>QEPC01004922.1:5463248-5503494 GCA_003113815.1 Sphenodon punctatus
CCAATGTCAAACCTATTGCAAATTTGCTTCCCAGCATGCATAGTTATGCAAATCAAGTTAATGATGCAAATATTAATGCTCGCGGTGAATTTGCAGAATTTGGCTTCACTGGTTGCAGAATTTAAGATTTTTTGGTGCAGTCAACTCGGGTTAATTCCCTGCATTTCCCTGCTCCGCCCTTTGCAGCAGATGGAAGAGAACAAGACGTTGAGGAGCACAGGAAGTGACAAGGATTTCACACAGGAAATGGAATTCAATGTGGATTTGTGCCTTTACCCACTTCAACAGAGGTATTCTGTGTTGAGCCTAAATTTCCCCAAAAGGGGTTCTCCTTCTCCTATTGATATAACACTAGGGTGGGGAACCTTTGCTCTGTTAGGGGCCACTTTGAAAATTAGCACAAGCTTCAAGGGTCGCACAGAAGCTAGGGGTAAGGGGTGTGCTCAAGAAAAGGATGGACCAGGCCATGGATCTGTGCCATGCATCTGTCCCCTAGCCTTGGGTGCATGCCCTCATCTCTGCTCCCTGAGCTCTGAGCTCAGTCTTCCAGCGCTTGGGGGCAGGAACTGGATCCAAGGGCCAGATCCATGAACTGGAAAGGGGCCCCAATGAAATCTTTTGGGGGGCACATTTGAGGTCCAAGCCTGAGGTTCCCCACCCCTGGTGTAACATGTTGGGAGACATGCCTCGGACTACGCTGGAACCAAATTCGCACTACAATGACGTGTGTTAAAGCTGCAGCAGTACTAGGCTGTTAGTGGAGGGTTTCCAAAGGCAGCTAAAACGGGATACGAGATGGTGTGTGAATGTAAGTGGAACCACCTTTATTTATAGCTCCTGGCAACTTTTGTTGCCTGTAGCAACCAGCTTGGATGTGAAAGTTCTCTATAAAGCAGAAAGGAGGTGGCAGCCGACAGCATCAAGAGAAGCAGGTAGTGGAGGTGAGGGGTTAATGAGAATTTCGTCCTGAAGTCCAGGAGAGATAATACTCTAGTGCAGATGGGATAAATCAAAAACAGACTGCAAGAAAAAGCTCATCTGTCTCTGAACTGGCTTCCCATCATACTGCCCTAGTTGAGATATAAAAATGCTGCTTCCAACCATCTGCCTCCGCACCCCTCAAGCTGAGGGCTTTCACTGCGTTCTGTGTGAAGGGGAGGGGTTTCCCTGATTCTCCAGTAATCAGCTGTCCATGGGGGAAGCAATAGTGCACCCCTCAGTGGTGAATTTTAGAGATACCAAGGTGATCCAGAAATGCTCCCTCCCCCAAACAAGGAGCTGACACAGTGGCAGGGCAGAGCCATAACTAGCCCATGGCCAACTTGGTAGTGGCCGTGGCGGGTGCATTTACCTGAGGGGTGTCAACCAATCATGCCCCAGGACGGCTCCACAGCTGAATCAGCGCTGCGTCTGTCGCACCATGGCTGCTTGTCCCAGACTCCGTCCCTTCACTGCTGCATATGCCAGTCAGTGCGAAGCAGGACTGTTTAGCCAGTACTTACGGGGGGTGGGAGGGCTCTGCCCCCCACGGGAAGGCCCCACACCCACCCATTAATACTGGCTAAACACTAAGGGAGTCTGGAGGAGGCAGCCGCGGCACGGCAGACACCACCGCTGATGATTCAGCTGCCCTGGGGCATGGTTGGTTGGCGCTCCTCACGTAAATGCACCTGTGGTCACCGTCACGTTGGCCATAGCTAGTTATGGCTTGGGGGGGGAGGGAGGGGAAAGCACTCCTAGTTCATTTTGCTGCTCTCTTAAATTTGCCACTCAAGGCTTCTGCCTACCCTCAAAGCCAGGTCTGAGCCAACTCATGTTACACACAGGCATGAATTTCCTAGCAATCAACAGGACTAATCAAGTGCATAAATGTAAGCATGTGCTTAAGTTCTTCGCGGAAGTAGGATGGAACCAAGTTGCCCTGCACCAGCCCTAGATTGCTACAGGAGCCAACGTGTCCAGCCAGCACCATGGGAAGCCCTTGTAGTTCCGGATCCATGGAAAACTTCCAAGCCTCCTCCCCGGTTAGCATGGGAAATCCCTGAGGCACACTGCAATCTGGTGAAGCCAACTCTGTCTCTCCCTGCTGGTCCTCCCTCTGACTAGAATCTGCATTGATATATCCTAGCAAGCTGGTTACCTGACTTGTCTTTTGGTCACCTGGCCTCCCCTGGGTTAGCCTAAATCAGCTCATGCCTGGGTCAACTGCCTTCCAGTTAGCTACTCAACCCTACCAGAAGGGCCTCAGATGAAGAGTGGGAGGTGTGAGTGAGCCATAGACTTAGTTCTGCAAAGACTCACCCACAACACCCCACTACATGGGACCATAAGGTCATTCACCCCAATCTTAGGTCACTTTTGGAAGGTTCTACTTCGGTATTCTACAGCTCATGTAAAACATGAGTAAATCCCGTTTGTGTCACTATGTCCTTCAGTCATCCTTCTCTTACACAAATACACACATTGTGTTGCTGGAATAAGAAGGCAAGATCCTTTGTGGTGCCATTTACACAGTTTTTAAGCACGAGACTAAAAACAATGGGCTGAAATTGCAAGAGGGTAGATTTCGGTTAAATATTGGGGAAAACAGCTTAACAATAAGAGCTGTGCAACAATGGAGAAAGCTGCCTTTGGAGGTTGTAGGCTCCCTATCATTTGAGGTTTTCAAATGATGGACAGCCATCTGTCAGGGTTGTTGTAAATGTGGAACGCCTGGATCAATGCAAGAGGTTGGACTAGATGACCTTCAAAGTTCCTTCCCTCAAGGTCCCTATGAGTCGACCCTCATAGATCTCATTAGTCTATGAGATACACCAAAGTATCTTTCCCTATTTTTGTCCAGTAAAAAACTCATTTTTGTATTGGATACCTTGGCCTCTAATACCCAATGTCTGTATCTTAATTTACAAGCTAACCCTCAGCAATTAGGTGGCTTTGTTTAGTAGCCACATATTTACTATGCAGGCCACAGAAAAGTACTGTGGCTTACACAGTAAATATGGAACTATGTAAATACAGTACTAGGGTCTGTGGGTTCCAAACGATAATACAAAGGTATTCTGTTTTGCAACTATCGGCATGTAAATGTTACAGTAAAATGAAGGTGGGAATTGGCTGTATCCCACTAGGAATATTACTTTGAAAACCCCAGTAAACTAGCATCAGTGTTAGACCAAACACAAAAGTGTTTCTATTATTCATAGGGCGTCTTTAGACATAATGAAGATCGGGTGTCAAAACCCCTAAGCACGTGTGTGGCTGTTGTGCGTAAGCACCATAACAATCCAAAGACCAATTTGGTCACCCGCTGAACGCGCGATGTGAACACCATTGCATCACACAGACAATTTGCGTGTTTCAGCTGAACACGTGGCCAAGGTTGCGTCTAATGATATCGCGTGGTGTGTTAGCAAGTACAAAATGGAGAACGAGGCGGCAGCACTTGCATACTGAGATCGGGTGGTGAACAAAACACCATTTGCCCCAAGATGGGCTGTGTGCCTACACAGCGCCATATGATGAACACAGGGCCAAACCGGTGTTCATATCAAGGTCAAAACACACATTGAGACACCTGTTGACATTATGTCTAATGACACCCATTGGTTCCACTTCCATGCCCTGATTCAACAAGGTGCTTAAGCTTGTCAGCAGTCCCTACTAAAGCAGTGGCATAATTTTGGGCTAAATGTTGGTAATCTACAAAAAACGTTTGCAAAGTTGCCATAAGTACATGCCTGCATTAATGAATCGCAAAGTAGCAACTGCTTTCCCAAATAGGGACAGTGCTGAATCACTGGGGAGGTGTTATGCTTTGAGTTACTGAGCATCCTAACCCTGATCTTGCCAAGGACTTAAGCATGATGACTGGCATCAACTGGGCCACTTGCAGGCTGTGTGTCAGTGTGAGGGCTGCGGGAGAGAGGAGGAAACGGGTAAGAAGGGTCTCACGTTCCACAGACACTCTAAACAGTACGGTTAAGCTAGGAAACAAACCCTCAGGATCTTGTATGGCTTCTAGGGGTGATTTCAGATGTTACGCGGTGCCGATTCACCACAGTGGATTCCCTGCGGAGGTGAACCGAACAGCCACCCCCAGTGGTCAGCAGAAGCCCTGAACAGACGTAACAGGACTGGGACCACGGCAGGGAATCGGGCCGCCAGATTGCGGCCCGGGGCAGTGCAACAAACGTTACGCCGATCCTGGGCCGGGCCGTGGTCAACGCACCCGGAAGACGCCGGGCGGCTCGCCCCAGCTGCTGCTGTGTGCCCTTTAAATATCCCTCCCCGACCTGTGTTGTTGCTGGTTGCCTGGCAGCAACGCTGCGTGCTTTGTCCCCGGCTGGGAATCATTTCCTTTGATTCCGTCCGGTGGTTGCCGGCCAGACATTATTTTTGTTGGTTCCCGTCGGGAATCTCCTTGACCACGCTTTCGGAAATGGTCCGGGGGGAGCTTCGGAAGCGTGGTTGATTTTGACCCCATGTGGGTATTGACCATAGTGAACATCTGGCGCCCGCGAAACAGACGTTCAGGGCGCTTTGGCCCCACTGCGGGATTGACCGTGGTTCACTGTGGTTGAGCGTGATCTCGTAACATCTGAAAATACCCTAGGATACAGGTGTATAATCCACAGCCTGGATCATCATAGGGTATCCGGAGTGAATGCCCACCGGTTGCTGTATGGATTTGCCACACGTTCCAGGGGAGCGGAAGGGAAGGGGAGTTCTTGGGGTGAGGGTGGAACACCAATGTCGAAACCCAGGAAGGGGGGAGAGAGGATGGTGCACACGTACACAATTCTACAGGGCCCAAGGATGTGATACACAGACAGTAATGGGATTCACACTTACCGGGTTGGAGGAAGGACACTCACCACAGCCTCTCACCACACACTCACAACAGGCACTCTCCACACACTCAGTCCACATGGCTCGGGAGCAACGAACAGGCACAAGGCACCGCAGGAAGGGGGCCGGTATCACAGGCTTAAACTCCAATCACCGGCAGCGCTAGGGTGCTGGTGGAAGGCCTTTATTTGCTTTCTGAAAGCGGCGCCGCAGGCGCAGTGAATGCCGCGGTCCTGGAGGCGAGGCTGGGGGTGTGGTTTCCGCTCCTTGCGGCTGCAATTACATGGACATGCCCCCTGGCACAACATGAGGCCGAGGGGGCGTGTTTGTCTCTGCCGCTGTGTCAGCGGCGCTCTCCTGCTGCGGTGCTCCCGACACCCCCCGTGCTGACGGCTCCCCCGCCGCTGGAGGGTGGGCCAAGGTATGTTGGGGAGGAGCTGAGGCGCCTGAGGGGGCTCCAGGATCCCCAGCGTTGCGCCGCGTGCAAACTCCCCAACCACCGCCCCCCGCAGCACCCTGACAGTGAGACTGTTTTATGCTTGATGCCCAATGTCTCATCCTCTAAGTGAAATACCGAGTATACCAAATTAACACTGGGAGCCAACAGCTAAATACCCTGAGCACCTCTAGGAATTGTTCTGAACCTTCTAGGATGGATTGGCTTTATGATGTGTTTAGCTATGCACACATCCTTGTTAAATATGAGCTACAATCACCAGATGAACCTTTGTAGGAGGATGAACCACTGATTTCTGCCTTTCTCCCAATAATTACTCCCTGTTTAATTTATTTAGATTTTGTTTTTATCCCACCTTATCCCAAAGGCTCAGGGTGGCTTTCAATTCTTTAACTTATTAACTATAACATTAACAGCGAACTAATTAACTCAACACTTAATCCTCTCAACAACCCTGTGAGGTTGTGACTGACTCTGTGAGGTTGTGACTGTGAGATCTGTGACTGACCCACAGTCACCCAGTGAGTTCATAGCCAAGGCGACACTTGAACTGGGGGCCTCCCCTTACCGCCTGCCTGGTTCAGGTACTGCACTTTTAGCCACTATACCACATTGGCTTGTCTCGCATCAGTTTGGCTTGCAGACATAAATCCACTCTTTCTTACTAATGTTCGGAGACAGGTTAACAGATGTTCTGAGCATCCAAGACTTAAATCAAAACTAACTTGATGAATCAAACTTCTGGGAGCTCTTGAGATACAGACATGGCAGGACATTTGGGGAGGTGGGGGAGACTCCTTTTCTCTTATTTTGTTCCCACTCCCGTTCCCCGATTCTCAATTAAGTTAATCGTATTGCTTGTTTGAGAGCTGGCTTGTAGGAAGCAATAAAAGAAAAAAAGTTGGGGAGGAAAACTACGGGAATTTCATGAATGTGGTAAGCCACTAAGAATGGTGGTTTTCTTCTCTTTTTTTCTCTCTCTCTCTCTAGGCTGTCTCTTTGGAAATTTATGATTAAATAGAAGCAGCTATTAAACATGACATCATGTTGTTGTGGGATCTTTAGTTTTTTTTTTTTTAATAAAACAAAAATGTCTTCCCCCTCAGAGCTATCAGTGTCAAAAGGAAACAAAGAACTCTGCCATTAAAAAAAAAAAAGAAAGACTGATATAGAAAACAGAAACTCCTCCTGATTGATGATTTCCTGCAGACAGTTGCATCTGTCTCATGCCCAGCTAAGCTCTGGTGAGCTGCGCGTCCTCAGCTTATTTATTTATTTATTTATTATAACATTTGTATGCCACCCCCTCCTGCTAAAGGCATCTCAGGGTGGCTAACAACATATTAAAACAAATTAAAAAACAATAATACAATTAAAAACCCCACAATAAAACAAATTACCCCCTACCCCACCCTGACCCATCTCCCTCGGCAAACGCCCGGCGGAACAGCCAGGTCTTACATTGTCTACGGAAAGAGGGGAGGTCGGTGGTCAGGCGAACCTCCAATGGGAGGCAGTTCCACAGCTGTGGTGTGGCCACAGAGAACGCCCTCTGCAAGGTCGACTTGCAGAGGCATTAAGAAGAACTTGGCTCAGGCATTAACAACTGAGGACACGGCTGTCTGAGTGTCAGTCTGTGGGGTGGTTTGACAGGCCCCTCATTCGGCCAGAAAGCCATGGATAGGCGGGAGTCAAACTGCAGGGCACCCAAGCTTAGCAGCAAGAGAAGAGCGCAAGTGAGAGAGACAAGTGGCGGAGAGATCCTGAGACTCGGTGTAGCAGGAGGACGGAGCTGGCGGGAAGATCTTGAGAGTCGGTGTAGCAGGAGGACGGAGCTGGCGTGGAGATCTTGAGAGACAACATGGCAAATAGCCCAAGAGCAGGTCAGACTGATAATGGGGAATATGGCTGCACCGAATAGTAAAAAAAAATATTGTATTTCCGAGTTTCTGAGGATCAACTCAGTGTTCAGCCAGTCCTTGGCCGAATGCTCGTTACTCAACACTCGGTAAAAATAAAACTGAGTACAGAATATTTTCCTAGTACCGAGTTCCCGTGTGTAGGGCCAGGAAAAGCCCCGTAAGTTACCCATCTGAGGATTTACCCGAGTACCGAGTACTGGACCAAGTACCGGGCTGATTCCTCGGTACTTGGTAAAACTGAGTCAAAGACCAAGATACTCAGGAAAAAACAAGTAATTTTGAATACCGAGTTTCAGCACTAATGGAGACTATCTATGGGCTGTTGAGAGACTCTGGGGCACTGGAGAAATGGGGTAGCTGGGGCCTGGGGTGAGACATGCTATCACACCTGGTCTCCCAGTTCCAAGTCCAATACCGTATCCCCTAGGCTACACTGATTTAGGAGGTGTATGAGTAGTCAGTGCTGACTAGAGTCACAACTCCCCCTCACACACACACACACACAATTCTCCCCCCCTCACACACAGAGCAGCAGCATTAGCCCCTGTTGGAGACACACTGCAGCTCTAGCTGCCAATATGCTGGTAATGTTAAATGCTTGAGAAGAAGTAATCGCTGACCGTCTGGTCAAAAGGCAGAGATCAGTGGTTCACTTTGGACATTTCAAGCAACATCTGTCTCTAGCCAATGGACTGTTCTAAAGAACAAAAGGTCACAGGTTCAAGAGCCACATGTGGTTCAGAAGTCACATTGTATCATCAGTCTAAATCTTGTGATGATGAAACTTCAAAAGGTTTGATACAGCCAGTGGCAGCTTCGACAATTGTATTATGAAAAGACCCTCCCCCAGTGGACATGTGCACAATTTGTGCGTACATGAACGTGCGTTGCGCACGGCATGCACAGGGCATGGGATCGGCCCCAATAGAATTACCTTCATGTGCAAATCTCAAGAGAGAGCTTCTACAGCTTTGGTTGATGTGGTCCTGTCGGCCCTCAAAATAAACATCATCACTGACTGCAACATCAGCAACAAACAGGAATGAGAATAATTCCCTCTGCTTCTCCCATTCTCACTCCAGTCTTGGAGTCTTTAGCACAGTGATTCTCTAAATTTTGCCTGCACGACCCCATATTGGGACAAATATAATTCCATAACCACACACAGCAACAAAACTATGCAAAACACCAGGATCATGATCTCATCCATAGACAGCACAACTTCTCCTGGGGTCACGACCCATGATTTGGGAACCTAGGCTTTAGCAGTTAAAATAATAAAGAAAATAATTAAACGTTTGCTTTTGTGTCTGGTTAATTTTAAAAGTCTGACCTGCTTTTCTCACCCGAAAAGAGATGTGATTAACTCAGTACAAGTAAAATTCCTATAAGGAGAAATTGCTGACATCTATTCTGCAAATGCAATAAATTATCCTCATTAAGATGCAAGTTATGATGTTATCATTACAAAAGTTTAAAGGAAGTGTTAGGTTTCAAAAACTGTGCGTCAGAGGATACAGATGTTTAATTTTCATTAGGGCCAAAAGAGATCTTTTGGCGAACTGGGGTTGGTTAGACATATAAGCAGATGATGGAATTTAGTATCCAAAGATTTTGGGCTGTCTCTGTATTCTATAAAATCAAATACAACGCTAATTTAAACAGTCAATTTATTACTTTTTGTGTGTATTCTGCCTACAGCATACAGATGATAGGAAGAATGCTGAAAATATTATTTTAAAGTTCTTGTAAACTTCACATATTATTGTTTGAAAAAGAAAAAGAATGAAGTATATCCATAAAACCATAATAAAATAAAAAGGAGTCTTGTAAATTTCAGATTGAAATTCCTTTTCTGTTTTATTGCTATTTTATTGCTGCCTTATATACTTTGTGCATTTCATAAAAAAGGAGTATTTCCACTTAGTTTAGGCTATTATTATTCTGCTCTATTAGGGGATCTTCAAAAATATAGTCGATAGTCATCTACAGCTATGATGAATTGACTGGGAAAAGAGTGCATGATCAGTGCTCAGCATAACAATGTGAAAAGAATGTTCTCTGTTTATTAGTTTTAGCCCTTTTGACCAGGTAAAAATCACAAGAACTCTTCTGATCTCCACTTCAGCTTCTACAGAGGTGGGGAAAAGCTGCTGTCACGCAAATTTCTGATGTAATCCCAGCCTCTTACAGAGTGTTGTGATGTCATGACATTCAGCAAGGGGCAAGACCACATGGCAAAGGGGCTGTCATGAGCCTTTCTGACATTGTCCTGCCCTTTATGGAATGCCATGACATCATGATGCTCCATAGTGGTACGGCCACATCAGAAATGCGGTGAGAAAGTCATAGAATCATAAGAGTTGGAAGGGATATTAGAGGTCATCTAGTCCAACCCCATGCTCAGTGCAGGAAACTCACACCTACAGCATTCTTGACAGCTCTGTTTGAAAAACCTCCAGTGAAGGAGAGCCCAACAATGCCCTAGGCAGTCTGTTCCACTGGTGAACAGCTCTTACCGTTAGGAAGTTCTTCCTAATGTTTAGCTGAAATCTGCTTTATTGTAATTTGAACCCACTGGTTCTAGTCCTGCCCTCAGGAGTCCCTATGATTCACCTCCTTTTGCCCATGCCACCTCCTGCTGTCCCCAGAAGCCCCAATTCTATGGGGTTATTGGGGGTGCCTCTGGCTAACCTGGAGCAATCAGGACTTCCCCAGAGACTCTGGGTCAAATCCAGGAGTCTCCAGGAAAAACCCAGAGAGCAGCCAAACTTACCTACCAGCAAGGGAGGGGATCAATGAGTTCTGCCCACAGAACATCAGTGTTCCTATTCCCTGGTCACCAGGCAGTGCTGGAGGAGTTTCCTTAGGTCAAGGAATAAGCCCTTCAAGACAGTACCCAATGAGAGGACACCGGTTCTCCAGGAAATGAACTCTGATGACACCTATGGGTGCAACATGACGATAAACAAGAGACTATGGGTGTTTTTAAATGAGCAGGGCGATGGAGGAGTCTATGGTTGCTGAGTGGCCCTGTGTGGAGCACTCACAGCGGTGGAGTGAGTGGGAAACACTTCAAAAGGGCAGCTCCCAGGCCATGGAAGTGGCTGGCCCCAGATGGAGAAATCTGGAATATTTCCTGGCATTGCTCCATGCGTGGTCATGAGTGGGTGCTCCGTGGCTCATGGGAGCACACATCCAGCAGCTCCACCTTCAGATGGGTGGTCAGCTCTGTGACTCCTGGGTGGCCATGCGGGGTAGCATCTCATTTGAAAGCACACTACCTCTGCTAGGGTTCCCACACTGAAAAACATCCAAATAAAGCCAGCTGTTCATTGAAAGAATGAGGCAGTGAGAGCACAGAGAAAATGTCTGTGTGGTGTAGTAGTTAAGAGTGCTGTAGTGGGACTAGGAAGTAGAGGGAGATCCGTGGTTCAAGACTTGCCTTAACCATGAACCCACTGGGTGACCTTGGGCCAGTTACATCTCTCTTAACCTAACCTACCTCACAGGGTTGTTGTGAGAATTACTAGTTGAGTTAATTAATTTAAAGTAAATTGTTAAAAAAGTTAACACGCTGAAATGTGAGCCCCCCCGAGCCAAAGGATAAGAGCGGGATACAAACTGAAATAAATAAATAAACCAATATCAGCTTCAGCCAGTGAAAACCTTCGGTGAGATGCGCAGGGTGCAAAGTCCAGCAGAATGAGGTGGGTCCTCCTGACTTTACCATTTTCATGTGTGCATGGCCAGGATGTTGCCAACGTAGCGTTGACTGTTGTTGGATCATGGCGTCACTAGCACGACGTATCAGTGGGTGTGCACGATCCACTCCCAGCTACCCCCCTTTGACAAGGTCTGTGCCTTTAAATTAGTTTTCCGCCTTCACAAAGGGCAACAGACTCAAACGTCTCCTCAGTTTGCACCCTTCTCCAACGTTCCCATTTGAGCCCGAGTCTGGGCTCCATCTGGCACTGGACTCAGGTTCCCAAAACCAAAAACAACCGCAAACCTCTTAACAAAAATCCTTGCTCCAGGGATCCCTTTCCAGGTCCTTCCTCAGCCTAGAGGCACCACTTTCCTTCCAATTTTTCTCAGTGGTCCTCTCTGCTGGGCTTCCATCCACACTTCAAATGTCCAGGGATTGGAGGTCCCCTGACTAGCTCAAATCTGATCACTGGTCCAAACTGGCTCAGTAGCCATAACCTGGTCTAAATAAACCTCTTAATTGGGTTTTCAAGGCTCCCGAAGCAGATGAACAGCACTCTGGCCCATACTGCTATTATTATGATGGATCGTTTATCTAGCATTTTCAATATTCATAGTGTTTTACAATTCATATCGCCCTCACAACAACCCTGTGAGGTAGGCCAATTTTACAGAAGGAGAAGTGAGGCTGGGAGATAGGGATTTGCCCAAGGCCACCCAGCAAGTTCATAGCTAAAGACAGGATCTGAACCCTGGTTTTCGAGGTCCCAGCCCAACACCTAGCCAGTGCTATGGAACTCCTTTCTCCCAGAGGTTCATTTGAGCCCAAGTCTGGGCATCTTCCGGAGGCGATGCAAGTTTGAGAGGGTGGTTGGGGAGGGTTTTGTGGTGGGGTTGGGGAGGGGAAAGGTTGGGGGGTTGGTTTTTATGTATTATATTTATCTGTTTTGTGAGCAGATCTGGGAAGGGCGGGGTATAAATTTAAATAAATAAATTAAATAAATAATCTGGCTCTGTATCACTACAGTGAGTTAAGGGAGAAGGTGGTCTTAGAAAACAAAAACATATGCCAAAAATCTGGCTAGAAACTGGTGGGGGGGGGGGGGAGTATCCCCCAACCTAGCACCACAAAACTGTTCTAGAAAAATGAAAAATACCTAGAACTGTTGCCTTGCTTAGTATCCTGCTGACAGCTACGGTCCAACGTACAGCGTGCTTTTTAGCTTGCTTATACTCCCTTCATGTAAACCACAGACTGGTGTCCAAAATGCTTTAACAAGTCAAGCAATCAATGCAAACAGAATCATGGCCTCCTTGACTTCCTTCTCGTGCTCAGTGGAAATGAAAACTTTCCCTTGTGTGGGAACAGCGCAGTCCGTCTGGAGTAGATAAGAGGCAGCAAGCTTGGTGACATATCCGTGAATTAAGGATAATTGGCTAATCCATTTTTCTTACTGGCGTGAAGTATTTCTGGTAATGACTGGCGTGATGTTGCAGGGCTGCAGGGAATCTGCAGGTAAGACTGGCAGAGACGCTGACCTTTCCGGTTCTTTGGCAACTGTGCTTCCTTTTAGGATAGACCGAGAGGCAGGTGGGCTGAGCTCACAGTTCCCTGGTGGGGGGAAGCTGACCTAGACCCTCTGAGTGAAATCCCACCCCAAGCCACACCTCCTTTCCCCAGAGGAAAAAGCAACCAGAACCAAGAGCTAGTGGCTGTGCTGTCATCACCCTCTCCCTATCACCACATGCCCTCCTGTCAGGAGTGAATGAGAATTGCTGGGTCAAGAAGTCTAAAAACACAGAACTGGCCCCAAGCCCAAGTGCAACTACAGCTCCAGGAACATGCAAGCAGTTCTCAGCACCCTTCCTGAATAATGCCCAAAGGCTGGGTAACAGCTCCCTCCAGTTATGGAACCAGGTTAATGTGGGGCAGGTATGCAAGCAAACCCTCCAGCTGGGCACATGCACTGGGCACACAGGGGTGCGGGGCCCTATAAGCCTGCCCTCCACCTGCTATATCAAAAGGGACCCACTTTCTGGTCCTCAGGCTTTATCCAGGCCACCAGGTTCCTAGCGGGGGGGTTGTTCCAGAGCCCCCAAGGCAGTTGGCACCTATGTTGAGAGGGTTGAATTTTGGTTCTGCAGCATGAGTTATTGATTGCACTGCTGCCTTTGGGATCTACATACCAATACCATGGGGATTAAATGCAACATCACACAAACATCCAGGGAGCTATTCTCAGTAGAGTCTCAGCTAGTTTCCAGATCATCAAAAACAGAAGGAAGTAAAATTTGGCCAGATTGTTAATACAGTGGAATCCTCATACGTCAAGCTTGTTTAACTCAAAGTTCCTCTTAAGTAGGGCTATGCTTGCAGTCAAGTATTTGTATCTATGGGTATTTTCAGACGTGACGGAGCTCAATTCGCCCCGCCACGGAAACACCCTACTGATTCCCTGCTGGGGCCAACACGTAACCGCCAACAGACGTGTTGGCCGCTCCCGGTGGGGAATCCGGGGTGTGTGTGTGTGGCTGCGTGGCCCAACGTGCAGCTGCACAGCCCCGCCCCTCCCCCCACGCGCTCCCCCAGCAGCCTGCCCTCCCGGAGACGGACGGGTGCTGTGGCCAATATGGTCGCTGTGCCCGCCCGCCCCCCCCCCGGAAATTGACCATGGCCCGGAATCGGCGGCGAGCACGGCCGCCGATTCCAGGCCGTGGTCAGCGGCCAGACGTGACGTTGACACGCTCAACCACGGGGAATTCCCCATGGTTGAGCGTGTCAATGTCACGTCTGTGCAGTGTTACGCCGGGTGGTCATGGGGGGAATCACATTCAACACGCAAACGGAGATGGTCTGGGCAGGATCTCTGTTTGTGTGTTGAATGTGATTCCCCTCGTGATTCACAGGGGTGAACATCTGGCGGGGAGCTTCCGTTCCCCCCAACAGATGTTATGGAATCACGTTCACCATGTGGGGATTCACCGTGGTTGAGCGTGATCTCGTAACGTCTGAAAATACCCTATATCAAATCAAAGTTTATTTGCATGGCCTTTGGCCATTGCAGAAACGAAAATCAAAATTGTATCTATGGGTATTTTCAGACGTTACGGGGCCCTTTGGCCCTGTACCGTATCGAACGTCTTCGTTCCCCGCCGGGGTCACCCTGGCACGGCCCAACAGACGTGCCGGGGGGATCCCGGCGGGGAAAGTGGGAGGAGCCGGGGCCGCGCGGCGCAACGTGCGGCCGCACGGCCCCGCCCCCTCCACGCACCCCGCCGCCCGCCCTCCGAGGAGACGGGCGGGCGGCGGGGCCAATGCGGCCGCCGCGTCTGGCCGATCGTGCCACGGCCCGGGATCCCGCCGGGGATCCCGGCCCGTGGCACGCGACCAGACGTTACTTTTTGTTCGCCACGGCCCGCGGTCCATTTGACCACGCTTCCCGGGACCTTCCCCCGGCTAGCCCGGGAAGCGTGGTTCAAATTGACCCCGTCTGCAGATTCAGCGTGGCCAACATCTGGCGCACGCTGTGCAGACGTGCAGGGGCCTTTGGCCCCGCTGCGGGGTTCACCGTGGTTCAGTGTGGTTCAGCGTGATCTCGTCACGTCTGAAATCACCCACAATCTGTATCTGTGGATTTAGTGTTTGCATTTATCTGTATTTGTATCTTGTTTCCCGCATTTGTTGTCAATGCGGGAAAAACACTCTGAACAAGGGTCTAATTTCTAGTCCTGCCCTCTAAGCAATGCAGAACAGTTGCCTTGCATTCTTTTTGGTGGCAGCCCTTTAGATATTCAAAGACTACTATCATGTCTCCCCTTAAGTTTTCTCTTCACTAGGCTCAACATACCCAGTTCCTTCAACCTTTCCTCATACGACTTGCCTTCCAGACCCTTCCTCATCTGTGTCGCCCTCCTCTGAACCCGCTCCCATTTGTCAATCTCCTTCTTAAAACGAGGCGCCCCAAACCAGACCCAATACTCCAGGTGAGGTCTGACTAGTGCCAAACAGAGTGGAATTGTTACTTCTTTAATCATTCCTTTTATTTGTTTTTAATCTGCTGCTGGTTAGTTTTATAGGACATTTTCCATTTCTAGGGTACATGAGCTCCTCTTGCTGTGTTAGGTTTCACGCACACACACCTAGGGGAAACTGTTAGAGCAGGAGGTCTGTTTGATGATGAGGGTGAGGGTGCTATTCCTCCTGGTTTGTCCAATTTATTGGGCACCGGCTGCTTTGCAAGCTACCAATGACTTTTCAAGGTGGTCATCACAGACAACGGTGATCAATCAGCTTTGAACGAACCCCATTAATAAATAGGCAGCTGCAGTGTTTTTTATTGCGAGAAGCATGAAACACATTACATAGTCGTAACGTTCCATCTACAGTTCGGCAGGATGGCTTACGCATACACACACACACACACACACACACACACACACACACACACACACACACACACACCCGAACAAAATGAAGCAGGTAGTCCCAAAGGGGAAATAGTCACTCCATAAAATATACAGTGAGCAAAATGCACAGCTATGTCTGAACGGTTTGTGAGCTCTGCTCAGCTTTGAATTACTATGCGTCCTCCCTTTTTCAACTCGTTAGCCTTTCCGCGCATTGATCTCCCCATCTACCTTTTAAAAATCTTATCCATCCCTATGTCCATCTATCATATTGGAAAGATTTATGGGGTATTAGAAATGCTTAACCTGTGAAAAAAGGGGGTTGCCATGGTAATGCAGTATTTCTGTTTTGTATCAACATGGAGCAGAGATGCAGGGAGCACGGCAAGAATGCCAAATCAACTTCAAAGTTGTTCAATCTCCGCTCCTATTAAGTTATTTCAAAGTAATTAATCAAATTTTGGTATGAACGCTGGGCAGACCAATTACACAATTATTATTATTGCTATTATTATTAAAGGTGGGTAATTTTAAAGCACCTCAAGGCCTGCTGAATCAACCTAGATTGATACATATTTGATGTCTGACATTCCACTGCATCTATCTTGAGACATGCCGCTGCTGCACCCACGGTCCATGAAGGAATGACTAAGATATACAAGGCCGCTGCACTTAATCCACAAAAGCCCATTTTTGCAATTGAAGATCCTCAGTGGGTAAAAACTTTTAAGAGTCTATTGTAAAGTATTAACGCATGAATGCCAGGATGGGACTGCAGGGGGAGCAGTTGCCTGTTTGGCCCCTCCCTTTCTGAATGTTGTGACATCATGATGCTTGGGAGGAGAGTGAGGTCACAACTCCCTTCACGCATCCCCTTTCTGATGTGACCACACTCCTTTTCTGAGCAGCATGATGTCACGACACCCAGAAGGGGCTGTGGTCACATCAGAAAATGTCAGGGTGAAGCAGCTCTCCTTCCCCCCCACCTCCAAATATAATTCTACCTCTGCCCTTGTTTGTAAACATTTTACAAACCTGTGAAAGCTGAACCCCTCTTCAGAAAAATGAAACCAATGCTCTCTACAAGGAGCCACCTCTTTCTCAGATATTTTGAAGGACATGGAATGCAGGTTGTGTGGTTGTCCACCTAATCAAATGCTCTGCCCAAGTCACACACACTCCACGCAAGAGTGCGGATGGTGGGACACCTGGCTTGTACATAGGGCTGTCTTGCAAAAATCATCAAACAGTAGATTTGGAAAGGACCTTGAGGGCCAACTAGTCCAACCCCATGCTTGGATGCAGGATGACTAGAGCTACAACATTCCTGGATGGAGGCCTTACGGAAGTATTGCCTAGGGAGGTCATAGGTTCTCCATTACTGGACAGCCATCTACCGGGGCCATTTTAGTTGTAGTCATCCTGTATCCAAGCAAGGTGTGGACTAGAAGACCCTTGAAGTATCTTCTAACTCTATGATTCTATCTCCAGTGGGTGCACGATAGTCCATGAGACATTTTGAAGGTCAAAATGGCCCACTGATCCATAAAGCTGGAATTATGGATCATGACTAAATATGAACAATAACAGCACCCCTATAATCTCCTCATGGCAGTGATGTCCAACCAATTGTCCACAGGAGGAGTCAGGGGACCCGAGTTCTTATCTCAGCTCTGCCATTCTCTTGATTTGTGAACCATAGCAGGTCACAGTGCCTATTTTCACCCAGAATAATGATGAGAATCAGGAGCATTTGAACAGCTCAAGAGCGTTCCTCTGGAGGCAAAACATGGAGTTTGACTGGTACAGTCAAGTCTCATTGCTTTTATCTTTAGCCATTAGGACTCATTTTCATACCCTTGAACCCCTTCCTGGTGGTCCTTGCTACCTTGTTCACACAACCTATTACTACTCCAATGGAATGCAAAAATGGCCTCTCCGACATCTTGGACTCATCCCGAACCACCCCCACCCCCTTCCAAATGAAATCACTAAGTCATTTTTTATTATTAGTGAGTGCAGAATTTCCTGGGAAGTTTGTAGTGCAGAAACATAATCTCTGTTTCTCAATATTAAAAACACATTTTCCAATCAGAATGGGGTAGTGACGGGGAAAGGACCTGGGGTATGTGCAGAGTCTGGTGAAGACAGCCAAGCTTCAGAACTTCACAGAGCAAGGGAGTAAGACAATCCAGATACATACCGAGGCTCTGCTTGGGTAGGAAAAGGAGCCCACTGAGAAATATCTTAGGTTGTGGGAAGGTGATTGCCTCTGCTGCATTCAGCTATAAAAACGGAGCCTAGGATTTTAAACAAGAATTCACATACTCCTCTCCCCAGGCATTTACAAGGCAGAACGCTGCTCTTTGTTAACCTGGAGTGGCTCCATTTTAATAATGGAAGACCTAAAACCTATTTTCCTTAGACCAGTTCAAAATCCTGAGTGATTCCATTTTATTAACTAATACCATTTTCCTTTGACTTCGGAGGCATCGTGATCTGGTGATTATAGCGGTGGATCTGAATTCTGTTCCCAAGTTTGTCACTCTGTGTAGCCTTGAGCCAATGACTTAACCCAAGGATAGGGAACCTTTCCCCTTCCATGGACCACTTTGAAAATTAGTACAAGCTTCAGGAACCATATAGGAGTTGGGGGCAGGGTGCTTAAAGAAAATGCTAGGATGGGGGAAGGAAGAACTGGGTTTAGATCATGGATCAGTCCCTTGGGGTGTTTTTAAATGAGCAAGTGGCACAGCTGTAGGACACCCATCCATGTGACGTACATGGGTAGCACTTCAAACGGGCGGCTCTCAGCATAGCTACCCCGGCAATAGAAGCAGCACTTCCAGTTTTTTGGAGGTGCTCTGCGTGGGGCCATGACATGAGTGGCTGCTGCATGGTTGATGGAAGCACACTCCCCCGTGCACCAACTTCACATGAGCAGTTGGACGTGGGGGTCATGTGTGGACATGTGTCGTTCAAAAACACCCTTGGATTCATCCACTATCCTTGAGTGCATGCTCTCATTTCTACTTCCTTCCCTTGAGCTCACGCCTTCAGTGCTTGAGCTCAAGCTCAAGCACTGACCCGCAGGCCAGGTTCAGGAATTGGAAAGGGGCAAAGAAACAAACAGCTGCTGGCCAGACTTGGCCCAAGGGCTGTAGATTCTCCACCCCCACAGGGCTTAACCTTTCTGTGCTTCAGGCCGTTTTTACACAGCGCCGCCAAGTGGGGAGTGCGTGGGCGCGTCGGTACGTGCAATGGTGGGCGGGCAGGGCATGCGCACAGCAGCATATGCATCCCCACTCACAGAGTACCTTCCATTTTCCCTGGTTGCGCCGTGCGTGGGGATGCGTGTTAGGCGGGAGCACGCACTCACCTCAACTCACTGTGGGCGCGTGCCGCATCCGTCACACGGATCGCGCCCACTCACGAACACGTAGGTTTCTGTGTGTTCATGAGTGGGAGCGGCCTGTGTAAAAAGGGCTTCGGTTTCACCATCTGTAAAATGATCTGAGTGATGTTTTCTAGCTTTTTAAAAGCATTTTTGGGATCTATGGGCAAGAAGCCCTATTTACAAGTGTTAGTTATTATTTATTATTATTATTAATGGAGGGCATGATACAAACCAGGAATGACCTCCCTGAACTCAAAGGCAATGCAGCTTTGGAAAAGCAGGTCTGGAGTAGTTAATCCAGTGGTTTCCAGTGGTGAGTGGTTTCTACTGAGTGCATGGATGTAGACAAGAGCAGCACTCCACCCAAGGTATACAATATCAGAAACACAAGAGAAGGTCCCTAGGAAGATGGGAGCATGTGAAAGATATTGCAGGACAGGCAGAGAGAAAAGTGAGAGAAAACCAAAAAAGCAGTAAAGAGGAAAAATAAAGTGACGGGTCAATTGCATTGGTGTAACTTTGGGCTAAATGTTGGAGAGGGGCGTGCAGGATCCACCCATCACCCAGAAGCCCCCAACAAAACTGAAATCATCTGAAAACTAAATTGACATGTTTGAAGCTGTAAACGAAATGGATTGCTAGGAAGGGATCTCTTGTCCCAGAGTTTGCATGGTTTCTGGTATTTTAAATTCAATATCTATTTCTGGGTCCTACAGCTCTACCTTCCGTCTTATGTCCCTTCATGGCCTCCAAGATCAGCAGAGAGCACCCTCTTGCAAGTTCCATCACTGGGTCGGGTTCGTATGACCTGGGCATGCAGAAATGGACTTTTGGTGGCTGGTCTACAGCTTTGGAACTCCCTTCCCCTGAAGGATCGCCTAAGTCCCAGTTTGAGCATCTTCCGGAGGCAGCGTAAGACCCATTTATTCAGCCAGGCATTTTAATGAGCAGGGGTAGATTCGGGGAGGGGGTTATTATTAGTATTTTATGGGGTTGATTTTGTATTTAATCTCTTTACAACACAGGCCACCCTGAGCCTCAGTGAATAGGGTGAGATTAAAAGAAAAAGAAAAGAAAGAAAATCTTTCAACCAGGAGACAGGCATGCATCTGTTTCCGACCTCAGAAGCTTTCCCTTGCCCCCAAACAATTTTGTCCTGCAGATGAAATTAACCAAGCTAAAATTAAATCAGTTCAATTAGCCCCTCAGTCAGCCACACTCTCCCCAACCCCTACTCTGTCCCATGAAGGAGAGCTCTGGTTTAGGTTCCTTGGAACTCAATTGTTGGGTGGGATATAGGCAGTCATTTCCTCTCCCCTGCTCATCGAGTTAGATGGAATGCATCCCATTCACCCCATAGATTCATCATCATCATCAAACTGATTTTAACTTTGTTTTTCATTTGTCACACTCAGGACCATAGCTAGGTTGGAATGGGCCCAGATGCAGAAGATGGAGCGGAGGCCCTTCCCGGCAGCAAGGAATGCTGCCACACAAGGGAGCATGTGGCCCCAAGGCATGTGGCCCCCAGTGAACTCTACTAACCATCCCTATTATAGTGTCCTTGGCCACACGGTGCTTCAGAGATAACTTTGGTCCCTGCTTGCTGGTTAGTCTAAACTCAAACCAGCTTTCTCCTGGTCTCATAATCTCTCTCTCTCTCTCTCTCCTTGCTAAATTCACACCATGTGCACAACTGTAGTTCTACCAAGCCTCTCTCATTTACAGTAAGATTTACTCCTTTTGGCGTGGTGCTTTCCTCAGTTCTACACAGCCTGTCCTGAAGTGAGATTTAAAATGTGTTTCATAAAATGTTTCAACTCTTACTTCATGGTTGTTGGGTGTTTTCCTTTCTCCCCTTTAATAGAATTTCTTTTATGCTATGGCATTGGCACCTGGGCGCCGAAGCCAGCTGACTCAACATGCTGCTAGCCCGTCATGTTCAGCTCCTTCCATACAAATAATAAATCTCTTTCAGCTGCATTCCTTGTTAGTTTGTAGAACATGGGAAAGCCAGGCACTCTGTTAACAAGCACTGCTGACTTCCTCTGGTCCAGGTGCTATCCTGATCCCCCCACAGAAGCCTCCTAATTCCAGACTGAGCTCTCATTATTTTGGAAGGGGGCGCGCACGCCCGGTGCATGGTCCGGTGGCCATTTTGCACATGTATAGTGTTTTTTCTTTTCATATTTTAAAATAGATTTTAAACCAAACCACAATTGGCATTTCTTGGCACAGTTTTGGTATGGTACGGATTGATTGATCAGAATCTGGTACGGATTGAATCAGAATCTGTAAGACCACCCCTAGCATTTAGGGAGAACAGTCCGTCTTTGGATGCAGAATTCCACTGTTCCTCTTTTGGGTGGGGTCAGAGTCCCCCTTTCAGGAGAGACCAAAAAAACAACAGAATTCAAGCTTCAAGCACCTCTTCTCTGGTTGCCTCCAGGGAAAAACAGTTGAGAGGACAACGAGGAGATGATGGAATGACAAGAAACTAAGTGGATACGGTGCTGGACTTGGAACTGAGAAGGCAGGGGTTCAAATCCCGCCCTATCCATGAACTCACTGGGTGACTTTGGGCAAGTCACAACCTCTCTGCCTTAGTTCCCCATCTGTAAAATGGAAATGTGTGTGTGTCTGTCTCTCCCTGTGTTCTCCTCACCCTTGTCCATCTTGGATTGTAAACCCACTGGGCAGGGACCGGTCTCTGAAAATCTGGGACTGTAAATAATAATAATTTTATTTTTATAGCGCCCCTCTGCCCACACGGCACTTCCATGGCTGGGGTTGACTGCAAATGCGACACCTGCCTCAGTGACTCAGAAGGGGTCCCTGCACCTGCGAAACGAAGGCCACTTGCACTGAAATGAAGCGCTTTACACCAGCCGAGCCAGCCCATGCGACTTAAAGGAATTCATTGCACATTTCATGGAGCAGGAAGACTGAGAATGTTGCTCCATCGGGCAGTCTCCATCCACCCCCGTATGGAGGTAGAGCTCTCTTTGATCATAGCTGCAACGATGAAAGAGAAATATACAGCAGGACTTTGCTAACCTGCAGGTGCGGCAAGCTACAAAAAACAACACCCCAAGTGGTCTCAACCCACTGCTCAGCTATAGGGAGGCTTCCTGTTGTTCGGATTACTTTCGTTTTACAAAATATACACTTGCAGCATTCTTTCTAATGTGATAAAGCTTTAATACAGATAATTAGAGTGCAGTTGTCAGAATGAATTCAAAATTCTCTTTTGTGCAGCATTTCTCCTTGATACGTGCGTGTGCCCACATGTACCCTCATATTTGCAAATGCATACCTCCCAACAGTCTCTGTTTAGGCGGAACCGTCCATCTTTGGATGCTCTAGCCCGATGTCCCGCTTTCAGGGGGGTGGGGGTGTCAAAGTCTCTTTCCGTCAAGAGAGCGACACAAAAAAAACAGAATTCAAGCCTTAAGCCCCTCTTTCCTGGTTGTCTCCCAGGCAAAGCCCTTGAGAGGAGAATGGGGAGATGATGGAATGACAAGAAACTAAGTGGAATGAGAAGCAGGAGAGTGTCTGCCCCTCTATATACACTTTGAATGTTGGAAGGTGTGTGTGTGTGCGCGCACGCACGTGCGCATATAAGTGGATGAGCAGGTGGAGCTTATTCACTGAAGGGTGGAGCTTAGTGCCCAAGGGGGCAGTGCTGGTCATGTTTGGCTGCTTGAAATGTCAGGAGGTATGCTAATGGGCAATATCAGCTGACTTGCAATGGGTCTCACAGCCCTACAAACAGTGCAACACCAGGGTATAACCAGGCTGAAATGGGCCCTTAGGTGGTGAGCGTGCTCCTCCAGTCTCCTGGAGTCTGGGGCAGTTGCAGCCAGAGTGTTTGCCCCAAAGCGAACATTTTGTATTCTTCATGTTAGAAAAATTATCCCTGAAAAAGCGTCTTGTGCTTGAAATACGCTGAGAGCGTTGGATGGTCTACTTTTTGTTCAGTAAGGGATTGTACTTAGAGCACCTGCTGGGTTTGTCATTGTTCTGTAGCAACCTTTGTACCTTTTCTTTCATCTCTTTTATGGCAACCTTTGAGGTATCTGAAAACTTAGCTAGTCTGTTCAGTTTTCTTTTCCGTAGGATAAAAATTCCCAATTCTGTCAGCCCCTCCTTTATGTCTTCATTGCTCTCCTCTCTATCCCCTCAAATTTCAAATACACAGTGTACAGCAGACCCTCCTCCAGAAGGAGATCTCCTGCACATTGGGTAAGTTGGGGAACCAGCTACCGTAACCCACCCTCGTCTTGGAATTACAGGAAGAACTCTTGCTGGCTACAGGGACATGCAGAAGAGACTAGGAACCATGTTCTCCTCCCTCACTCTAACTCTTTAGGAAAGTTAATACGGCCTAGCACTATATTCAAAGTTGCCACCTCCTGCAGTTTTCTTGCAATTGCTGTGACGGCTAGGAGTTGAAAACATGGCAATTTCTGATTCATCTTTTCATTTAAGTTAGTTTTAGTCCTCATGGTTGTTGAGAATTGAAACGATAACCCAAGTGCACCTTAAATGCTAAACAAAAGGCAACTGAAAAGGATTCCGCAGCTTAGTCCAAAAAGAAACCTTATATTTAATCCTAGGTGAGGATTTTTCAAGGCCCAGTTCATAACTATAGTATTTGCAGTTACTATTGGTAATGCTGATACAGCCAGGAGCTGTATCACCAGGGGTTAACTAGGCATCTGCATTCTGAAGAGTCCTAGTACAACTGACTTAATACCCACGGGGAATATATGCAGTTTTGAAACCACGTCGAGTACTTGGTGGCTTGCGTGAGTGCCAATCGGGCAATTAATTACCCCCCCAAATCAGTCTTCACCATTGTTGATTTACTAGTTACCGATGGGTAAATTGGTATGGGAAAGTAGCAAAAATCAGGACGGAAACATGAAACATTGGAAGCGGAAGCCAATATTCCGGAAGCAGAAGTCAGTATTCCAGAATGACAATCGGTAAATTGGGACATGGAATAACCCACTGGGTACTAATTGAGTACCGATCAGTACCTGACGGCCGCAGGTCGAGTCAAGTACTGCAAATCCAGCAGTACTGCCCATTTTTGCGGTACTCATTTCAGCTGTAGGCCCCAGCAACACAGCTCCACCGCTGCCCCATTTGTACAAAGCTGGGGGCGAATGATATGAATCTGCCCCCGGGCCCTTCAATGCCAAGAGAAGCACAACACTCCCTACTCTTTCTACAAGGGGGCAAACCATTCCCCCTGTGGAAGAATCTGGAGTTAGCGGGGAGAGCACTGTCTTGAGGGGAACCCCACAGACTATTATCCGCTCACCCTGATCCCATCCCATCTCTGTTCAGGGCTCAGCGTAAGACTGTATGAAATACCCATGACATGACTAATTTATTAATCCATTATACTCCACTACAGAGTTCCATTTCTCTCTCCCTCTCTCTGTAACCATAGTAGCAAACCTCCCCTTTTTTTCCTCTCGTCTCCCTTCACTTTGGAAAGGCAAAGCAGTGTCCGTAGCAATTTTTCCATTATTATAAATTTGCAGATCATCAAGCTGCAGTCGATCAAGAGACAGAGGAGGGGAAAATATAATGATATAGCATGGCACTCAGAACCACTAATTGCAAATTGGCCTTAAATAATGCATCAGCCCTTTCATAACAATGGCATCTTTTGTTTCTCTCTGTAATAAGTGGAATTAACTCATGCATTTTTCAAACTATTAATATCTTATCCAAGGAAGAGGGCAGAGTTGCACCTTCACTCATGCTGGGTCCTGCTCTTGGCATGACCTCTTCCTGTCTGTCTCCAAAGAGCTCATCCTTCCCACTGCCAAACACTTGTTTTGCAGAAGGGCTTTTATATTCATCTTCTCAGCACTGAGATTTCCTTGCAGTTGGTGCTGAAATGAAAATTCAGACCAAAATTTGAATTCATCAAGCTCACCATATTCAAAATTTGCAAATCTTAATCAAATTTGAATTCAGATTTAGAAATTCATACCCAGGTTTGTTTTCATTTGGAGGCTCATTGTTGAGTAGCTCACTGTTCATTAGGTTGTGGCTCGTTTATTCCAGGGGTGGGCAAGGTTTCCTAATCCTCAAGGACTCATCCACTTACCACAGTGGGGCCACAGAGCCCACTTCCGGTTTATTCAGTATTTGGTGGTTCTTTTAGAATTTCTGCTAGTCGTTGATTGGGTAATTTGCGTCTCATATTTCAAGGGATGCTATTTGATTGGATAAGGCAGTACCATAAATTCTAATGCCTAATAAATGATGAACTACTAGGGTTGCCAGGTGTTCCTTATTGTAAAGGAGCAGCCCATATTTCAGAGCCCGATGACTTTGTAGAATATAAGGGACATCTCTTATTTACATAATGGATATCCTTTATTCTGAACACCACAGCTCCATGGAACATAATGCACATCCCTTCTATTTGTATTCCGCAGCTCTACAGTGTCCCATAATTTTAAATTTTGATCCAGCAACCCTACAAACAAGCAAAGTACAAATCCGACAAATTTCAATTTGCTTCAAATTTGAATACTAGTTTTTGGAAAACAAATACCTAAATTTGAGTCATGGACCTACATTTGCTTCAATTCTGATTGCAGCCTCCTTGTCCAAGTGAGAGCCTGATAATTCTGTACTTCTTGTGTAGCTGAATTTCCTGGTGGTTACCAAAGGATTTTCAGGAGGTCTACAACAAACAAAGGATTGGTTTCTTAAGCTAAATGCACTGCTGATAAGAGGAGCGAAGGCAGAACAGCTGTACTGGAAGTCTACAAACGGCAAGATTTTTTTTATATTAAATGATAAATGGATGAGTAAAAATAATAACTGCAAGTGATCATCTTCATAAATGGTGAACAAATCGATTTGGTTAACCATTCTGCAGAACTGGATTTGGCCAACCATTGGGTGGCTACAGTGGAAAGTCTGGGGAGGCAGTAGCCCTGAGCCAACAAGATATACGGAACTCCAAATTCTCTCTTAACAGGTCTCTCTTATGCCACAATACACAAATCACTTACTCGAGCGTAGTCCCACTGAAGTCCATAGGATTTAATCTAAAGTACTGTAAGTGGTTTTTGAATCATGGCGATAGTCTTCCTAGAGTCTTTGAATCACTCTTTTCCTAATAATGCCTCTACTTCGTTCTTATGCCTCAAGCTATCATACACTGAGGTGTAATGCACAGTGCCTTGGGAAGATAAACTTTAAGGCCAACATTTTCAAAAGTGACAACGATTTTGAGTGCAGCAAGCCATTGGAAAGAAAACTTGAGCCTGGTGTTTACAAAGGTGCTGAACAATGGAAAACTCCAAAACTTTAAACAGTATTCCAGGTGGCTCAAAATTGCTGAAGTAGCCTACACAGTAGGGGCTACACAGTAAGTCCAGTGACAAAGCCAAGGTTTGAATTTGTGTCTTCTTCACTCCCCATTTATTATTAATCATTCCTATAGCATTCCAGTGTTCAAAGTGCTTTACAATCATTATCTAGTTCATTCTCACAAAGTAGGTCATTACACACTACTGGCGCTCTATAAAAACCCTAATTATTATCTTTGTTTTACAGATGGGGAACTGAGTCTGAGAGAAAGTGACCTGCCCAAAGTAGAGATGTAATGGGTAGCTTATTTGCTACCCACTTCGTAATACCCGTAATTTTGAGCACCTGTATCAGGTGCCTGACGGACTACCTGAGTACCGACTGGGCACCCATTTACCTCATAATACCAGGTATTAGTGTTACCAAATGACCAGTTTACTATTTTACCATTTAAACAGTAAGTCGGCACAAGAATGGAACAAAGTAAAAAAATAGGTACCAGAAGTTGAAAAATTGGTGCCAGACATCAGAAAATTGAGATGAAAAATGGTAAATTGGTACATCAGGTAACCCGTCAAACATTAATCGAGTACCGAGTAGTACCCAATGGACCAGACAGAGTACTGCAATTTCAATAAGCATACACGTATTTGCGGGTACTTGTTTCAGCTTGAGCCCAAAGCCACCCAGTGAGTTCATAGCTAAGACAAGAAATTGAACCCTGTCTTCCCAGGTTGATGTCTAGGCCTGAAACAACAAATGGCAGCAAATGCTGTTTCTGTCAGAAACAGGTCATTCACTTCATTTGCGCAACGTGGAAACATACCAGCTTTTCCGCTCTTTTTGCCATTTTCTCAAGTTGAACAGAGCTGCTACAGGGCCGATCCCAAGCCCCATGTGTGCCCCCCAGGACCTGTGGTGATGCAAAAGTACTGTCTAACTGCCGCAGAAGTGCTGGAAATAGCTGTAAAAGTGTTGTGAAAATCCTTAAAAGAGACACAAAGTGACAAAAATGATGAAAAGTGACAAAAGATGAAAATGATGAAAAATTATGAAAATGACAAAAATGCCAAAAAGTGATGAAAAATAACAGGCACCGATATCGACAATGGAAGAAGTGCGGAATCACCGAAGACTGACAAAGTTCTGATGAATACTCGTAAGCGCTCCTGAAAGGTCAGTATTTCCCTGCAGAACGGCACCATGTGCTCTCGTCTCAGCCCTGAAGTCCAACACTTTATTCCCTAGATTAGCACTTAATGATCCATCAGGCAACACTGCCTTTCTGCCCCCTTAAGCCTTACCTTTCCGACAGATGTAAACGAGGCGAGCCATAGAAACAACTGGAAAATAGGGAGTAATGTTAATTCACTGGCTGCATTCCAGTCTGTCCCCCCACCCACCCAACAAGGTTCCAAATGGGATTTTAAATTTTGAAAAAAACTGTGCTCCATGTGCATATGCAGATGTAAGAAAGCATATCACTCAGACCTACCATAGTAATTAACATACTACAAGTAACACAGCCCCACTCCCATTGCCTCATCCCTTTAGGCAGATGTAATTATCAAGTCATCTACCTCATCCGGAGCCATCTTGATGGGAAGGCTGTGGTAATGATAGGAAGGCAAATACCATTCCAGCACCGTCTGATAAATCTCCTATCTCTCCCCAATAGGCATAAGCCTGGGACTACCATGCAGAGAACCTGGCTTTCCTCACCTCAGAGAAACACAGCAACCAATAATCAAAAATGTGAAACAACACTGATAGAAATCAGCATGGGTCTTTAAGGAGATTTCAGACTTTATGTCAGGCGTAAGAAAACAAGGATAGGACATTCAGCACCTGTTCACACAATGCTAGTGTTGAAGCAAATATGGGATGCGGATTTCGCCTTGGTCAGACTTGTTGCATTCCTACGATCAGATGCAAAACAAATTAATTATCTGGTTTGCAGAAGCAGATCTTTAGTATTTGCAATGCTGGTAGTTCAGTACTTTATTTATATATTTTCATTATTTATATCCTGCCTCTCCTGCCTAGGCAGCTCGAGGCAGCTTACAAAAGTTAAAAGATCATTTAAAAATATACATAAAATACACATAAAAGAGAAGCATAAGAATAAGAAAATTTAAAAAAACCATCCTCCCCATCCACCATCACCCACCTCCCTCACCAAAGGCCTGGCGGAACAGCCAGTTCTTACACTGTCGTCAAAATGAGGCAAGGTCCAGGGCCACCCGGGCCTCCACTGGAAGGGAGTTCCACACCCGAGGTGCCACCACTGAAAACACCCCTCTCCATTGCAGCCCCCCGCACCACCCGGGGGACAGCAAGAAGGGTGCTCCCGGCGAACCACAGGGGTTGGTCCAGGGCACGGAGTGAGGTGGCCTTGGAGATAGGACAGGCCAAAACTGTATAGGGCTTTATAGGTAAGCACCAACACTTTGAATAGGGCCCAGAAGGCTATCGGCAGCCAGTGCAGAACTCGGAGCACTGGTGTGATGTGTTCACGGCGACCCGTCCCAGTAAGGAGATGGGCCACCGCATTCTGCACCAGCTGAAGTCTCCAGGCCATCACCAAAGGTAGCCCCACGTAGAGCGTGTTACAATAGTCTAGTCTTTAGGTGATGAAGGCACGGATGACAGTGGCCAGGTCGGAGTCCAGTGGCTGAAGACGACACACCAGATGTAATTTGCAGAAAGCACTTCTCACCACAGCCTCAACCTGGAGATCCAGGTGAAGCTGCGGATCGAGGAGTACCCCAGACGCCGAACCTGAGAGACCAATGGGGGATGAACCCCATCAGTGATGGGGGATGTCACACCCACTGCCATCCCTACCAACATCACCTACGTCTTGTCAGGATTTAATTTCAGACAGCTCGCCCTCATCCAATCCCCCACAGCCACGGGTAAGCACCGAGACTGCTGGGTCTGGGTCTGATGTAAAAGAGATAGAACCGGGTGTCATCAGTGTGCTGATGACACCGCACCCCGTACCGTCTCACAACCTCGCCAAGCAGCTGCATGTACACGTTGAACAAGAGAGGGGACAGAATTAGAGCCTTGTGGAACTCCACTCGTGAGGTCCAGGGGAAAAGATGAACAATCTCTGATCACCCCTCGCTGAGTTCTCAGGGTCAGGAAGGAGCTGACTGCATTCTGTTGTCTGGTTCCCCTACACACACAGTTTCGTCCACCCCGGCATAGTCCCGAAGACGAGTCACCAGCATCCTATGATCAACACTATCAAATGCAGCTGACCGATCTAATAGGATTAGAAGGGTCGAATGACCCTGGTTCAATTCCCAGTGAACGTCGTCGACCAAAGCCAAAAATGCAGTCTTAGTGCCATAACCCAAACGAAAGCCAAACTGCGAGGGATCAAGAAAACCAGTGCAGTCTAGATGCTCCTGCAGCTGCTGAGCCACCACCCACTCAATAGCCTTCCCTAAAAAAGGAAGGTTAAGAGACTGGCGGGGGAGTCAACGTTGCAGGGGCTGCACCACCGCCTCTCTGAGGCAGTCCGGCACCCTGCCCTCCCACAGGGAGGCATTGAGAACACCTGCCAGCAACGGCCCCAGCATCTCCCGACTGGCCTTGACCAGCCAGGACGGGCCTGGGTCTAGTTGACAAAATGTGGTTCTAACCGGCCCCAGAACACCTGCCGCCGCAGCAGGCAACACCCACTGAAACAGATCCCACAAAACCGGATAAGACAACGCCTCCATAACCTCCATACTTGGCAGAGAAGTATTTAGCAAAGTGATATTTGGCTGTGAAGCAAATGAAGGTGGCCATTGTTAGAGACAGGATGCTGGATGGACCAGTGGTCTCACCCAGGCATGACACTTATGTTCTTGTTGAACTTTCCCCTAGCTCCGCATGCCCATACATTGCTCAATGACGCTTCTTTTATCATCTTTTTCTTCAAGAAACCCCTCCTCCCTTTGCAACTCATTTTGATCTATAAAACCCACAATGGCTTGGGTCCTAAATATCTGAAAGACCACCTCTTCTCTCATGTCCCATCATGGCCTATGAGGTCAGCCAGCAGCGCCCTTGTGTAGGTACCATGTGTCCACAACAAGGACACACAGAGAAGCGTTCGCGGTGGCTGCCCCACGATTATGGAACTCCCTCCCCTTGGAGGTTCGTCTGAGCCCGAGCCGGCTCATCTTCCGGAGACAATGTAACAACTTCTTGTTTGGCCAGGCATTTGGCAGGCGGGGGTAGGATTTGGGTGATGTGGATTAGGAGACTGCATCTCTTTTTACTTGGTTTTATTTGGGTATTTTAATATTTGGATTTATTTTGTGTATTGTTGTATATGTTTATATATTATAACCCGCTCTGAGCCTTAAGTGAATGGGCGGGATAAAAATGTAGATAAATAAATAAACTAAACTAAGCTTGTGCACCTGCAACTTCTCAACTTCTTGAATGTACCCCTGTCTCTCCCCATATATCCTTCCTCCTTGTGTCCCTTCCCATCCTGAAGGCTGTAAGCCCCTCAGGGCAGGGATCTCTGTCTAAACACAGCATAGGCACATGGCTGCTGCTACATTAATAAGACAGAAATTCTGTAAGCCATTGATTAGCTAACCCATGTCCCATGATGACGGGGACATTGAGACCCTTTTTACACAGGCCACGGCTGCGGGTGGGTGGGGTGGGGTGGGTGGAGGGTTCAGACGGGGCGCACACCCATCCTTCGTGCATGGGGATGCATGTGCACAGGAGCACGCGCACTCACCCCCACGGGACTTACACCGGCGGCACCCACGCTGAATCACCCAGATTAATGGCCTTAAAAAGGGCCATTATGATTGAAATGAAACACATTAATATACTCACAAAATGCCAAAGTAAGTTAGATTCAAAGAAATGAATTTCTTGAATGTCTCAAGAGCCACAAATTCGAAATCTGGTATCCATTATGGTACATAATAAACCTGATTTGAATTTCCGAGTACAAAGCGCCTCCTCGATTTCAGCTCTATAAAAACACTCTGAAACGGATACAGGTATGCTATACTCAGCGTGGGTCGTCTTAACTATTTCTGAGTTTCTGAAGGGAGACGGTTTGTACTAGGGATGGGAAACTGGATGGAAAATCGGAATCAGATTAAAATCGGAATCGGTTTCAATTGCTTCAGATTTGAATTGGATCAGAATTGGAATCAGTTTGGATTTTTCAATGGGGATTTTTTTCCCCATTGAAGTCAATGGGAAACGGAACCTGTTCATTTCAATGGACGATATCAAGGTACATCGGTTCTTGCACTGGAATCTGATTAATCCGATGCAATCAAAATTGGGTAAATCGACTTAATCCTATTCTGATTTCCCATCCCGTTTCTACACGTTTCCTCCAATATTTAAAACTCAGTGGTACCAATCATCATAGATCAAGAAAAGCAGCACTTTGACACACAGCTTTTACACACAACATAAAAGGCCATCTAAACCAGGAGTGGGGAACCTAAGGCCCGGGGGCCAAATGCAGCCCACAGCTAGTTTTTATTTGACCTCTTTCCAATACCTGGATCTGGCCCCTAGATCCAGTTCCTACCCCTAAGCACAGAAAGACTGAGTTCGGGGTAAGGGAATAGAGATTAGGGCATGCACACAAGGATAGGGGACAGATCCATGATCTGGACAATCCTCTTCCTAAGCACACCTCTTTAGAACCCCCATTCCAACTTCTAAGTGGCCCGCGGAGCATGTAATAATTTTCAAGGTGACCCCTGGTAGGGAAAAGATTCCCCAACCTTGATCTAAGGCAATGGAAAATGAAGGAATTCTGTTCCCTAGGGATATACACTCGTGTTACAAGCAGAATGGTAAAACCACAGATAAACCATCAGTGGCCATTTTTAAATGGGAATGGCTGGGGGCGGGTCCATGAGCACTGCAAGGAGCGCTGACCGACATCCGGTGAGTGGGGGGGGGGGGGATTCATACAGGACAGGAAGGGTGTGTGCTCCTACCCATGCACTGCTCACGCCGATGACCCCACATGGAGCATCCCGGGGTTTTCCTCGATGCTCTGTGTGTGGGCATGAGTGGGGGGTGCGTGGGTCATGGGAGTGCGTGCCCACCCTACCCTCAGATGGGCGCTTGGGTGGGCACGTCCCATTTAAAAATGGCCAGTGTCCTGTTCGATCAGGCTCTCATTAGAAAGAAGCACCATAGGGCCCTTAAACCCAGAGAGTCCAGTCCTTAAACCACCCCCTGCAAGACCTTGTGTGCTCCTCCTACCTAGAGACTTCCCCCAACCTGCATCTATAGGTGACTTAACAGGATCACAGCAAAGCTTGGTTGAAATTCACTAGGAACACCTCCTCCTCCTCCTCTCTTTATATCCTCTCTTGCCTGAGCAGGGTCAACTTGTATTTTTCCTTGGAGACCCTGTTGATCCTCATTAACAGAGCACAAGCAGACAGACGCCTCACTGACTCCAATCCACGGCAATCCTAGTCATTTCTGCTGGAATTCAGCTCATGCAGGGCAGATTTTTTTTTTTTAAAAAAAATCTTTGCCCCCTCCCTGCCAGTGTTCCTGTGGGGTCGATTCATCCCACCATTGCCAGAGTGGAAATGAATAACAACCCTCCCCTCCCCACCCCCACCCCACGGCTTTGACATCTAAAAGTATTAAGAGTCTACTGAGGGCAGTGCTCTTTTTAACGGCGTTTGACACAATTATGTTTTATTAACATTGCTCTGTTATTTTACAGCTCCATTTGCTTCTGCCTGTTTTACAAGCTGAAGTAAGGAAAAAGGCATAAAGGAGCAATAATTCCAGCGGAATTCAGAAGATGGAGAACAAATACCTTGGGCCCCCCTTGTAGGGAAACAGACAAATTCCAGTGACAACGCGGTTCCCTGTAGCACCAAGGATAGGGATGGCGTGGCTAAAAAACACAGGTACAAGCACCTGAAATTATTCGGTCAATCCTGCCCTTCTAAACCAAGACCTGAGGGCGCAGACATTATACTCTAGCTGCCTACATGTTCTACTGTTTGTCTCCATGCAGAGCTCAGACTAGGGCCCTTCGCCCCCAAATCGGGGGTGGGGGGAGGTTGCCCCACACACACACCCTTCGTTCCTCCCCGAACGGGGGATGGGCGCGGAGCTCGGGGCGAATAAACCTCGTGGGAGCGACCCGGGCACCGTGATTGGTGGCCCGGGTATCAGGTGGTCGTGCACGGGCCACCTGATTGTTCGGTGTGGGGGCAGCCCCTCCCCTTTGCTAGAAGGAGCGGGGGAGCCAACTGCCGCCCGCACGCTGTGTCCGCCATTCGGCCTCAACTGCTGGAGCAAGCAGCAGCTCATCTTGCTGCTGCGGCATCAGCTGGGAGGTCAGCGTGGGTCGGCAGAAGAAAAAAAGGGCAGGAAAAGAGCCGCAGGGAGCAAAAAAGCGCCCGGCACCCGCAGTTGAGGTTGAGCCGGCGAGGAGAGAGAACCCTGCAGAAGGGGGGGAGGTAAGTGAGGCACACCCCTCCCCCATCCAGGGGGGAAATGCAAGCCCGCCTGCAGGCTTGTGAGGCCCTTGCTGCCTCGATGCAAAATCGTGGGGGGGATAGATACGAGACTGTCCCCACTCGGGGACCCAGCCTGGAGGGAACCACTCCCAACGCTATTGGGGAGGTGTGGGCACCTGAAGAAAGGGTGCACAGGGGAGTGGGGCGACAGGGCCGTCGGCCCATTGTGCTCCCGGCACGATACAGGGAGGCAGGCTGTGAGGAGGCCTACCGCACAGGCCCCCAGGCTCAGACCAACAGGGCCGGGGGGAGGAGGGCACAAGTAGTCTGGGGATGGCAGGCACTGCCCATGGGCTGCCGCCCGGACGTGTTAGCAGGGTCTCCCATCACCCCCTAGACTCGGAGGGGATGGGCACAAGTTGGTACGAGGACTTTGGGATCCAAGTGGAGACCTCTGGGGGTCAACAGGTGAGGTACACGGCTAGGGAACAAGGGGCTCGTCCTTCGGCGGCGCTAGGGGCCCCTCCGCCAGGGATGGACACATGTGAGTCCGGGAGCAGTTTGTATAGCCCAGCAGGTGCTCCTGGGGGACTGAATGATGGGGACGGCGCCGAAGGCAGCTACGACCAAGCGGATGTCGGTGACCAAGCGATGTGGGAGAGGATCCAGGCATTAGAGAGGGAGTTGCACCAGATGGCGGAGAGAAGGAGGCCTCCACCGCAACAGATGAGGAGCGATGCTGCCAATATGTATGAAGGTGAGGAGAGCCAAATGCAGGAGGGTGCTCCCAGGGAAGGGATGGAGCAAGAAAGGAGCCCCATTGGCTGTTCCGTTCAGACCCACGGCTGCAGCTACAGATTGAAAGGGCTGCATTTCAGGGAGGCCTGGGGTCGACAGGGCCACCTAGAGAGCCATCTGGGGGCCAGCAAGGGTACCAACAGGGGGGGCAACAACCGCAGCCTGCAGGCCAGTGGACATCACCACTGATGTTGTGGTGGAATGGGATGTGGGTTAAAGTTATCCCGGTCCCCGTGCCGGTGGGGTATCACCCCGTTGGTGCGGGATTCCGGGCACAATGGGCATCCCCCAGCCAATTAGGTCCTGATGCAGGGGTTTTTCCTGCTGTAAATATGGAACCAACCCCACAACCTGCTAGCCGCCCATTGCCGCCCATGGGTGGGGGCTATTCGGAGTTATCCTCGCCCATAGGAGAGCACCTTCCCTATGCCACTAGAGAAAAGATTTGGAGGGGAGAATACATAGATATTTTCGCCCTCCTTTTCAGTGACCCCATTGTGGATCCAACAGAAAGGGTTGATGATAAAGAGAAGGAGAAGTTTAAAAGGCCCAAAGCAGACAGGAACTGGGGCAACTGGTCATCAGCTTTCTCCGTGTACCTAGCGGTGGTGCTAGAAGTTTTTCCTGAGCGGGCGGTCGAGCTGTTGAAATACGCCAATATTGTAAAAAGGGTATATGGGGTCGGCGCATGGCTTCGTTACGACAAGGCCTTCCGCCACTGGGCCTCTTTCACCCCTGGATTACGCTGGGACCGCCGCGCTCAGAATCTCTGGCTTGACTGCATGGTCGACATGACCAATGCGCCCAAGACAGATAGTGGCCATGTTTTGATAAAGGGGGAGTAGCCCCCGCGAACGATCCCAACAGATTGGAAGGCAGACGGTCAGGAAATTCCACCTGCTGGGAATACAATAGGAATGGGAGATGTACCAGGAGTAGCTGTAAGTTCAGGCACACCTGCTCAGTCTGTGGAGGTTCCCACTAAGTTTCCACATGTTACAGGGGAAAGGAAGGGGGCAATAGAAGCCAGTCAGGAGCAGGACCGGCCCGAACAGCCAAGGTAGCCAACAAGGGGATGGAAAGGGAAAGGGGCCCAACCCCAATTAATGTGAGGAGATTGAAGAGTGCCTTGATTGTCCACCCGGATGAGAAAGAGGTGGAATATGTCATTCAAGGTTCCAAACATGGTTTTGTTATCCCGGTAGCGGAGGTCCCCAAGGGTCGTGAACCACCTAACCTGAAGTCGGTACAGGGAATGGAAGAGGTGGTCAGGAATAAAATCGGGAAGGAAGTAGCAGAGGGCCGGATGGCTGGACCATTTGACGAGCCCCACCCCTTGAAGGATTTATAATAGCCCCATTGGGGATCGTACCAAAAAAGACACCTGGTGAATTTCGGCTACTACATCATCTATCATACCCAAGGGGGCGCTCAGTAAATTATGCCATACCGAAGGAGCTGGCCACAGTTAGATACACGTCATTCGACCAAGCCATTGAGAGGGTCAGGTCCTTCGGGGAGGGGGCACGTTTAGACAAATGCGATGTTAAATCTTCATTCCGGCTGCTACCAGTTCATCCAAGCAGCTTTCACCTGTTGGGTATGAAATTTGTCAGAGTTTACTATTACGATAGGGCCATGCCTATGGGCTGTTCGATCTCCTGCTCGGCTTTCGAGCGCTTTAGTTCGCTGGTTGAGTGGGTTTTTCGTCAGCGCATAGAGACGGGGGAGGTGTCAAAATATCTTGACGATTTCCTGTTAATAGCCCCGCCAACCCCAGGGGTTTGCAAACACCTCCTTAAAGATTTCCAAAGTTTGGCTTCACAGTTGGGTCTCCTGCTAGCCCCTGAAAAAACGGAAGGTCCTTCTACAAGGCTAACGTATTTAGGAATTGAGATTGACACAGACCAGGAATTGTCACGTCTTTCGGATGATAAACTGGAACACCTTAAAAAAAAACTGCAGCCCTGTAGAATAGCCAAAAAGGTTACTGTGAGGGCAATTCAATCATTGGTGGGTAGTTTAAACTTTGCATGCCGGGTGGTGGCACCAGGCAGGGCATTTCTATCCCGATTGTACGCTCCACTGGCAGGAAACCCCCCACAACACCATCGTGTTCGGGTAACTCGGAAAATGAGAGATGATTTAGGGACCTGGGCTGCATTTTTGGACAACTTTAACGGGGTGAGTTTTTGGCTAGACAGGCTTAAGGAAGGGGCGCACCTCCAGGTCCAATCAGATTCGGCTGGAGGAGTTGGTTTCGGTGTATATTTTAACAGGCGATGGTGCGCGGCTCCATGGCCTCCGTCATGCACGGAAGCTGGGGTTACACGAGATTTAACATTTTTAGAACTTTTTCCCATTGTCCTTGTGTTCCAATTTTGGTGGAAGGAATTTAGCAACAAAGCGGTTGTATTTTGGTGTGATAACATGGCGGTAGTCCACGTTATCAATTCCATGTCATCAAAGTCACCAAGGGTGATGCACCTAGTACGTGTCTTGGTTTTAACTAGCCTTGAACATAACATCCTCTGCACAGCCCGCCATGTGCCTGGGAGAGATAACACCATCGCCGATGCCCTCTCTCGGTTACAGATGGCTCAGTTCTGGGAGTTAGCACCGGAGGCGGCACCCGAACCGAAGACATTCCCCAAGGAGCTTTGGAGCCTTGGCTAATAGAGATAAGGAATATCGTTCAGGGATCCCTGGCCACTCGCACCCAGGCTGCTTACAATCGTGCCTTTAGAGAGTTTCAGGAATTTAGGTTGAGGAAAGGGTGGTGGCTCGCCGGCCCTATACAGGAGGATGAATTGTTGCAATTCATGCTACATTTGCGAGGGAAAGGTTTGGCAGGCAAGACTTTAGCCGTGAAGGTGGCCGCGCTCGCATTCATAAATCGGCTGTACGGGCACCCACCGCCTGATAAGGGATTCTTTGCTAGGCGCATGATTGAAAGCTGGACACGGGAACAGGGACACCAGAGGGATACAAGGACCCCCATTTCACTCCCGGAACTGCGAGCATTGTGCCAGGCACTGTTAGGGTTTTGTTTTGACCAGTACGAAGCATTGCTTTTCGGCACCATTTTTAAGGTAATGTTTTTCGGGGCATTCAGAATAAGNTACCAGCATCCTATGATCAACACTATCAAATGCAGCTGACCGATCTAATAGGATTAGAAGGGTCGAATGACCCTGGTTCAATTCCCAGTGAACGTCGTCGACCAAAGCCAAAAATGCAGTCTTAGTGCCATAACCCAAACGAAAGCCAAACTGCGAGGGATCAAGAAAACCAGTGCAGTCTAGATGCTCCTGCAGCTGCTGAGCCACCACCCACTCAATAGCCTTCCCTAAAAAAGGAAGGTTAAGAGACTGGCGGGGGAGTCAACGTTGCAGGGGCTGCACCACCGCCTCTCTGAGGCAGTCCGGCACCCTGCCCTCCCACAGGGAGGCATTGAGAACACCTGCCAGCAACGGCCCCAGCATCTCCCGACTGGCCTTGACCAGCCAGGACGGGCCTGGGTCTAGTTGACAAAATGTGGTTCTAACCGGCCCCAGAACACCTGCCGCCGCAGCAGGCAACACCCACTGAAACAGATCCCACAAAACCGGATAAGACAACGCCTCCATAACCTCCATACTTGGCAGAGAAGTATTTAGCAAAGTGATATTTGGCTGTGAAGCAAATGAAGGTGGCCATTGTTAGAGACAGGATGCTGGATGGACCAGTGGTCTCACCCAGGCATGACACTTATGTTCTTGTTGAACTTTCCCCTAGCTCCGCATGCCCATACTTTGCTCAATGACGCTTCTTTTATCATCTTTTTCTTCAAGAAACCCCTCCTCCCTTTGCAACTCATTTTGATCTATAAAACCCACAATGGCTTGGGTCCTAAATATCTGAAAGACCACCTCTTCTCTCATGTCCCATCATGGCCTATGAGGTCAGCCAGCAGCGCCCTTGTGTAGGTACCATGTGTCCACAACAAGGACACACAGAGAAGCGTTCGCGGTGGCTGCCCCACGATTATGGAACTCCCTCCCCTTGGAGGTTCGTCTGAGCCCGAGCCGGCTCATCTTCCGGAGACAATGTAACAACTTCTTGTTTGGCCAGGCATTTGGCAGGCGGGGGTAGGATTTGGGTGATGTGGATTAGGAGACTGCATCTCTTTTTACTTGGTTTTATTTGGGTATTTTAATATTTGGATTTATTTTGTGTATTGTTGTATATGTTTATATATTATAACCCGCTCTGAGCCTTAAGTGAATGGGCGGGATAAAAATGTAGATAAATAAATAAACTAAACTAAGCTTGTGCACCTGCAACTTCTCAACTTCTTGAATGTACCCCTGTCTCTCCCCATATATCCTTCCTCCTTGTGTCCCTTCCCATCCTGAAGGCTGTAAGCCCCTCAGGGCAGGGATCTCTGTCTAAACACAGCATAGGCACATGGCTGCTGCTACATTAATAAGACAGAAATTCTGTAAGCCATTGATTAGCTAACCCATGTCCCATGATGACGGGGACATTGAGACCCTTTTTACACAGGCCGCGGCTGTGTGGGGGTGGGGTGGGGTGGGGTGGGTGGAGGGTTCAGACGGGGCTCACACCCATCCTCGTGCATGGGGATGCATGTGCACAGGAGCACGCGCACTCACCCCCACGGGACTTACACCGGTGGCACCCACGCTGAATCACCCAGATTAATGGCCTTAAAAACGGCCATTATGATTGAAATGAAACACATTAATATACTCACAAAATGTCAAAGTAAGTTAGATTCAAAGAAATGAATTTCTTGAATGTCTCAAGAGCCACAAATTCGAAATCTGGTATCCATTATGGTACATAATAAACCTGATTTGAATTTCCGAGTACAAAGCGCCTCCTCGATTTCAGCTCTATAAAAACACTCTGAAACGGATACAGGTATGCTATACTCAGCGTGGGTCGTCTTAACTATTTCTGAGTTTCTGAAGGGAGACGGTTTGTACTAGGGATGGGAAACTGGATGGAAAATCGGAATCAGATTAAAATCGGAATCGGTTTCAATTGCTTCAGTTTTGAATTGGATCAGAATTGGAATCAGTTTGGATTTTTCAATGGGGATTTTTTTCCCCATTGAAGTCAATGGGAAACGGAACCTGTTCATTTCAATGGACGATATCAAGGTACATCGGTTCTTGCACTGGAATCTGATTAATCCGATGCAATCAAAATTGGGTAAATCGACTTAATCCTATTCTGATTTCCCATCCCGTTTCTACAAGTTTCCTCCAATATTTAAAACTCAGTGGTACCAATCATCATAGATCAAGAAAAGCAGCACTTTGACACACAGCTTTTACACACAACATAAAAGGCCATCTAAACCAGGAGTGGGGAACCTAAGGCCCGGGGGCCAAATGCAGCCCACAGCTAGTTTTTATTTGACCTCTTTCCAATACCTGGATCTGGCCCCTAGATCCAGTTCCTACCCCTAAGCACAGAAAGACTGAGTTCGGGGTAAGGGAATAGAGATTAGGGCATGCACACAAGGATAGGGGACAGATCCATGATCTGGACAATCCTCTTCCTAAGCACACCTCTTTAGAACCCCCATTCCAACTTCTAAGTGGCCCGCGGAGCATGTAATAATTTTCAAGGTGACCCCTGGTAGGGAAAAGATTCCCCAACCTTGATCTAAGGCAATGGAAAATGAAGGAATTCTGTTCCCTAGGGATATACACTCGTGTTACAAGCAGAATGGTAAAACCACAGATAAACCATCAGTGGCCATTTTTAAATGGGAATGGCTGGGGGCGGGTCCATGAGCACTGCAAGGAGCGCTGACCGACATCCGGTGAGTGGGGGGGGGGGG
>QEPC01004922.1:5509812-5544870 GCA_003113815.1 Sphenodon punctatus
GCAGACATCAGGGCCATAGGAAGATGGCAATCCCGGGCCTACAGGGGATATATTCGACCGGAAGAACAAAACTGATAACTTCTTTTCATTTATGCAGGACATAGACACCAGCTGGGGGAGAAGCCGGTGGTATGGACAGTTGGCCAGTTTCGTTCGCCGGGCTGAGGAGGCGGCTGAACGCTCACAAGGGGGGGACGCAACTTGGTTTGGCACACAGAGTAAAGATAAGATGGATAGGAAAAGGGTGTATGCGGTGGAACCAATTGATACCAACGTTGTCCCACATAAAAAAATCAGGAAAGTCCAAATATCCTCATCATTCATTGGGGGGGGGGGAACGATTTGAGGATAGGGACTGGTGTTAGCTTAATAGTTCAAATTAAATCACAGTTACCATTAATAAAGGATATTTTTCAAGGGGTAAGAATTTTGTGGACCCACCTGGTTCCACGACTTACATGGGGTGGGGACACTCACCCAAAAAAGATAAATAGGGCAAGAAGAGGGGTGAATCGGGAGGTCAATAAATGGTGGTTAGGGCTAGGAGGCACCTATGTGCGACACATACAAATTACCTATGTAAGGCCAGAATTGTTTCTGAAAGACGGGGTTCATTTGTCACCGGAGGACATTAGTTTATACTTAGATAATATAACAAGGACACTGGAGCCTATGGTGTGATTTGGAGTTGGTGGGGCTACGGCAGGTGGCCAGAGCTGGCTGGTGCCGTAGTGATGGCGGGGGTCCAGGATGGTTAATAGGGGTTATTGGTTAGGTAGATGTAGAATAGATGAAAGAGTCATCTCCATAAGAGATGGGGGAGTGAGGCTTGCTGATAAGCAGGACATGGCTACAGCATGATCATTCCCCTGGGAGGACTGTCAGGAAGGGGTAAGGGCAAGCATGGCCCTCAATCTTAATGACACCACCCTCCTTACTCAGGCCCGAATGGGCAGGTTTTCCCCTTCGGCCTTGGCCAGGGAGCTGTTCGAAGGGGATGTCCTTAGAGGTTGATTTTGGTGCTGGCACTGGAGGGCATATCCAGGCCAGACACCTGTGTTTAATAATGTTGAAGTTTTAGGTACAAAATACTGGACCCATGATTGCTTAGAAGCAATTCCACCAACTTCTCTGACTATTTAATAAAGAGTGCGGCCCTTTAAAATCCATATCAAGTCTCCGTGTCTCATTTCCCGGGGAGGGAGGGGTGCGTCGGCAAGTAAGAGTTCTTTACTCCAGTTTCCCCTCCTTCACACTGAGCCCTGGGCCAAATGCAGCCAATGACTGTTCTCTATTTGGTCTCCTTCCAGTTCCTGGATCTGGCCCTGGAGATCCATCCCCTACCCTCAAGCACTCTAAGAGTGAGGTCAGGGAAAGGGAAAGGTGATGATGGCAAGCACTCACTCAAGGTTAGGGGATGAATCCATGGCGTAGATCCATGATCTGGATCCTACCTTTCCTGCCCCCATCCTGGGCACAGCCCTTAATCACCCCCAACTCCTATGTGGCTGGTGGCGCTTGTATGAACTTTCAAAGTGACACACAGGAGGGAAAAGGTTCCTCGCTCCTAGCATAGACTTTGTGGTAGATACAGCCCCAGGGGTGGTGACTGTGTGGCTTAAAAACCCAACAAGTACAAGCTTCCAATAGCATTCAAGGAACCCTGCCCTTCCAAACCAACACCTGGTGGCTAAGGATATTATTTTATTTCCCTCCCACAAAATGTAAAAGATCTTTCCCCCACCGCCCGCTCTCCATGTACAAGGATAAGAAAAATCAATGTTCTAGCTAATACACCCTTTCACAGGGCCCAGTGTAATCAGTAGTAAATGTCTCCTGCAGAATAAAACTTGGCAAGCACACAGCGCTTCAGGGTCAGCATGGAGATTTCATTCTTTCCTACACAAAATCATTAACACTGACGCCACGACTCCGCTCGTAGTAATTCTGGGTAAACATCCCAGAAAGATTAATAATATTTTCATTGAGCTCCATGTTTAAAGGAAGAGGGAAGCGGCATTTTGTTCCCTAAGCTTATAATGTGACCCACGTGTGAAAACAATAAAAGCGACATGAATAAGAGTTCAGTGAAAAAGAAGAAAAAAATTGCTTCACCTTCTACATCAAAGCAAAGGCAGATAATCCGACAATATTTTCTTCCACAATACTGGATAAGGTTACTTAATGATTTAAACAAGATACAGTCTTATAATTTTTATTAGTCCCCAAGGAACTATAACTAAGTTGCAGGGGAAATTGCCTGCCTTATCTCGGAAGCAAGTCAGAGGGAGTCTTTATTTATTCAGTCTGCTTTCTAACAGCAACTATAATAATAATAAAAATTAATAAATACCACATTTTCAAATATCACGACTGTAAACATGAGTGGGCTTGCTGTGAAATTGCCAGTGAGGGAAGGTATGATAGCAGTGGGCCATGTGCCTATCGCTTTCCAGGTATAATTCAAGGTGCTGGCTTTGACCTTTAAAGCCCTAAATGGTCTGGACCCCACTGATCAGAAAGACCTCCTGTCCTTCCATGCCCCATTCTGGCCACTGCGATCAGCTGTGAGCACCTTCCTGTGGGGACCATCAGTCACTCTTGTTCAGATGACAAGGGCTCACAGGGAGACATTCTTGGTTGCTGCCCCGATGCTATGGAACTCCCTTCCCCTGGAGGTTCGATTGAGTCTGAGCGACTTCCAGAGCTGGCCTAAGACCTTCCTTGTTTGAAAAAGCTTTTGGCAGGTGGGGGATAGGGGTGGGTGGGTGTAGGGAATTGGGAAGTGGTATTGGATGGGTTTGGGGAGGGTTGTGGATTTTAAGGGCTTTTTTATGAGTTTTATCTATTTTTATCGTTTGTGAGCCACCCTGAACCTTTGGGAAAGGGTGGCATATAAATTCAAATAAATAAATAATTAAACAAACAAACCAACCTTACTCTTAGAAACACCCCGAGTCCATCTATAGTGCACATAATTATATATCCCATTATAAGAACTGCTATATTGGGTCAGGCCGATGGTCCATCTAGCCTAGTATCCGGTCTCTGATAGATGCCAGCATCTCATGTTTCAGGGAAAGAGTACATGGCCTGGGTATGGGTGGACTCTAGAGTAATTCATCCATTGCTGTTCCCCCCACCCCCAGCAATCAGAGGCTTAGGGTAACCATAAAGTGTGCTTGTAGGAGGCTGCATTCCCTGATTGTTTTAGTTAATAGCTATTGTTAGCTCTCTCCTCCATGACTTTGTAATTCTCCAGCACCTCTCCATCTTTGAAGTATTGACCTTCCCAATTTCTCTGCAAGGTAGAGAAATGCTGTTATTCTAAGTTTACAATGGAACCTGAGTGTAAGGGTTCAGGATCCAAATCAACAGCCTTGGGGACCCTGAGGGTGCTGGTCAGGTCTACAGCACCATCTTTCTGTCATCTGGTTTGGGCCCATTTTCCTGCCTGCTTGGCAACAAGGTCCTGCTGGGATTCCCTGCCCACAGAGCTCCTGATTGGCTGACAATATAAAACCACCTGACAGGAACAGGAAGTCAGGTGGAACAATAGGCTTTGAGCTTGCCTTGTCCTCTGCCTTGTTATCTGCTGCCCCACTCTTTCGCCTCTTTCTCTCCACTCCTGCCTGAGCCGTAGTCCTGCCATGTTTTGTGCTGTTCTCCTGGTGTTGACTCTTGGCATACTGTTGGACTGTGCTTCTGGAACTCCTCTGGTTTGGGTTGACCCCTAGTTCGACTCCCTGGCCTGCCTGTGACCTAGACTGCTGGATTGCCCCTCGAGAGGTATCTGACTCCGCTTGGCCATAACTCAACTCACACTTGGCCCGAATCCTGAACTGACATCAATGCCTGGGCCTGATCCTGCTGCTACTCTCCTTGGCTCTTGACTGGTGCTGCCTAACACCAAGGTATGGAGAGAACCGATACTTTCAGACATCACATCTTTCTGTGGTAACTGCATTTGCCATGCATCCATTTAGGCTTGTTTTCAATGTACAAAAAACAACCCAGTGAAAGCAGCTGGTGTTGAGGAGGGCAACAAATGTTGTGAAATCTGCTGTTGTACCGGGTGGTAAAGCTCCTCAGATTAAATCCAGGGGAACGTAACCACTATTACTACTGGTTTACCACATGATACAGCAGGTTCAGATGTCAACTCACAACCTCTGTGTTGTTACCTCCCATCATCAAATTGCTATCAACTGCTTTTCACAGAGTTGGTTGTGGGGGGTTTATTTTGGGTTGTTTTTTTTGGGGGGGGGTACATCTGAAAGCACTACAGTCTGTTTGTATGAACACCTTTACACCCCTGAGTTACCACGTGGTTATTCCATGGTAGTCACCCCTAAAAACATCCGGAGAACTCTTAGATTTAGCATATATTGATTTATTTTCACCACGTAAAAACATGTCTGAAACGTACCTAAGTAACTTCCCCAAGGTCACATAGAATGAGTGGGGAATTGAATGTTGATCTCTTACATCCCAAGCTAGTGTTCTAACCACTGAATGTTAGTGGTGCTAGGTTTTTGGGGGCCACAGGCCAACGGGGAGTATCAGGAACATTTCCACCAGAGGTGACAAAGCTACTTAGCTACTTGCAGTCGGGAAGGAGGAAAGGAGAATGAACCGGTGTTTTGCCACGAGTCGGTGACATAGCTAAGTTGGAATGGGCCCTGGTGCAGACGATAGAATGGGGCCCACCATACCCGTCTCCCAGTAGCAGGGGACACAACTGCAACAGGGAGCCTGGGGCCCCCAGGCTTATGGGACCCAATGCAGCCATTAGAGGAGGCCCTGCTGTTAGTGAGTGTGAGGAGGGGTGGCATGGCAGTGTCTCTGTAATTTAAGAGCAGCTGTAAAGCCATTTTAGTTGTGGGACCCTAGGTGGTTGCCTGGGTCTAAAGCTGCCTTTGCACTGAGCCATGCTTCCTCCTCTGAGCGTTCCTACCGTAACATTTGGAACTGCTCACTGAGTCAGGCCCTACTTGGGTGCAGGAAAGGGTGGCATAATCTGGCTAAATGAATTCTTCACACAAAGCGTATCGTCCCCCATCTGCCTGATGACTGTTCCTATGGCCTTGTTCCTCATCAGTACCTCTAGTTCACCCACTCTACTGACTTCAGCGTAGTTCTCTTTGTTTACAACAATGGCCTGTTACGGTTAGAAAGAAAGAAAGCTAAAGGAAATTGTTTTGTAAGCAGCTAGTTAGTATCAAACCCCAATGTGTTTAATGCAAGTCTGGAATGCAATACGAGTTTTCCCCATCTCCCTTAGCTCTTTCATAGCAATAGCTGATATTAGACATTTTGTCACTTTAACAGTACTAACGTCTGTGGTAATTGGGTTACAGACAAGAGAACAAAGTTGCAGAAACAGTGTCCCATTTAAATAGGTTTCTTTCTACTTGGATAAATTTCCCCTACGTTGTAGATTTCATTTGTGCCAACAACAATCAAGGGGGAAGGAATTAGGGTCACATTAAGAAAATGTAATCAATTCTGCATGCATCAGAAAGAGAAATAATTGGCATTCGGCCATTATTCTTCCCCCCTAATTACCGCCCTCCCTCTCCCAAAGCATGCAGGATATGTTCATATAGGTTAGTCATGTAGTTATATTTTCAAACCTATGTTTGTGCGAATGCAGTTTCTCCTTCAAACCGAGAGCAACTGCCCATGTTTGAGGCTCCTACATAGCCAATGTCACATGTGAACAGTCCCCAGCAGCAGCCCTGGTCTCTACCCAGCTGGGGCAGTTGTGGGCAGACTGGGAGGGTACCCTAGATGTCATGAATCTGTGGGTGTCTTTAGACATAACAAAGATCGGGTGTTTGGCCATTGTGTGTAAGCACCATAACAATCCCAACACCAATTTGGTCACCCATTGAACACACAATGAGAACACCATTGCGTCACAAGGACAATTTGCATGTTCCGGCTGAACACGTGGTAAACGTTGTGTCTAATGATATCGCGTGGTGTGTTAGCAGGTACAGCGCTTGCAGGCTGAGATTGGGTCGTAAGCAAAACACTGATTTGCCCCAAGATGGGCTTTGTGTCTAAGCAGTGCTACGTGGTGAACACAGGGCCAAACCGGTGTTCATATCAAGGTCAAAACACACATTCAAACATCCCTCCACATTATGTCTAAAGACACCCTGTATCTTCTGTGTGTTTTGAGATTGGGTGACCCCTGTCTTTAGACATAATGTTAACGGGTGTCTGACTGTGTCCGGGTTCTGGGGCAGGGCCGCCTCCGCTGGCGCTGTGGTTGGGGGGCCCGCGGGCCACTCCCTCGTTCCCCCCATACCAGGGCGGCAGAGGAGACCTCAGGGAACTCCCCCCCCCCCCCGGGGGCAGCGGTGGAGCCGGATGCTTCCCAGGAGCCGGGGAGTGCGCGAGGATTTCACAAAGTCATGCCGACAGGTGGCGGAGCAGCGTGGCCAGAACGGGTTGCCAGGGCAACCACTAACAAAACCACCACCACCACCCTGCAGCATCCTGGGGGCGGGGCCCTGAGGCTGCAACAACAGGCCTGGAGCCACTGAGGCAATCAGCACGCCTCCAGGCCAAGCAGGGGCGGCGGAGCTGGAGACATAAAAGCCAGCACCAGCTGTACCGGAGTGCTGGTGATCACAGCATCTGAGAGACTAGCCCCCGCGAGCAAGCAAAGTGTGGTTTATGTGTTTGGTGCTTGATATTTACTGTATTGTCATTCCTGTTTGACTTAATATATCCCCTGACACCCTTGAGTGGACCTTTCCCTTTCCAATTGCCCTTCCTATATTGTGTGCGTGGAGAGTGTGTGCTACCTTGTTGGTTTCCTCTCTTTCCCCCTACCCCCTTGACAGAATGTGTGTTTTGACCTTGATATGAACACTGGTTTGGCCCTGTGTTCACCATGTGATGCTGCTAGACACACAGCCCATCCTGGGGCATATTGGTGTTTTGCTCGCCACCACACAAGTGCTGCCGTCTCGTTCCCCATGTTGTACCTGCTAACACGCCATGCGATATTATTAGACACAACACTGGCCACGTGTTCAGTTGAAACACGCAAGTTGTCCTTGTGGTGCAATTGTGTTCATATCGTGTGTTCAACGGGTGGCCAAATTGGTGCTGGGATTGTCATGGTGCCGACACACAATGGCCAAACACGTGCTTAAGGGTTTTAACACCCGATCTTTGTTATGTCTAAAGACGCCCCCCGTTCTTCATTGGCAGGAGTGTTTTGCCACCAACTGTCTGACTTTTGGAAACAGTAACACCTTCTGAGATTGTCCACAGCAGCCGTGCCTGTTCCACCCCAAGCCCCAGCGCCTCCCCCGTTGTGCTTGGAAAAGGCACTTGTGCTATTGGATGAAGAATACTGATGCAATATAACACACACAAACGTGAAACCCCAACCAGTTCACAAGTTCATATGGTTGCCCCTCTCCCTGAGGCTTTGACCTGAAGGGGTGGGGCAAAGAGACCTTCCTGCCTCTTTAAGTGTCAGCAGTGCCAGCACCCTCCACCCCTGCCCACTCTGAAAACGTACCCCTTTTCAAGTGGCCTGCGCACCCGCCACCTCCACCCACTCTGAAAATGCCCTAGCAGCACTCAGACCACTTGAAAAGGCCTCTCCTAGAGTCCAAGGCCTAGGCTCAACTGATCCCCGCTCGCTCCATCATGGCCACGCCCCCGGCTCCATGCCCTTGTTACAGGAAGGAAGGAGTGTGGCCAAGAAGATCAGTTGCTTTTGACCTTGTAACAAGATCATGGTAAGTCCTTGTGGGACCAGATCCATGGGGTTGGGGTAAGAACCTGCAGGGATGCAGCCCAAAGGCGAGCAAGATGGGCTATGACAAAATCTGGCCTATTTAACTGGCAAAATGGCTAGAACTTAGAAGCCAATTAAGCTCAGCTGAGTGGATCCAGCTGGGCGTGGCTCTGCAAGCCAGCTGAGCCTCAGCTCTCTAAGTAGGCTGTGAGTTTGCCTCTGGGCTGGCTCCAAAGATAAGAGAGCTGGAAGCTTTAGGCCTGGATCTATTATGGCCACGGAAGTTGAGCCAGGTGGTTAGGATGGAGCTGCCAAGAGCCTGGAAGCTTTAAGGAGTGCCAGGCTCGCCTCCCCAGTGTGGGGCTCCTCGTCATAGAAGGCTTTATAGTGTTTATGTTGCCATTTGGGGGACTTTGCAGCGTTCTCTTTTGTAAATTAACAACCACTGGTGACGGTGAATGAACCAGTGGTGTCTGGCTCTGATCCTGTGACTACTTGCCCTGGAGCAGCCCCAACTTGCCACACACATTACTCTTTCCAAGAAGGAGTAATGCGTAAAAGTACCCTCAGATTCCCAGATTTTGCAAACTTCAAGTTAGGATCATGCTTCTTTATCACACAGCAAAGAAAAGCCAGTTTCCTATGGAACTCAATGGGGCTAGCAATAAGTAGGACTATGACTGCACTTGCAAAAAAGAGAAAAGATAAGGTACAGGTTTCTCTCTTCAGAACTGAAAGCGGTATACAAATCAGTGTGGTGGGCATACAATGCCTCTCTGTTGCTGGACTGCATATGTGCAATACTGGTTAAAATAACATACTGCTGTTAGATAATATAACTTCACGAAAAGAAAGCAGAAAGCTGTTTTTATACAGTTTCCTCTGCTTGGTAGAAGTTTGTGTTGCATGAACTAAAGATGATCCATGCCAAGTAAGATCCAAGATAGTCCAACCCACCCACAAAAGCCGCAATAACTTTTTTTTTAAAAAGCCATCACAAGTTTTTCGTTTTTGGTTGCTCTGTATTTTTTCAATCTCTCTCCTCGAATTTACACTTCACTTATTGCCAAAGTGTCGGAGACCCAAGGAGCCAGATAACACAGACAGGAAGCCAAAGGGTGCTACTTGATGTTGTTAGCTGCCCCGGGCTGTCTGTGGGGTATAAACTTTTTAAAATAAATAAATAAATAAATACTTCTGGAATGAAATTTGTGGAGAGCCCTACTTCCCTCCCCTGTTCAACTTCTCACAAGAAGCAGCAAGTTTTTCATCCTTTGGCCCTGAGATGATAAAGAGGGAGGTGGATGCACTTCCAGAAGGGGAGCATCAGTGGTCACATTAGCAGCAGCATCTGCTGCCCCCTTGTCAAGCTCACATCATGAAAGAACATTAGGATCCCCTCTGGTAGGAGAGGCTTATTTAATCGCTTACAGAACAAGGACCAACTACCAAGGCAAAACTTTGTCTAAGGCTACAGTGCTCATGAATCACCACCACCGTTGCACCTCAAACAGATTAAAAGCAGGTGTTCCAACCCCCCAAGCCATACATGTTATTGACAACAAGATGTACGGATGCTGTGCTAAACTCCACTAGGAAGCCAGCCCGTGACTGTGTCGTTCAGATGCCCAAAGACACGATTAAGGCTCCAGATGGTGAACTCATCCAAAAAAAATGTCAAGGTTTCATGAAGGAAAAAAGAGATACATGTCCATAAGTTAGGACTGGGTCGAACTAGCATTATCTGTTGCATTATCACAGAACATTTCTACAAATTAGTTTTTCAATCAGAATTCTGATCAGAACAGGCATTCTGACCAGAATCCTGACCAAACGTTTTAAAAATAAATTAAAAATTCATTGCGCATTTGCAAAAGGGCTGCTGCTCTTACTCAAAATGGCACCAAAGCTACCATTGCCGTTTTGGGTAAGAGCAGCAGCCCTTTTGGGCATGTATACAAATATTTATTTTGTTTTATATTCCATCCGATCCGACTGGAATTGGATAAAATACAGCTGATTCTGGTTTTTGATCAGAATGGGGGAATTGGCCCATTCCAATCAAAACCAGTAGAAATCGGACTCCCCTACCATAAGTAACAAAAGACATTTTAATGCAAAGGAGATGGAGGGGGAAAAGTGAAGCTGTTTCCTACCTGCTCTTGCATTTACACAGAAATCACAGAGTTATTCTCATTTCAGAAATTGCCTCCTCATGATAATTCATATTTTCTGAAGCTCTTGTTTTAGAAGCCTTTCTGATCTAATGAGCTATGTAGCTCAGACTGCTGATAATAATAAAGCTAACCTGTTAGAACAGGAACCAGGCTGATAAAATTACACTTAAGAGCACGGCATCTTTCTAACATATTTCCAGTCTCTGATACGCAGCATGAAGAGATATTCATGATTTTTTGTCCTAGTGAACAACAGCATCAGAAGCTCAATTGTCTCTGTAACAAGGCACGATTTCCCAGGGTAAGTACCTTCAGGATCAGACCACTTTGGAGTTATTAATTGCAGAGAATTCAGTGTACATGTCACTCACATGTGGGAAATTAGGTCAACACAGTCACTTTAATAGTCTTCATATCACACGTATATACAGGCCAGTCTCTATTCATTGTACATAGAAACTCTCCAACATAACAGTTGTCCCATCCTCAGGCTTCCTATCTAACGTTGGGAAACAGCCTTCTGCCAACCCCGGCCTTGTTTCCTCAATTACCAGCCCTCCATCTGGTACTCACTGTCCACAGGCCTCCTGGCTCCTCAGTAACACTTCTTCAGGACCTTGGAGAGAATCAAGCATCCAGGTGACTTCCAAGACCTTAAGGGTAACCAGAGTTAGCACCTTGGAGAGCATAAAGGGTGTGACCCAGCCAGCTTGGACATCTAGCCTTCTCTGGTAGCTCAGCCTAGGTTCAGTGCCTTGGACAAGGTTCCTGCTGAACCTCCAGCAGAGTTCCTCTTCCAGTCTGCAGCCAGACCCAGACTGACACTGCTCTGGCTGGCGCTTCTCTTATATGCCCAGAGTGGGTGTGGCTAGTCCCTGAGCGTCCCAGCTCTTAAAGGGCCAGTCACTTCCAACCCCTTACCCCAACTGTTTTACTTCAGGCTCTCTCTATCCTACACGGCTGGTTCCGCCACGCCCGTACTCAGCTCTCAGGCTGATGCACGTTCTCAGGGCTGGCTCCACCACACCCTTAGGCTGAGCTCTCAACCCTCTTAAAGGGGCAGTATCCCCACTAGGCTGCTCCCTGCTACAGTATCTCAAATAAATTAAGACCATTACTGTTAACATCTAAGAGCAAAGACCAAACCAAAGCTGGATTACTTTAAAACGTAGTACCATAGTGGGTCAGACCAATGGTCCATCCAGCCCAGCATCCTGTCTCTGACCTGTAGCAGCTTTGGTTGCTTTAGTGAAGTGCACAATGTGTTATAATGGAGTCATCCATTTTCTGCTGTTCACTCCTAGCTCCTGAGCTCTCATACCCTAACCAACTTGATGAACAGCCGTTTATGGACATAGCTTTGAGGAATTTATCTAATCCTTTCTTTCTGCTACTTATGCTATTTGCCTTCACGACATCCTCTGACAAGGAGTTCCACAGGTTAATTGTACATTGATTGAAAAAAATACTTCCTTTTATTTGTCTCAAATTTGCTGCAAGTTAATTTCACAGGGCACTGTTTAGTTGTATTATTATTTCTTACTTATCTGTATCTTGTTCCCAGACTGTGGGCTGCAGAAGATGAGCAAATTTGGCATAATGTATCTTGCAAAGTTAGTTTAAAATAAAGCACAGAGTTTGAATTACTTTTAAAATCACTTTTAAAACTTAGCCATGCAAACAAAATAATTTCACTTCATTTGCCTCAATAAATATTGCATTTGCATTCAGAACTAAGGAAGAAATTTTATTCATGAAATTTATGTTGAACTCTACAATTCACGCCGTAATTGGTATGATTAAATATTTAATTTTAATATCTCCTTGGGTTAAAAATTATAACAACTCATCAGGAGGTATCTAGGCAATACCTCATCGAAAATGTTTTAATACACAAGGCGTGTATTATTGACCCCATCGTTTTATTTTAAAAGTTGTAAATTTTACTTCCTAGTGAAGAGCTGCCAACTGGTTTATTCTGTTTTGTCAGTTGGCTATTGATCTTGGCAGGTGTTGCTCTTGAGCTAAAGCAGGAGAGACTTCTGTAAATCAAGTTTTCGATGCTCTTCTTAAACTGAAGTTGACTAAAGTGAACGCTAATACAAGACTCTCTGAAAGTTATAAGCAATCCCAGCTGAATCAAAATGATCACTGCTGCAATAAAAATAGAGGTGTCTTTAAGGGTTAGAAGGAGGCCTAAAGTCTAAAAATGGCATCTCTCTGTAGAATCACCTTGAAGCTGGATTACTGCAACGCGCTCTACGTGGGGCTGCCCCTGGTGACGGTTCGGAAACTTCGTAGAGTGCCACGTAGCGCGCCTCACTCCTCGGGTCCTGGGGTGATCCTTGCGGTCCGGCGGGGGCGCCTTCTTAGAGATCCCCTGGGTTAGCCAGGGGGCCACAAAAGAGAGGGCGTTCTCGGTGGCCGCACCGCAGCTGTGGAACTCCCTCCCGGAGGAAGCTCAACTGGCCCCGAGTCTGCTGGCCTTCCGCCGGACCCGTAAGACCTGGCTGTTCATCCAGACCTTTGAGGAAGGGTGTGGGTAGGGATGGGGGAGACGAGTAGTGGGCGGGGTGTTGGGAGGAAAGGAAATGTTTTTTATAATGTATTCAGTTTTTATGTGTTGACTTTTGTTAGACGCCCTGAGTTGCCTGTGGCAGGATGGGTGCAGGGTATTAAATGTTAGAATAAATAAATAAATAATTCAGTCAATGATAGAGGGACAGAATAATAGAAAATTAGAAATGGGCAGGACCCAGAAGGTCATCAAGTCCCGTTCCCTGTATGGTGCAGGTTTTACCGTACCGAAAACATCCCAGACATGCATCCCCAGCCTCTTCTTTGAAAACTCCAATAACGGAGAATCCACAACTGCTCTAGGTAGCTGGTTCTGCTATCTGTTTCAAACCTACTAATTTGCATTTGGCTCAAGCACACCTTTTAGAAAGACAATTGATTTGAAGACACCAAGTTATGGGGAAATCTGGTTTTCTCTTAGCAATCTCTTCCAATGGCCGATCTGCTTTCCTTGAAAAGCTGATCGGCCAATCAGATTTCATTGGCAGTACCTTCCAATTGACAATCAGCCTTAAAGAAAATAAAAGAAAGTGTGCTTTAAACAAATTAGAATTTCTGAACATTTTTTTATGCTGCTCATCCCGGAGGCTCAGGGCAGCTTACACAAAACACATTAAAACACAATTAAAAAACATTAAAATACAAGTAAACACTCCAAGGTACATTGCTGGTGCTATATAAATGCTTATAATAATAATAATTAATAATAACCCCAACTGCCTAACAACCTTACACCTAATCCTTTAAATTACATCCAATCAGTTCTCATTATATCTTTCTCTGCTACATCAGAGAGCTCATTCATCTCTCAATCCAGAGAGATAGGGTAATTTCAGACGTGCCGGGCCTTTCAGCCCGCCACGCTGAACGCTGGACCGGGATCCGTCTCAGATCCCGGTCCGTGATCAGACCGGCCGTCCTTTAGACGTGCCGGCCTGATCGCTACCGGGGTTCGGGGAGGGGGTGGGGTTGCACGGCGTGACATGCAGCCACATAGCTGCGCTCTCTTGGCCGCCCACCCACGGGGCGACGAGCGGGTGCAGCGGCCAAACAGGCCGCTGTGCCCAATCCCATCCCGGGCTCGGGATCACGATCCGCGATGGGCCAAAGGTAACAGATGTTACTTTTGGCCCATCCTGGATCGTGGCCAATCTAACCACGGCTCTGGACCTCGGGACGGCCGGAGGTCCAGAACTGTGGTTAATTTGATCCGGGCTGGGTGTTCACTGTGGTGAACATCCAGCTGGGAGCAAACAGATGTTCATGGGATTGCTGCTACCACACGGAATCCACTGGGATTCAGTGTGGTGAGCATCAATTTCATAACGTCTGAAATTACCCATGCAGAATGCTCTGTTGCATTCAAAAGTACATTATTTTTTTAATAAATGATAAAGCAAGTCAGTGTGACTGTAGGCACATTTTTTGGTTTGTAGCAGGGAGAGACACAAAGAGCTTTCAGACCCACTTCTATTCTGCTAAAGACAAGAGTAAAAACTCCTGCTAATAAACATGAACACGGCAAATGTGTCAGGAATGTGTTGGTCAGGGAGTAAAAAGTAGCTAGAGTTTTTCAGTAAACTAGTGCCGCTGGTAAGAGGAGAACACACGGAGGATACTGAAAGGAGCATTCAGCAGCCACTCCTACACTCATTTCCTTTCACTACCACTCCTTGAAGTTTTTTCATCAATTCAATGTCAGCTCACAGTGATTATAATTCACAGGCTGAGCTCTTGTTTACGCTTAAGGACCGACTGCAAATTGGAGCAAACCCTTCTTGCATTTTATTTGGGTGGTTTCTTAGAGATGTGAAGTAGATCTCAATCCTCCAGATCAAGTATCGCTGTTGAAAAGTTAACTTAAAAAAATGAGAAAACAGTACTGGGCAGCTGAAATTAGCTCTTTCACTACTGCTTAGTGTAACAGCCAGCCAGCAAATTATTACAGGGTGAAGGCTGAGCCGGGCTAGAGTAAGTCCCTGCAGGGTGTAACCCTGAGTAACAGGTAAGAAATGTGCAGGCGTCTAGCTCTTTAAGGAGCCAAGAGGGTGATAGTCAATTGGCTGAATAATTAATTGGTTCCACTGGTTAACAGGTAAGCTGCTAGCCAGCTGTGGGCAACAGGCAAGGAGAACAAAAGGCCGAACTGGAAAGCTCAGGGAGGACCACCAAGGATGGGGTTCAGACAGCTGAGCTTGAAAAGATGGCAGCAACCTGCATCACCAGGGCTGGCAGGCTGATTGGCTAGACAAAACCAGGGCAGTGAAAAAACAACCTAGGACTGCACTTCTCTGCCACCCCCAACACCCCAGGGAACACTCCCCTTTTCAGTAAGTGGCGGCGGCAGCGGTGGCAGTAGCACAAGACTGGCAGTGAAGCCTCAGGCTCGGCACAGCAAGTGGTGCTGCAGAGGAGTCAGGAGAGGTGCCACAGTGATGTCCCAGGTGATCAGAGCAGAGGTGAGAGCAGTGGTGGCCGGAAGTCTGGAGGAGCTTAAGAGGCTGCAGCGGGGATGACCTGGGCATGGCGGTACCCTACCCTACCCCCCGCTGTAGCTTCTCAAACTCCTCCGGACCGCCATCCGCTGCTGCTCTCCCATCCGCTTTGACTCCCTCCGACACCGCTGTGGCGCCTCTCCTGACTCCTCTGTAGCGCCGCTTGCTGCGCCAAGTCCGAGGCTGTGCTGTCTGCCTTGTGCCGCCGCCGCTTGCTCTGTCCCGTGCACTACAGCGCAGCGCTTCCACTTCCAGCACTTCTCCCATTCTCCACTCAGTCTACTCTTCACGGGCCTCAACAGGACAGAGGGGGTTATTTGTGGCAGGGGCATAGCTACCATTATAGGGACCGGAGGAATCATCCCCCCCCCCCCAGCTTGGGCCCTGGGACAAACGTGCCACCTGTTCCTATGGTAGCTACACCACTGCTCCTCACCCCTTTTGGGTCACTGCCTTTTAAAATAAGTCTTGCTTCTCCTTATGCCATTTAATCCTTCAGAATTTCCGCCGTCCCCTTGAAACCAAGCTAAGAAGGTGCAACTGCAACTTCTCAACTTCCTGAATGTATCCCTGTCTCTCCCAATGTTCTCCTCCCTCCCCCTCATCTCCCCTCACTTATCCATCCTAGATTGTAAGCCCTACGGGGAAGGGACCTTGTCTCTTACATGGCTGTTCAGTGCTAGGCAGTGCTGTCACAATGTAAACAACAACACTAATAAAATAAAATAAAATAATAATAATAATTAATAATAAATAAGAGGCTAGCTGACAGCTACAGGGTTTCCAAAGACCAGAAAGCAGGGGTGAGGAACTTTTCTTCCCACCCACACAACTCAGGGGCTGAATCCTACTGCTACAGGGCGAAGCATCCTGGTAGGAGTGGGGGAAACATGACCACCTACATAGGGGGGTGGCCTGAATAGGGGTGCAGGGAAACCATTAGAGGCTGTTCAGTGGCCACCAGCAGGCCGCATAATGACCCACAGGCCAAAGGTTCCCCACCCGTGCCATAAAGCAAGCAAGAAATTCTAAAAAAAATCCCAGTGGATTAATATTAGTTACTAGTCACGGATGCCTGGAGCAGTTTCTAGCAACTGTAGCGACTCCTCCTCCAAAGCAGTGCAGAATGCAGAATGAAGAACCTGCTTTCTCAATGCCTCTGGCATCAATACTTGTCAAGAGTCTAGTTTCTTTATTTTTCATGGGCTGAAAGGAAGATTGATCCATAAAAGAAACTGCACAGCAGAGTCAGGGGATATTTATTAGAAGGAGAATTGGTGAGATGCAAGTCCTGTGGTTTGAGCATCTTTTTAGCTTGTACATCAGTGACAGACACCAGGAGAACCAGACTATTAAAAACAGACTCGGTTCAGCACCATGAGAAATGTCACCCGATTATCCAATCAGGTTTGTCATCCTCTGTGCCTTCCTCAGCTATCTGAGTGCTGGCTAGCACGGTGTACCTGATATGGCAGGCAAAATGAGCTTTGGGGGGTTATCGTCAATGTGCTCAGTACACCCTCTAATTGCAGAAGCACAGCTGACAGTCTGCTCTACACTGAAGAATTATCAGTTGTGGGGGACTTGGTTATTGGTCCATAACATTCCTACAGCTAATCAAAAGAAGGAAGGGTATGGTCCAGTGTTCATGGCACAAACATGCCATGTAGGAGCCCCAAGTCCAATTCACTGCTCTGACACAGATTTCCACCAAGACCCTGGTCAAATAATTTAGGCCGTGATCCAAAAACCACTTCTCTCTTCTTGGGTCACTGTCTTTTAAAATAAGTCTAGCAGTACTCCCGCCCTGACCACCTCACAGGAATGGGGCAAGGATAACAACTACAGGATGCTCAAATGTGGCAGCAATGTGGGCTGTAAAGAGTGTCATTTTCCATAAGCTGCGACAATGCCCCCTCCTCCAGATGGACTCACAAAGATTCAAGGCAGCCGGTTAGTTACCCATCACCTGTCTTTCTATTTGACATAAACTGGCAAAGAAACCACGGCCTTTCCTTGGCTGAACCAAACCCAAGTATTCTCTCCTGGGGGAGGTTGCCTTTTCCAGACAAACTCCTACATGTGATTTAATGCAAGGGACTTGGACACTGTCACCGCCATTTTGGGGAAGGGCTGTACATGCGCAGAACGGTCCAGTAAGTATCTATTTTGCATATGCGCAGTGATTGATTGATTTACACAGAGAAATACCAAGAATTTGTACCAGGACCAAGATCTCGTCAAGATCTTTAGACGTGCCTCCAATCTCTCAGACTTTACAACCCGCTTTTAGCACCCTTGCCTGGATGGAGTTTAGATGTGCCTCCCCATCCAGAAGTCACCCGGCTGCCATTGGAAACAGTAGTGCCAGGTGGCTCGCGCATTCTTTTGAAAACCAGATTTGTGAAACTTCAGTAGTGACAAATCCGGTTTTCAAAGGAATGTGTGAGCTGCGCAACACCGCTGTTTCCAACGGCAGCCGGGCGACTTCCAGCGCGGGGAGGCATGTCCAAACGACACCCACGCGAGGCTGCTAAAAGGCGATTTTTAAGTCTGTGCGTTTGGAGGCACGTCTAAAAACGCCCTCGGTGCCAGTTCTCAAATTCCCAGTATTTCTCATGAGAAGCTAAAATGTTTCTCGTTTCAGCCCTATAATACCTGCTTCACCGAGGCTCCAGTCCTCACAGCGCTCGGCCAGCACACGTCCTATTCACTTCAGTTGGGTTTGTGCCAGTGCAATGCTTTGAAAATCAGAACTTTTCGCTGGGAAAGGTGGGAAGGGAAGTTTTTCAAAAGACATCATGGCTTTAGTATTTTATAAGGCGCTCATTCACACTTGAAAATGTTTTAGATTCTGCAATCACTGCTGCTCTATCATGCTCAACCAATCTCCCTAACTTACTTCAGAAGCTGACGGCAAGACAAAATATTGGCTGTGGGATGAGCAACCAATAAGATTCATTTCTGGAACATGAAGATGACTATCTGAAACCAGAACAAGTCTGAAAGTTTTCTGCTAATGCAGGGAGGTCTAGGTTCCACCATCTCATCTGCCGTTACTAGGGCTTGTTCTTACAACCACTTTTATGGAAGCGAGTACCTTCTAATTTATTTTACCGTCGCCTGTGTTCCCACAGGGAGATTAAAGTGATGATAAAGGGAATGGATGTTGTAGCAGAGAGATCTAGCACCAGAAGGTATGAAGGAACTGCTACAGTTACTAAAGAAATACACTATAATTAACTACTAATGGCTCTGAATGTGTCGTTGACAGAGAGCACATTCCCACATACAGCAAATCAGCACTTTTTTCTTTTCCACGCATATTTTCTTGAAGTGTGAAGGACTCTGTGCGCTTCTTTAACCATCCTTGCGGTTGTTTTTTAAGCGCATTGACAAGCCGCCAGAACCTACCTTTACAAGTGTGGGCTTGAAATGACCCGCATAAATCCTCCTGTCAGAACGTCAGTGTCCGCATGTCAGTCACACAGCGCCCCGCTTCTTGGCTCCGCTCTGCTTCCCTCTCCGGGAGCCCAGAGTCGGGCAAGCCAGGCGCTGTGTAACTGACATGTAACTGGCTAGACTAGTCAATATCATGCCCGTTACATACCGCCTCCCTTCCCCGGCGCCAGTCCTGGAGGGGGGAGAGAAGCTGAGCCAAGAGCAGGGTAAGGAGGTGCTGTGTAACTGACAGGTAACTGACTAGGCTAGTCAAGATCATGCCAGTTACACAGCGCCTCCCTTCCCCATCTCACCTCCTGATGTAACTGACATGATATTGACTAGCTTAGTCAATTATATGTCAATTACACAGCGCCTCACTTCCGGCTCTGCTCCTAGAGCCCCCAGGAAGCGAGGCGCTGTGACAGCCACCCCTCCTCCCCTCCACACACCCCCCCCACCTGAGCGGTTTGTGGGAATCTGAAAGGCGCATTCTTTAAAATTGCTTGAATGTGCAAATTAAATGCTGGAGTGAATAAATGCAAGCACATTTTTAAATTGCATTTAGAAATACCAGCATTTTTCTGTACATGGGAATGCACTCTGGGAGAAGACACTAATGATGGTAAACATCTGGAAAAACCCTACTTAGTGTAGGTATTTAACTAAAGCAGCCTTTAGTCGACAGGGGGGAAGCAAAGCTATTCCCCAGACACTGGATAAGCCATCCTCCAGAAGAATTACTAAACACACTGCTACAGATGTGCTTCTCTCTCCAACCCAATGGTGTTAAAGTGGGGAAGGAGCATCCTATTTCAGGGGATTTGACTGTCTGCATCAAAGGGAATTCATTTTATGAAACAATGGGCATTTTTACACACACGTTAAAGTTCCGGATTTTTCAATCTTCTGGGTTTACAAGTCCACAAGTAAGTTCCGGATGCATTTTTCACACACACACTGCCCTGAGGCAGTTCCTGGATGCATTCTTCACACAAACACTGCCCTGAGGCAGTCTAAAGTAGCCGCAGCTGTAGATGTGACATGCTGCCATGGAAACCAAGTGACCACAGCTGCCTGGAGCAAAGCAGTTTACCAGGAGAACTTTTTACAACACAACCTTTTACATCTTTTTACACACAAAGAAGTATTGAGCTATAAAGCCCTGCACGGTCTGGGCCCCTCATATCTTGGGGACTGCCTCGCCCTCCGCGTCTCAGAGCGATCCCTACGGTCCACCGGGGGCGCCTTTTTGGAGGTCCCCCGTGTAAAGCGGGGGGCCACAATGCAGAGGGTGTTCTCAGTGGCCGGGCCGCGTTTATGGAATTCCCTCCCAGAGGAGGCTTGCCTGGCCCCAGGCCTGTTGGCCTTCCGACGTGTTTGCAAGACTTGGCTGTTTGCCCAGGCCTTCGGAGAGGCAGGTGAGAGGGTGGGGTAGGGGGGTGGGTTGGTTTTAGTGATGTTTTATAAATTGTTGTGGGTCCGGTATTTTTATTGTTGTTGATTTTATTATTATTGTGCTTTTATGATGTTGTAAGCCACCCCGAGATGCCGTAGGCATGAGGGGGCGGCTAATAAATTCCATTCAATAAATAAATAAAAGTTCTGGGAGAAGTTCTACGCAGAAGTTCAAAGATCCAGATGTTTAAGATCTGGGTGAGTGATTTAGACACACAGAAAGTTCAGGATGTAAGAGCAAACATCCAGGAGAAATTATTATTATTATTTATTATTATTATAAATATTTATTAGCCACCCCCTCATGCCTATGGCATCTTGGGGCAGCTTACAGCATATAACACACAACTAAAATACCCTAAAAAATCCATTTAAAAATACATAACACCATGAAATTTAAAAAATCATTAAAATATCTTTAAAATACCCCCCAACTACCCCACCCTCCCATCCTCTCCTCCGAAGGCCTGGGCGAACAGCCAGGTCTTACAGGCTCGACGAAATGCCAACAAACCTGAGGCCAGGCGGGCTTCCTCCGGGAGGGAGTTCCAAAGCCACGGCCCAGCCACCGAGAACGCCCTCTCCATTGTGGGCCCCCGTTTAACACGGGGGACCTCCAGAAAGGCGCCCCCGGTGGACCGAAAGGATTGCTCTGAGGCGCGGAGGGCAAGGCGGTCCCCGAGGTATGAGGGGCCCAGACCGTGCAGGGCTTTATAGATCAAGACTATCAAATGTGTTGTGTAAAAACACCCAATGCCATTCTTAGAACCAGAAAGTTTTCTGTGGGAACTTTTTTGCCCCACATGACTGATTTTATGTATGGCTATAGATGGTTTTGTGTGCCGCAACCCACTCTGAGGAAATGGGTGGGATAGAAGTGGGAACAAATAAATGAGAGCAAGCCTGTCAAGATCTGCACAGCATGCCAGCCTGAATCATGTCAGCCCCCTTCATTCTCCAGGGCAGGGAGGGGGGGGTGGGGCGGCAGGCCTCAAATCTCTTAACTCCCTACTCTGGGCCTCTGGCTGGGTTTGGATGGCATTCCTCTTTGGGGAGACAATATTTCCTCCACACTGCAACCTACAAACCCAAATACCATCTAAGTCATAATAATGGGCGATCTGCCCATCACTAGCTGGCATGGCTTTTGTCTAATGCCAGACAATCGATAAGTCCCACTTACCTGGGATTTGGCTTTTGCAAGGCAAGGATATTACTAGGTTTCAGCAGGTCTTCTGGTTGACCGGCTTGTCTGGTTTTAATAACCACCCTCTTACAAAAACATCCAGCGTATCAAGTGGGAAGGAGGCGAACTAAGAACAAAGTTACAGCAGAATGAATTTGGCAGAAGGGCAATTAAGGATTGCTGTCTGGAATAACAAAAACAAAAATTCTTCCAAGCACAAAATCGTAGTAAAGCATTCCTAAACAGAAGACAGATGAGAAACAGAATTACCCCCCAAAAAATGAGTGGGTTCCGGATGCAGCAATCAAGGAGTGTTCTGCCTGTACAAAGACTGTGGAGTGAGAAGCCTTCATTTACAAACCCTACTGCGAGTGATATTATTTAGTATCTCTAGACCAGGGACTCCCAACCCTCAAGGGTGAAAAACTGGTGCTTGTGGGTCTTATGCCCCCTGCCTTTTCCTACAAGGAGTAGGGAATGGCCTGGTACCCTGGCGGATGGGTTCCAGGGTGGTCCTGGTATAGAAAAGAAGGTTCTGGTATAGAAAAGATTGAGTACTGCTCCTCTTGGTAGGAATGACAACACTATAACTCCATTTTACACATAGGGAAACTAAGGCCCAGAGAGCTTAAGGGGCTGGTCCAGGTTAGATATGTGGCTGGACAGCAATTCTCCAGACTTCCAGCCCTATACTTTAAACAAGAGACTACACTAACTCCCTACAATAATCGATGCATTTTGTGTAGACCCTTCAAAATTGTCTGCTGTTGCAGCATCCAATTGACTCTAATTTGTTAGAGTTAACTCTAATAATGGTTTAGCTAGCATACCTCCCAAAATTTCCATCAGAAAAAAGGGTAAAACCACGTGGGACATTGATTGGCAAGCTGCTGTCATGACCCGGGTTGGGACGCTGACACCATCACAGTCCGGACCAGGTTGGCACAACAAATGTGCTGGTGGCCGCGCTACCAGGGAGGGTGGGAACCGCACAACTGTGCAGCCACACAGCCCCACCATCGCGCTGTGCCCAGCGCCCTGCCTTTCACCGTGACACGCAGCCATGGCAGACTCAATTCAGGCCGCGTCACAGCGGACCATAATAAATATTATAACTTGCTGTGGCCCACTTTGGCCTCATTGGGCGGAGGCTAGCCCGGGCTGTGATGCCGGAGGTCTCTGGGATCGCAGCCCAGGCTAGGTTCCCACACGTCCAGGAGCAATCCTGGGTGAATATCTGGAGGGCCCTCAACAGACATGACTCATGGGCCAAAGCCTGACAACGCGGGCCACAGCAGGCCACTATTTCATCTGTTTTTACTCAAAGGTGGCGGCTGTGGCAAAGGGTGCATTTCACCAATTACATCTGGTACGATGGCTTTAACCGTATATCTCAGACACGAACCTGGCCACTATCATCCATGCTTTTATTACCTTGAGATTGGATTACTGTTACATGCTCTACGTAGGGCTACCCTTGGTGACGGTCCGGAGACTGCAGCTGGTGCAGAATGCGGCGGCTCGTCTCTTTAGAGGGACGAGTCGCCGTGAGCACATTACACCGGTGCTTCGCTCTCTGCACTGGCTGCCAACAGTCTACTGCGCTCAATTCAAGGTGTTGGCTTTGACCTTTAAAGCCCTAAATGGCCTGGGCCCCACTTATTTCCAGGACCGCCTCACCCTCCGGCTCCTGGACCGGCCTCTGCGGTCAGCCGGAGACACCCTCCTTGAGGTCCCCTGGGTGTCAACTATGAAGATGGCATTCTCTGTGGCCGCATCACGGCTGTGGAACTCCCTCCCGCCGGAGGTCCGCAAGACCTGGTTGTTCCACCGGGCCTTTGGTGAGGGAGACGAGTGGGGGGGGTTGGAGATGGGTGAGGGGTGGGGGCTGGGAGGGGGGTGTTTAGCTTTGTCATGGGATATGTTTTGTATTTTTTTATATTTGTATTGTTACTGGTATTTTATTATTTATTGTTGTATTTTAACTTATTATATTTTATTATTTTGTTTGTTGTGAGCCGCCCCGAGCTGTTGTGGTAGGAGGGGGCGTCCAAGAAATTTAACAAATGAACAAACAAACAAATAAAGCAGGACAAGCCCCACCCTGTTGACCCGTAAGCTCCACCCCTAGGCACATTTACATGTACACGCACATCGCCGAACATTCCAAGGTGCATAAAGACGGACAGACGCTTTCCTGCTTCTCATTCCACTTAGTTTCTCGTCATTCCATCATCTCCCCATTGAAAAAGAGTCCATGCGATTCACACCCCTCCCTCTCAGGTTATTTTTTTATTTGCATATGACTGAGAAAAAGCCATCAAAATTTCCACTACACAGGCATCAAGATGTAAATCTTGGCCCCATTCAAGTAAATGGGAGTTTTGCCACTGATGTGAACAAAACCAGCATTTCCCTCTAAATGTCTATCTGCTGAGCTATTTATTTCGAAACAGTCACCATGGAGCATGCCATTAAAATTCCTGACAGCGTTCGGTACTCGAGGAACGACGCAACAAATTTAATTGACTTTTTTAGGTATTCAATCAAGGCTCCCAACATTGTTTGTGATGTAAAGGGATTTATTTATACTTTAATTAAATTCATTTTTTTAAAAAAAATATTAAATCCATGACATTGTAGGAAAGATTTATAATGTAAATGACCAAGGCAAAAACGAATGCTAAGGAGAAGGCAGAAAATTAATTACAACAGCTTATCCAGTTAATAATGGCTTTGCACATAATACAATCATGGTTATTTTCACAAGTCCAAACTGGAAACTGATTGTAATTACAGTGGAGGTCTGGGTTCTCCTGATTTTCACAGACCCATGACTGCAGTTTTGCAGGTTAATGAAAGAATGGCATCTTCTCTTTGTCCAGATATCAAGGGGTATCAGACTCCACAAGTACCTGCCTTTCATTATTAGAAAATCTCCTATGTTAAGGAAACATCCCAAATACTCCCCCAACTATATGGAGGAAAAATTTCTGTTCCACCTTTATTACAAGATTGCCTGGGCTAAAAACTGATTTTTGTCAATCCCTTCAGTGGTCAGTCCAGACAGTTTGACAGTCACTTTTTTCCCTTGGCACCGAGACACTAGCTACCCGTTGTTATTTCCTCTTTGGAGACACTGATCAAAACGACCTCTGCATAAGAATATGGAGAGAGAGAGAGAGCCTCGAGGGAGATAATGTGGGCAAAAAGAGTTGCTTTTAAAAAAAACATACGTGGTGTCATTTTGATTTCGCATGATGCAAGAGAGCGTGCAGAAGCTGGGCGTTGCAGATCAGCCGAATAAACAATACTGCTAGAAAGACACAGACTTTCGGCTTGGAGAGTCTCTCAAGTTCAGCTTCTGCTTCTGTAAACTCCCTAGGGGAGAGGGAGGAAAGTCACTCTTTAAATTGTGTGAGGCTTTGTACATAAACACTTGGCTCCATTTAACTGCAGAGTAATTAACTCTGTAGTAAAATGTTTTGCGTTTGTAGAAAACACTCCACTCCAAAGTAGTTTTCAGGTCTCTGCCAAGTAGTGAACGCCTCATTGTCACAACAGCTATAAAGTTGTTGCTTCATAAAGCTATAAAGAGGTTATATCCATCTAAAGCAAATCTGCACTCACTCCAGCTTTTACTCATTTGCTTCAATGAAAAAAATAATCAAATATATTCCATGATGCTCTGCTGGCATGTCACAGTGGCCCACAACATCGAAAGAGAAATGAATTACTACTTTTTGTGTATATGCTCTACTGAGCAGTAAATAACTATTCAGTAGATACCACCTCAGCTGCCTACTCTGCAGTAAAGTGGTTTTGTGTAAATCCCCTTTAGTCTCAGCATCCCCCCTCCCAGAAGGCACATAGCAATCATCAAGTAGCAAATTCAGAGCAGATACTGGCTCTACATTTGCCTCCTCACAACGGTGAAGATTTGTGTAAAATACAATCCATTTAAAGCACAGCAACGTACATGATTGTCCTCGCAATCAGACCATGACGTTTCATTGAAGTAAGGGCTGACAAGGGTGCCAAATGACTGCAGGTGAAGGCAGCTTGAGAAAGGATTCAGCTCTTGCGCTAAGGCCAGTGATATCCACCATGTCTGCCATCACAGCAATTCAACATCAACAGCGGTCATTTCAACCATGTCATATTTAATTTTTTAATTTATTTTTTATTTATAAAATATTTCTATCCCGCCCCTCCTGCCCGCAGCCCGGGGCAGCGAACAACAAGATAAAAACAGTAAAACAAAGTTTAAAAATTCCTGTATGCAGGGAAAAACAACCCTTCCCCCAACTCCCCCCCTACTCCCTCCCCCTCGCCAAAAGCCTGGTGGAACAGCCAGGTCTTACGTAATCGTCGAAATGACAGGTTTCAAGGAGAAGGGCAAGGCTCGGGAACTAATCCTTATCTTCTCCATCAACCATCTTGCAGCTGCTCCCTTGTTCTCTCATCTTCTGAGTTTATAGGAGATTCCCCTCCCTTTACCAAGAGGACTGATTCCGTCTCCTTTTGATGTGGTGAGTTACTATGGAAGCAGCTCCAGTGCTATTCTGATGTTCTCTTAGATCAAGCACACGACTTCCTCACCTCAGCCCAGGGAAGAAGAACCTTTTTTCTTTTGCAGCCCACTTTGAAAATTAGTACAAAAAATCCCTGGGCTATGTACGAGCTGGGACTCTGGGTGGTTAAGGGGTGTGCTCAGGACAGGGGAAGGGAAGGGAGAGTCTATGCCATGGGGTTCATCCTCTGTCCTTGAGTTCATTCCACCACCTCCATGCCATTCCCCTGAGCTCATTATTTCAGGGATGGAGCGGGTGTGATTGAGTCCGTGAGCCAGAAACTGGAATTGGGCCAAACAAAAACCAGCCATGGGCTGTAGGTTCCCATCCCTGCCTTAGAAGGTTATGGTTATAATCCTGAAGCTACTTGTGTTTTCCTAAATCCTGTTGACTTCAGCTGGAAGGATAAGCTCACAAGTGGTTTTGGGGTTGCGGCCTCAGTCTCTCCGATTCCAGTGCAGGGGGCTGGACTACGTGACCCTTGAGATCCCTTCTGGCCGACTGGATAGCACTGAGCGCAGACACATGTCTCCCTTGAAACGAATGGGGCCTCTGAACAGAGGATCACTCTGACCAGGTCCTACGTCAGCAGCTCATTTTTCAAAAGATTTACTCCCCCAACTGACTCAGGCAGTTTTGAAAATCATACCCTCTATGCCAGGGGTGGGGAACCTTTTTTTTTTGTAGGTGGGCCTGCAGTACCACCTCAGTGAGACACCTCAGCTGGAGCCAAGGTAGCCCTGTAACCTGTATTTCTCATAAGTGTCCTCTAAAATTGGCATATCTGGCTACCCTGACTACATGAGCCGGGGAGAAACTGCCCTCAGCAAATTATTGTAAAATGACCCCGTCAGGCATATGGTACGTAACACCTATTCTGATCATTGCCAGACTCACTTGCCTAATGGCCTGATTCAATTCAAATCGTCCTCTGTTCCCAAGAAATCACATGCTATTTGGAGATCCCGCCACCGTGCCTTAAGTCGGTGGGTGATCGGGCCGTTGCTGCGGCAGGCCCCTCAGCGTGGACTCGCTCCCTCTGGATGTCTGTCACAGTTCCTCCCTCCTCACCTTTAAGAAGCGCCTGACGAATAATTTGTTTTCCAGATGCTTTTAAGATCCACTGCCGGTTCCCTTTCATGTGTGTTCTCCTCCTTCTTTACCGTCCCCTTTTAAAACGGACTTATATCGTTTTATTCTTACGTTTCGAAGTGCTCCAAGTGCCATTTGGTGGTGTGGGGGAGGCGCTATAGAAATAAAATTATTATAACATCACAAACATAGGACTGGAAGAGAAAGCAGAAAATCTTTTGTTTTCTCTTCTTTACTTCAGTAAAGAAAATGAGCTTGGGGGGGGGGGGGGGGAGGAACATTCCTGAGTGCCAGAGGAAACAAAACCATGAGGATTTATGGTGGACTTGCTGATAACTCCTTGGCTAATTGCCGCATGTGCAACTGGTGGGTATTGGTCATCCCTTCTGTCACTGTCAGCCTTCATTTCTCCCGGAGGCCCCAACAAGGAGACGAGATTTTGCTGGCAAGAAAGACATCTCTATCAGCTTGTTATCAGTCCCCTCTGCACCACCCATGAATAGCTGGGATGGTTTAAAGTATTCCAATCAATTAAAAAGAAGACAAGCAGACACAAGTCCTTATCAAAGAACTGGGTGAACTTTGGGCAACGGTGAGAGTGAGCGATTGTAATAACGAAGCCATGGCTGCAGCAGAAGCTCCCTTTTTCTCATTATCGTTTGGGAGGCAAACAAATGTGCTTTACTGATAGCCGGCACTGGCAGACTTACAGTCTTCAGGAACACCTTGTTGTGACTTTAAGCTCAGATCTATTAGCACGATGCCACTGATTCAGTGCTATCTAATCTCTGATTACACAAATTAAAGGACCCTATTTCTTGTTCAAACTACAGGCTAAGTTGTTATTATAACATTTGTTCAAAGCAAACAGATTTAGAGATGTGCAATGAACAAAGGAGTTACCCATTTGCCGGATGATTTCATTAACCATGATGTCTCTCTCCCTCCCCACCCCCAATCAACTTTCCTTGTTGGCATCTGTCAATTATATTTGAAATGACTGGCTAGTCTCACTTCACATTAATGAATGCCAGCCTTTAGTGCTAATTTTTAAAAGCCTATTTCTCTGTAAGATTTTAAAGAGAACCACCCTTGACATTTTCTGTAAATGATAAATCCTAGTTCAGTGAGTTGATTCAAGGGACTACTGTGCTCTTTAATTTTTTGATTACACATTGTAGCTCAGATTTACAAAGACGTTTTGCTCCTCTGGAAACTACTTCACTCCCTTGCTGTCTCCTCTGACTGCTTCTTGTCAATATTAGGTGTTTTTAAACGAGCAAGGCAGGGCCGCTGAGTGCCACTGCCACTGCCACGGAGCACTCACTCACTCGGAGTGTGTAGGGAGGGATTCAAATGGGCAGCTCCCAACATGGCTATGCTGGCCATGGGGGAAGGGGAAGTGTGTTGGGGCTGGCCGTTGCAATTGACGTGTCCCTGGCATGAGCTCTGGGGATCCCAGGATCCCAAGCACTCCAGGACAGTTGTGACTTGCAAAGGCTGTGTCCCTTGTCCACAATGCCGATGAGTGGTGGACCGGTCTACTGGCATGGGCTTCGTGGTTGCCTGTTGCCATGGACCCTTTTGGCTTACCCCACATGGCGCACACTGGATTTCTTGGCAGTGCTCTGTAAGTGGCCATGAATACATGCTCTGTGACTCCTGGAAATGTGCATCCCCCCCGCACCACCTTCAGACAGGTGTTCGGATGAGTGGCTCCTGGGTGGTCGTGTGGGGTAGCATCTCCTTCCCTTTGACTGGAATAGATTGCAGATTTCTGTAGCAAAAATAGTACAGAGATGCTCATGGGATAAGGGAGCGTCCTTTCGTGGAGCAGTCAAATGTCAGGAAATAGAGGGTAGAATTAATGGCCAAGTTTCACAGCGGAACGATATCTACAATGAGATATTATTAATTTTTACTGTGCTTTCAGTATTCTAAGTGTCTTAGAACAATGAACACAAAGTTCATCATAATGAGATAATCCTGATCTACACCGCCAGCCTTAGAATTTGCAGGGCCCCTGTGGTTCCTCTCCCTGTGGCCCATGGTCATGTTTGGTGCCCCACAGCCTGCCCTGGTGAAAAGGGGGCCACTGCAGGGTCCAGGGCTTAACTTGTGAGGGGATCTTGTCAGGGCTCAAACCTGGCAAAATTAAGTTCATGGGCGGCTGAGTTCCAGGAAATGTTTCCGCTATGCACCTCAACATGTTAAAAACCAAGGAAGGGCCATTTTGTCCTTTTCAGAGCTGGATTTGAAATCCAGGAAGTGGGGGATTGGAATGGTTTATTTGGCTTTCCTGCCACCAGCCTCTGCACTGGCCATCATATAAATTAAATCACAAGAACTGCTGTTTTATATTCAGCTGTAGCGAGGCAGGGTGGTCCAGCGGTTGGGTTGCTAGTTGGAGAATAGAGTTCATTCCCGTGCTTGGACAAGCTCGGAGAAGGGCAATGTGGTTTCTGGGGTAGGGTGCATGGCTTCTGGGGTCAGCATGGGTTATGGCAATTAATTAAACACTGGTAGGGCACCCAGAAGTAGAAAAAATAGCAGAGCCTGGGAAAGTTGCTTCGGGCCACCCAGTGGTAAGGCTGTCATTTTCATCCCCACCACAACCCTGTGAGAGAGGTCATCTATTCCCATTTCACCAGGGACCCATGTTCACTGCATTTTCCTCCTTGGTGGCAATGGGGGAAACACAGGACCCTGTATTTTACAGATGGGGAAATGAGGCTGAGATGGTAACTTGGTTTAGGCCCCCCAGTGAGTTCATGGCTAAGACAGGATTTGAACCCTGGTCTCCCAAGTCCACTACCTCATCCCCTAGACTACACTGCAAAGGGTCTGCACCGGGGCAAGTGCTGTTTAACACTGGGTAAAAACAGAAGTAGCAACACTGTGGCAGCGACCCTAGTCGAGTTGGATTGCTGCTGCGCCGCTGACACTTCCAGGGTCAGGTTGGGGAACTGTCGCCGACCACACGACTCTGACTGGGGAGCCGTCCCAGCCGCGCACCCCATGCTGCGTCCAGCGCCCTGCTCCAGCCAATTCAATCCAGGCCACAGCAGGTCAGGACATATGTTCTAACCTGCTGTGGCCCGCTTTGCCTTGGACATCAGCGGAAGGGACAGTAGCCTGGGCTGTGACTTTGGCACTTTGCCTAGTAATTGTCCAGACTAGCTGCCGACACGCCTGGGATCAGTCCGGGGCAAACATCTGGGGGCCCAAGCACAAAAGTGACAGTGACCCAAGGGGCCACAGCGGAACAAAGCTGGTCAAAGCAGGTCACTGTTACGTTTGTTTTTACCCATAGTCAGGGTTGCATGTTCACTTAAAATGAAGTGAACACAGGTCTCTAAACATAGCCATTAATGAGCTAGAAAAGGAGGCAAACACTAAGGTGGGACACTCCACAGGTGATGCAAAATCATTCTCAATAGTTACATTCAAATCAAATCAAATCATGTTTATTTAGCATGGCCAAAGGCCATTGCTCATCAAACTAAAAATCACAAGCCAACCCAGGCTAATACATAAAAGGATAGTTAAGTTCAAAGTAGACAGTGGGAGAGTTATGAAAGGAACTCACAGAGCTGGGTGGCTGGACAATAAAATGTTCCCCTCTCCCTTGTCTATCCTAGATTCATGTAAGCTCCCTGAAGAAGGGACCTGTTTTTGATTACTGTTCAGTACCAGATATATTGCTGGTACTATATAAAGTATTTAATAATAATAATGTCTAGAGAGAGAATGAGGTTTCCATGTTCGTCCCAAATGTAAGAGATGGAGGTGAAATACTTGAAATGATCTCTTTTATTGGACCAACTTCTTTTGGGCCTGAGGAAGAGCCTTGTGTGGCCTGGAAACTTGCACATTCTCACCAACAGACGTTGGTCCAATAAAAGAGATTATTTGAACTACTTTGCCTCCATCTAATAATAATAATAATAATAATAATAATAATAATAATTCATATATGGCAGTTGAAGAAATTCAACATTGATAAGCACATTGGAGAAAAGATATATTCCTGACTCTACATGCACAATGTTTGGGTTCTAAAGGAATGGTTGCACTTAGGAAAACGATCTTGGAATGGGAGTCAATGAGTATAGTTCACTGAAAACAGAAGTGGTCAAAAAGGCAAACAGTGGCCTGGCCTGCTTCCAGAAGAGCTCTGTCTGCCGTGTGAACATGTGCTCTCCGGGACCTTTAATCCACAGATTATTGACAAGAGATTCGAAAGGTTTCGACTGAGCAGTCCCAGTACTGCTGTGTCAACACGAGCGTTGCTCACATTCAGAGCAGAGAAATGTTTCACATGTCGTGTCACGATCATTTATAACAGCACACGCTCAGATGCTTGATCAACTTCCCGACATCAGAGATTTCCAAACTGCAGGTTGAAATCTAGTGGAGTCACGTCATCTGTGCTTGAGGGTCATGATCCCAATCTGTATTCTATGTACTTTTCCATGTCTTTGTTGAGCTCTTTGGGGGGTGGGAATCGTGGGGTATATTTAAGTATCAATATGGGGGTCACATAGGCAAAATAAACCTTGGGAAACACTGCCATACATCAAATGTGTTGACTGATTTGTTAATGTACGGTTGCTTGGCTGCATGGGACCATTCAGCTAGTTTTTGGCTAGGCTAGGATTGCCCCTGAAAGCCGAGCTGCTTGCTAGCACTTGATTTTTCTAAAAAGTCTTATCCACCAGTTAGACATTTTTTGCAAGGTGTTATAATAATAAATAAGTTTATTGTACTGGCCTAACGGCCTTGACAACAGAAAACATACAAATAAATAAAACAAATGACCGAAACACATAATAATATTTTAAAAGGAAACAGCAATTTGCCCCAGCAGTAGCACCTCCCATATTTAATGGAGGATTTCTCCGGGGTTTCTCAAGTCAAAGACACACTCACAAAATTCCTTTGGTGAAGCAAATTACGTTACATTAATTAGATTTGATTTGTAACTTACACCTCCGTAGATTTTTTGCCCTATAGGCGAAAGTGGCTACTACCCTAGTCGTCTCTAACACCGTATCCCGTAGCAAAAAAATCAATTTCTATATAGGGGTTTTCCCACTCAGATCCCCAACTGAGGCCCACAATGCTTTTCTCGCCTCACTATACAGTGGGCAGAATAAAGCATAATGGGCAAGATCTTCAACGACAGGCATTCCACAGATGCATAGGCGTTCCGCATATTTAACCCCCTTATATCGCCCATTAAGGACTTCGGTTTCCATAGTTTGACACCTTAGGGAGGTAAAGCCAGCCTGAGTTTAGGTTGCTGAAGCTCAGTCAAGTAAGCAGGCCGATTTAATCCTGCCTCCTAGTATTTATAACAAGGGGCAGTCTTTATTTCCCCCATCATACTCCTACGCAACTGGAGATCCACATCTTTCACTCTCTGATGTAGTAATTTTAAGGCTTGCATGAGGGAGAGTGAGGAAAAAAAGTCTACAGAAAAGCCCAGTTCCTTAATCCTCCTAAGAACTGCCCTCCACCATGGGCACACTGGACTGGTTTTCTCCAAGGATTTCACGTCACTCGAGCGTTCATAGCACTCCTCCAGACATAGCCTGATCAAAGACTCAGGGCCAAAAAGTGAGTATTAATTTAACATAGATAGATTCCCATGAGCCAAAACCCGTCTCCAGACTAATCATTGCGGAGGAAGTAGACCTAGGAATACCCGCAAGGTATTCAATTTGGGGATTTAAGGCTATCCTAGCCATTATTATGAAAATTACCGAAGTGTTAATGATAAAACAAACAGGGATCTATTTTATTAGTCTGCCACTTTCCAACAGAACTGGAAGTTGGTAGCAAATTAAAAACTGTTGTTGGGCATCAAAACCAACTATACTCGTGAGATACTTGTACTGTGAATATTTCACAAGGTGGAATGTGTGAATTATTGCTTACGAGGTGGAGACAAATTAGTGCAGATGATTTCTTTGATTGGACCAACTTCTGTTGGTGAGAGTATGCAAGCTTTTGGGCCACATGGAGTCCTTCCTCAGGCAATCCATTCAGAACATAGGGTGTCTTCAGACGTTACGAGATCACAGTGAACCACGGTGAATACCCACCTGTGGTCACCGTGTCTCGAACGTCTGTCTGTTGTGCCGTTACGGGGTGAACCCGGCGGGGAACGAAGCCGGTGGTTCCGGTACGGGGCCAAAGGGCCCCGTATCGTCTGAAATCACCCATAGCTAGTGGCAGCAAAGGGTACCAACTGATCCAAATAATGTTTCCCTCTGGGAGACTAGATAGTGGATTTCAATAGGCACTTGGTACTTGCTTCCACTACACACCAGTGGGAGTTAGGTACTCATGTTTCAAATCTACCCCTGGATACTTAAGGACCATTTAGGGCCATGAAGATACAATGAAGGCTGAAAGAAGCAGCCTTTGGCTTACTAGCACTATAGCCAGGACTGATATACAGCTCACACTGTGGGTGTTACCAGATATAACATTAGCCACTCGTTCAGGCATTAAAAACACATTAAATTCGCTGCTTATGTTGTGCAAACATGCTTTGTGCAGCATGCTATGCTATGCACAGGTTGTGATCCCAGAAAGCATGGTTGCAGATAGCACATAGCTGCCATTTGTACATAGCCACTGTTATGTGTAGATAATCCCGCTGCTACATAAGCCTACTGCCCCACTTCCAGCCTGTGGTCACACAAGATACCATAGACCAGAGGTGGGAAAACGTTTTTAGTCCAGAGCCCACATGGGCAAATTGAATTGCCTGGGGAACCACATAAATTTTTTAAAAATATACAGCTTCTGTTCCAAGAACCCTGCAACTCAAATAAATTGGTAAAACACGAGGACGTAAGAATGAAACAACGGCACTCAGCTGATCAAAAAACTCCCACAGCATCTTTAATGGTCAGTGGGGAGGATTGCTTGATTAGGCATAGCAATGATTCCATAATGATGGAACGCACCGTTTATATATACAAGCCATATTAATTCCACATATTTTTCATGCATACAAAGGAAGAAGAGTTGGAAAGTAAATCACTTGCCCCCCCCAAATCTAAAAAACCCCATATTTTAAAAACCCTGCAGTCAATATTTTTTCTGGTTTTCTGTCCTAGCAGAAGCACGCTAACCCCGCTTTCTCAGATGTATTGCCAGTGCCCAAGGCTCATAACTTGTACCGCTGCCTGAAGTCCACTGAAAGCCTTTGATTTCAATGAGCAGAGTATTAAGCTGTTATTAGTCGCCAATCATACAAATCAGATCTGCATAGGGGCACCCTTATGCCAGCACAGAATCCCAGTGGGGGCTGTGGGGAGTAAAGCTACTTGCCTGGTTGTGTAGCTGCTTCCTTGAGTCACAGAAATTGGGCATTTTTACACGCACCTTAAAGTTCCGGATTTTTCAGACTTCTGGGTTTACAAATCCACAAGTAAGTTCCGGATGAATTTTTCACACGCACACTGCCCTGAGGCAGTTTCTGCATGCATTCTTCACACAAAAACTGCCCTGAGGTAGCCTAAGTAGCCGCAGCTGTAGATGTGACAGGCTGCCATGGAAACCAAGTGAACACAGCTGCCTGGAGCAAAGTAGTTTACCAGGAGAAAATTTTACACACAAAGGTTCTGGGAGAAGTTCTATGCAGAAGTTCAAAGAGCCGGATGTTTAAGATCTGGGTGAGTGATTTAGACACACAGAAAGTTCAGGATGTAATGGTAAACATGCAGGAGAAATGTGTGTGGAAAACACACATTGTCTCAAAATGGGTTCACCTACACAAAACAGCTCAGGATCCCTGGGCTAATTCCTTGCAAACACATTCTTTCTTTGCAGTTGCTAAATACTTAAATAGTAAATACTATGAGAATTAGTATCTTCTGAGAGAGCTCCTAAGTGCAGCAACACAACTGAAGAAAGTTAAAGCAGAGAGCGGGGGGGGGGGAGGAAACTACAATTTTTTAATTTATTTATGTAAAATTTATATCCCGCCCCTCTTGCCGACAGGGCAGCAAACAACAATAATCAATAAAACAATTTAAAAAAATGTAAACATTTTAAAAATACAATAAGGGGGGAAACCCCCCCCCCCTCACCCCTACCCCTCGCCAAAAGCCTCACGGAACAGCCAGGTCTTACATACACGCCAAAATAGCAGGAGAGTAGGAGCCAACTGAGCCTCCTCCAGGAGCGAATTCCACAGCACAGGGGCGGCCACCGAAAAAGATCTAACATCGGTGGCCACCCTCCTCGCACGGGGAACCTCCAAAAA
>QEPC01004922.1:5545768-5560513 GCA_003113815.1 Sphenodon punctatus
CACCCTGCGGGACTCCACACGTGAGGTCCCGGGGGGAAGACGTACACTCCCCCAAGACCACCCGGTGAGTTCTCCCGGCCAGGAATGAACTAAACCAGTCCAAGACTGTTCCGCCAATTCCGGCACGGTCCCACAGGCGAGTCACCAACACCTTATGATCGACTGTGTCGGACGCAGCCGAAAGGTCTAGCAGGACCAGTAAGGTCTGACGACCCTGGTCCAATGCCAAATGGAGATTGTCAACGAAGGCCACCAATGCTGTCTCCGTACCATACCCAGGCCGAAACCCAGACTGGGAGGGATCAAGGAAACCGGTGCGGTCCAGATGTTCCTGGAGCTGCCGTGCCACAGCCCGTTCAATAACCTTCCCTAAAAAGGGAAGGTTAGAGACTGGCCGATAACTGGCAGGAGCATCAGCGTCAAGAGATGGTTTCTTGAGCAGGGGTCTAACCACAGCCCCCTTTAGGCAGTGGGGGAAAGTCCCCACTCCTTAAAAACAAACACACCTTGGGGAACTGAAAAGGCAGAGTACGGAGGCTACAACTCTGCCAGGAGAGCAGACATGAGGGAGGGACAGCTCACTCCTTAGGATCAGAAGATAAGCAGAGTACATTTTCTTCAGGGAAGAACCCCCAGCAAATCCTGGCTTTCTAGCTGTAGCCAGAACACACGCTGGGTACTTTCACAGAGACGTGGTGGTTCACAACCCCAGAGCAAGTCTGGGGGTGCACCCCCGTGTCTGCCCATTTGCAGCCATGCCTGGGTCCGGGACCATGGTACGACCACATGCCACCCATCCCCAACACCATAGCATTGCGGGTGGCGTTGCTGCGGCAACCCCCAACCAAGAGCGGAGCTGCAGCAGCTGCTCGCCAAGCAGATGGACGGCAGCCCTGCGTCTGGCTGGCCACTGCCCCAGGGTTGGGCTACCTGCTCTGTTGGCGGTGGTCCGGAATGTTCTGTAGTGCCACCGGTGGGGCAACCTGTTCTGCCTCTGCACTAGACATCCTCTCCCAGATGGTCTAGTGGTCAGAATTCATTTATTTATTTATTTATTTTACTATTTTTCTACCCCATCCCCTCTGCTCTGGGCTTGCTTTCACAGCCCAACAGACAACACACCCTACAGCTCCATGTCCTAAAGAGCCCAGCTAAGGGGCCACGGCCTGCAGCAACTCTGCCCACAAGCAGGGGGACCCGCTACAGTGAGCCTGGTGATAATCGACATCTCTCCTCCTGCTTGTGCCGGGAGTAGCTGCGTCTCTGCTGGTGGCGGCCCAGCTCTGTACGACACACGGGCACATCCCCCTTGCCCCCCAGCACCTGGGTCACTTCTCTCCAGCCAAGAATGCTTCCTCCTGGCTCCCTTCAGCATGGCCGGCCTTGGAGTCTGCGGGCTTGGCAATAAAGGCAGGCGGGCCGCACTGAAGGGGAACCAGGAAGAAGTGAGTGGGCTGGACAGAAGTGGACTGCCAGACAGGGTTTCCCCATTCCTGCCATAGACCTTACACTTCTTCTTTCCCCACCCTGAGCACACCACTGAAGACTCCTGCCCCCAGCGCCTACTGGAGCTTATTCATGCGTGCACTCCTGTCCTCAACTTCTGCTGGAGCTTGCACTCATTTTCGAAGTGGTCCACGGGTGGCATAATGCCACAATGGAAAACATACTAGCGGAACTGAAGGGGTACATCTAAGACTCTTTAATTAAGTGGACCCTGAGTATGAAAGTACTCCAAGGCAAGAACTAATAATCACAAACAGGAAACTCCTTTCTATTCATTCCCCATCTGTAAAGGCTGTGATATTACTAGCACTATCAACAGGCAGATGACATTATACTATATTGGACACTCCTTGGTTGATTGTTCTGTACGTTTGTTCCTACTGATTTAATGGGACTTTGGTTCAGTTCTTTTGTTAAAACTAAATAATGAAAGAAATATAAAATATAAGAAATATATAAAAATATAACAAATAAAATAATTTATTTTTATTTTTTAAAAAGTGGTCCATGGGAGGGAAAAGATTATCTACCCCTGATCTAGACTAAGGCAGTCAAAAGGTAACCAGGCCGTGCTTGACCAACGCGGGGGGTTCTGGACAGGGTGTATTAAGACTGATGGGAAATGCTGCAGCATTGGTTCCATGTCTTGCTGCCTGAAGGTGTGCTATGATTTTTCTACACAAAGAGAGTGCTGAGATACTGTGAAATGGGCTTGTGCTCCTCAGACAGAAGACACAGGCATTCTGTTAAATCTATTCATTACTAATTATCCCACTATCGTTATTCAGATAAATGAGGCTTGGTTGCCATGGATGGAAATTATATTGCAATTATAAAAACATTATTTTTTTTTGGGGGGGGGAAGGATATTGTCCTCAGCTGAGCAAGCGCTTTGATGACACAGAGAATAACCCAAGGCCACTGTCTCCCTCGCAACGGCAGATGATACCATCAAGGATCGCTTGTCTCCATTGCTCTCTCCTTTGCTGCATGTGTGATATCATCTGCTATTGCTCAGGGAACGCAGTTCTTTTCTTTTAGCTTGGGACGTGGAAGGCAGAGGAAAGGAGAACCATAACCATTTTGTCTCCTGCTGCTCCATAAGAATCAGGATCCTCCATACAGGTAATGTTGTAAGGGCTGCAGGGTGAGGGCATCCAGGACATGGGCTTGGGGTGCAGGATCAGGGCCAGGAATAAGAGGGGAAACAATTGTTTGTTTATTTGTTTATTTAAATTTATAGGTCACCCCCTCCTGCTACTGCAGCTCGAGAACAGAGCTGAGGAAACAGGAACCGAGGCAGGACTAGCAACTTGGAGCAAGAGCTAGACAGGAACCAAGGCAAGGTCAGATTAAGTTCCAACCAGCTTCCTCTGGCTACTAGCAAGCCTTATATGCTGGCTGGTAGCCAATCAGGAAGCTGGGAGGTATGGCAGAGGGACAGACTGAAGGGGTGTGGCCAGGCTGGGACAAGGGTAGCTTTAAAGGCTGGGCCTGACAGTAGCAGTGGTGCTGTTGCGCTGGCACTGCCTCAGAAGCCCTTGGGATGTGAGTTTGAGACCTGGGTCCTCCTGACAAATGCCCATCTTAGCAGCTGAGCACAGTCAGACACAACCAATTATTGGCTTCTGGCTAGCAACCCCTTCAAAAGGGCCAAATGCTTGCCTCTGTGCCCTGAGGCTCCTTTAGGGCAGCTCCTCACAGATGCTTATCCCTGGGGCCTGGTCTTGCAAGAACTCATAGTGACCTGGTCATGTGTCAACACAACATGAGCAAGATTCCACAGCCCTTGCCTTAAACAGAATGAAGCTTGACTCAATGGTCTAAAAGGCAGATAATCAATGAGGATGGATTTCAGGGGATGTTCCTCAGGAGTTTCAGCTTCGTCAATGCTTAAAGACTTTAATTCTTCACAATTAATACATTAAATTGTACTGGCCTCATGCTGCCTACCCCGAACCGATTTGGGGGCCCATTCTGCTAGGCCTGCGTGCATGGAATTCTCTCCCGATACCCGGCGAGTTCTGGGCACAGAGGGCTTACAGGATCAGACCTGTAAGCAATTCCAGACCCAGGAAAGCAGCCTTTATTGATTTCTCCCAGCCGGCATTGATGGCTCTGCTTTCCGCCAGGAAAACAGCTCCATTTAAACCATCAGAGTAACTCGGTTCTCGGTTCAAACATTAAAGCGACAGTAGGCTGGCCAAAAGAATGTTTATATTTAAACGGTACAGATGAAATCACACACAGGGGTTTTATGCTGTCAAAGCAAAACGTGATCGTTACGGCCTGTGCGCTGAGATTAGTAAAATATCAATTAAGGCCAAAAATGCACTTTTACACTGAGCTGCTTGGATTAGATTGTGACTAACTAAGGGATAAGAACCAGTGTTTGTTTATCCTAATCACATTTGAAAAGCCAGGCCTTTCCATTATCCTCCCACGCAGCAGTCATTTCCAATGACAGCACCGATTCCCTGTTGGCCTCTGATGGTGTCTGCAGCCAAGGAGGAGGTCTCCTCTCAGTTTTCTATCCCTTACCCCCTCAGATTTTACAACAATTAGATGAATAGCACAGAACCACCACTCCAGAAAAAGCAAAGCAAAAAAAGAATTTTAAAAGGCCAAATTGCAAAAGCAGAGTGTAATTTACAATTCCAAATAAATACACATTGGCCTTTGCTGGAGTTCAGCAGGGCAAACTGGTGGGAAAGATTTGTAATTATGGGTTAGGAGGATACAATTGTGGACATGGTGTTGTCTGGCAATGATGAACTTTGCTCTGAGTGAGTTGGTTTAAGAGGTCTCCCAAGACATGAAGAAAAAGTAGCTCAACTGCTCTTGCTAGCTTTCTGTCCACACAGGCCCCATGAGTGTTCACTTCTCCCAGAGTAACCAATGATGTCTAATTAATGTGGTTCTCTTCCATTTGGGATCACCATGGCAACCACACACTCTCAGAACATGGAGGACATATGAGGCTTCATAGACCATTTGACCTGTATTTTAAAGAAGCTACTGATGTTGGACAAAAAGCTTCCGACGATGGGTCTTGCGTTTGCAATGTAGTCTGAAGGCCAGGCTTTTATTTACTTCAAATTTTCATAATTTTGAACTCTAAGAAACCCAGGTTAAAGATGCTTTATTTTTTATAACTTTATTTATTTTTAAATTTTATTTATTTATTTTAGATTTATACCCTGCCCTATTCCCTGCGGCTCAGAGCAGCTTGCAATAAATACATAAAATACAAATATAAAATGCATAATTAAAAACCTACAAAACTAAAAACACCCCCCCCCCCCTTCCAAATGAATGCCTGGCCTCCAGAAGACATTCAAACTAGGGCTTAGGTGACCCTCCGAAGTTCCAAAGCTGTGGGGCAGCTACTGAGACTCTGCAGGCCCGAGTCATATGAAACTGGGCCAATGATGGAACCTGCAAGAGGGCACTCGTGGCCGAACTTAAGGGCCGTAAAGGGACACAAGGAGAAAGACTGTCCTTCAGATATGTGGGGCCCAAGCCGTTTAGGGCTTTAAAGGTCAAATCCAGCACCGTGAATTGTTCCCAGAATGCTATAGGGCAGCTAGTGCAGACTCTTAAGCACTGATGTAATGTGCTCCCAGTGACCCACCCCCATCAAGACGTGGGCTGCCGCATTCTGTACAAGCTGCAGCCCCCTAACAGTCTTCAAGGGATGCCCCATGTAGAGCGCATTGCAGTAGTCCAGCCTCGAGGTAATGAAGGCATGGATGATGGTGGCCAAACCCCCGTTGGAAAGAAAGGGACTTAGCCTTCTTACCAGATGTGTTGGCAAAAGGCACTTCTGGCCACAGCCGCAACCTGACCTTCCTGTCACAGCTGAGAATCCAGGAGCACCCAAGGCTATGAACATGAGTAGCGAGGTGAGGTCATACCCCATCAATGATGGGAGGCCCAATCCGCCCCAGGCCATAGGGCCAGGCAACCAACATCACCTCTGTCTTGTCTGGATTCAGTTTCAGATGACTCACTCGCCTCTAGTTCCAAATAACAGTCAGCACTGAGTAAGCACCGAGACTGCAGGGCCTGGATCGGGTGACAAGGACAAGTAGATTGTCATCCGCATACTGAAGACAGCACACCCCAAATCTATGCACGACCTAACAGAGTTCTGGGGAAGTAGTAAACACTCCTCCACCCCCGTGACCCACCTCCTCAAACATGCCACAAATTTAAAAACTGGATACCATTCAGCTATCCCAACCAACCTCTTAAATGCATAGAATAGTGTTTTGTGCTGGTGTAGCTCTTCGAGGGCTGGATCCAAGCTTCACAGCTGCCTGAACTCAATCGATGATCTTAGCTCAGTGTTGCAGAAAGAGGCAAAACCTTGATCACGAATGCTACTTTAATATATCCTATGTGGTAATGCTCTGCTGGCCATACTTTCAGATGTTACAATGATAAGCGCAATATAAATGTTAAGACAATGAAAGACTTAACAAGGATACTGCAAGAAAGTCCATTTATTCACAGAGAGAGCTTCAGCGTAACAGTTATTTGTGTTCTTCTTTTCCCCCAGTTGTATTTACTGTGGATAAAAACAAACGTGACAGTGGACTGATTCAGCTCGCTGTGGCACATTTGTGCACAGACCCCGCCTGTTCGAAACGGGGTATTCCAGGTCGTGATGGTGGCTAGCCTGGGCTGTGATCTTGGAGACCTACAGGATCACAGTCTGTCTGCTCTGCTCAGGGCAAAGTGGGCTGCTCTGGAGCTGCATGTGTGTTTCCGGGGTGGTCTGCCAGCCTGGACAGGCAGTCAGGGCTGGCCATCATTGGCAGCCATGGCTGCGTGTCATGGCGGGGGGCAGGGCACTGGACGCAGCATGGGGGCTGGGACGGCCGACTGCATGTTTCCTGTTCTCCCCGTCTGCTCGGCTGGGCGCATGTTTGTTTTGCGCTCCGGTGCGGTCCATGCCCTGACCACCCGGGCTGCCTTTCCTGGGTCAGCCTGGGACGCAGTCGCCTGGTGTCACATGTGCTTTCCACCTGTGAAGGGGACAGAAACAGCAACCAAACATCTTGTTGCTTTGAGCCCATTCAAGATGCAATGTTTATTTAATTAGTTTATTTATTTATTAAAACATTTGATACCCCGCCCCCTCCCGCCAATGGCAGCCTGGGGCAGCTTACAAAATAGATAAAAATATCTTAACCCTTCTCTTTCCTGATGTGGCACATGGCACCCTACAGGGGCAGAGCCACCCTGGGTACGACAGCCACACAAGATGCCCTGGGAAGGATACCACACCTTGGGCAACCGTAACCCGGTCTGAGCAACCAGACCATGCAATGTAGTGCATCATCTGCCCAGCTACCACCAGTTGTTCCCCCCGCCATGCGATAGGGAAGCACCTGGCTGCTACATGCTGCATCCTCAGGAAAAGTCGAAGGGCGCATCATGTATCGGCCCATGTGCTAGGGCCCCTTCTGCCCTGCTGCACGGCAAGCTCCACGGTGCGGCTTTGAGCAGTGGGCACTGTTGCCCGTCGTGCATTGCCACGTCACGGCTGGGGGTGGGATTTAGGTCGGGCCAGGGGAGGGAAGAGGGGCAGAACGGGGAGCCAGATCATGTGGCCAATGCGCCAGGGCAGCTCAACGCAATAAACACATGCTAGAACACAATACAAATAAATCACACATCTCAAACATCAACCCCCCAACTCACACATCCTGTACTCCTGACGGTGTTTTTAAATAAGCGCCACAGGAGGGGGAGGGTCTGCGACTCCTGACTGGCGCAGCTGCGCGGCGCTCATGCACCTGCATGGGGGGGTGCTTCAAACAACCAGCTCCCAGTATGGCTGCCACGGCCACCCTGACCCACATGGGACACACATGGCCATGAGTGGCTGCTGCGTGGGACCGCCCACGTGGCCTCCCCATACACGACCGTCACACGAGCAGCTGGACGCGGAGACGGTAGGGGGGCCATGCATGGATGCGTCTCATTTTAAACCCCCCTAAGTATCACCCTGCCGTCTCCTCCACTTTCCCCATGTATTCTCCCCTCCAAACACATACCTTTCTCTCTCCCAGAGGGGCACTGCTTGTCCCCAAATCCCTCTCCCCCTGCAGCTCCCAAAATACAATTAAACCAACACCAAAACCAAACCTATTCTTATAAAACTCCCACTCTGTCACTTACAACTAAAACCTCATTCCTTCCACCCCCTGCCCCCTCAGCCAACTTCCAGCCCCACAAACCCTCACCCTACTGCCAGCCGCGCCGCACACTTAGCCCCTCGCCCCCCCCCACGACACACACCCCTCACCACTCTCTCTCTCTCACGCCCTTTTAAAACGGGCTATGGTGCGGGGGGGGGAGGTGTGTGCACCGGTGAAGGGGGCGGCAGTACATGGGCGCACACCTATCTCCACCCACCTTCACACACCGAGCCATCGCCATTCTGGCCAAGTGCTCCTTGGGTGTGCTATCGGTGGAGGTGGGTGGAGATAGGGGTGGTCCACGGGAGTGCACCCCCCCCACCCCACCCCGCTGTGGCGGTCACACAGACAGCGTCCACTCATGCCCACCCAGCGGCTCTGTGTGGGCATGAGTGGGCCCGTCTCGTGTAAAAAGGGCCTCAATGGCCCATTCATTCTAATAACATAGCTATAAGAATAATGAATGGCCCATTAAAATGAATGGTGGATTGGTTTCCTATTGTAATCAATGGAAAATTAATCTGTAAATATGAATCTATAAATATGGATATCCATAACATTTGAGATACAAATCCATAATTAATCTGAATCCATAAAACAATCTGAATTCCCATCCTTACCTTACACACACACACACACAGAGGCTACACTGCTTGCTTGCTTCCTAACCAACAGTAGAGCTACCAGATTTTTCCCCTTTAAAGAGTTCTCAAAAGTTTGAAACAGAACCCACAAAAATTGGCAATGAAACCAGAAAAGAAACCAGAAATACAACATTTGCCCCCCGTTAACCCCCTCACATCCCTAATCATTTCTACAATCCTACAACCTTAAAATTCCATCTGGCCTATAGAGCCTTTTCTAGAATTTCTACCAAGCAGCGTGAGATCTGCAGCCGAACAACACTGAGTTCTAAAAATCCCCTCCCTTTACCGTAGGACAGGTGGTGTTTAAAGGCTCTAAAACCTAAATACGAAAAGGTTAGCTTTACTTCATTCCTCGCTCTGTTTTGTTCCCACTGCGGCAATTTGGTAAATGCAGCCGCTTCTGTTATTGAAGGAAGTTTCTGTAGCTGTGGGGAGTTTAGCAAGGGACCACATGATCAGACCTTGTATGGACAAAAATCGGGGTGCATGCCCTCTCCTCTCCACATTGCCCATGCGACAATTCAGTCTGTACATCTGCACTCACTTAGCCCAGCCCACACTGGTATGTTCCTTCCTAAAACCAATGTTTCCCTTTAGTAAGAATCCTTGCCCACGTCATACATAAAAATACTCTTCTCTGGGCAGGAAAAAAAAATACAAGGAAACTACTGTTTAATTTCTTAATGGAGCTAACCATTAAGACTGGGCCAGCTATACAGCAGATAGCAGGGGGCTTTATGTAAAGTGATTAGCTTCCACACGTCTTTTCCAGCACAACCAACCATCAAGCTAGAAACCCAATCTATCTTAGAGGTTTAGACTTCTAAGCTTAATTATATCTTGCAGCAACTGGCTCTATTTGTCCTAAACATCCAGCATGAAATATGGCTTACATTACAGTATTAAAGAGAGCTCGTGATCATTAAAATAAAAACTCTGATGAGTAATGCTTTTCACTTTATACCATAGAATTCTTTTCTTTTCCCCCACCCAATTCCCTGTTTCATGTTGAGACCGATAGACTTAAAATAGCTTTTGGGAAAAAAGCAGAGATTATTACCCAGTCTCAAAGATTTAATTCAGTATTTATATGGATTTTAAATGCATGCAAACACTTTCCTCAGTTTCTTGGCGAGAGCGTGCCTTCTATTCACGGCAACCACTGTGTTCCAAAGGCTGCGGACACATGTCTGATCATTCTAGGATATTTACAGTTCTAGCCAATTGAGAAAGCGCTGATTTTAATTAAACTGCTAATTGCTTTCTGAGACGACGACAACAAGGAGCCATGATTGCATGCGATTGCACCCAGCTCCTTTAAAGAACAGTGGGCCTGGATCGCCAGCAGCACCATTGTCCCTCATTTGTTCGCTGGGTGGTTATAAACAAATGCTAAATCACTGATGCTGTTAACATCAGCTGGGGTTTAGTGATTCAGCTCCAATGTAAACAACTTTGCTTTAAATGTGTCCGTGGTCTTTCGAAAATGAGAAACGGAGTACGGAGCAGAGGAGAGAGACAAAATGGACCAACTTTTCATTTGTATTCATCCTACCTGTTCTAGCCCTAGGCAGATGCTTTCCCAAAGCTGCAGATATCAAACCACGTTAAAGCAGCTCTCCAGGAGGGAGCTGGGTGATTCAGGGGATTGGGACCAGCACACAGACTCTTTCAACTCAAAGACACCAGTTCAGCTCCAGCTTAGGAATACTGTGACTCCCTCAGACTGTTCTTAGGGGCATCTGGTGGCCAAAGGGTTCTCCTGAGCTNGTGGGTGATAAGTATGGTCTACTATTGGTGGGTGGTTATTATTTGGAGAGAGGAAAGGTAGGAGAGTTTGATTTTTTGGAGGTAGGGTTAGGATATGTTTGGGTTAGCTGGTGAGAGCAGCAGGAATGGGTTGGTGGGGTGGTTGTGACCCTTGGTGAGAGGGGGAGTACAGGGGGTTATTGGGATGTTCCCACATTGAGTGGGGAAGGGTGGGGAGAAGGGAAGGTTGGGGGGAAGCTCCCCTGTGAGAGGGGGGAGCAGGGAAGGGGGGAGGGAGGGGGAGTACCATTCTCCATCTGCCGGGTGGGGGAGCCATCAGGGGTTGGAGGCTGGGCGGGGGGAGGGCCACGGCTATAGGGATAGTCATGGAGCATGGGAACTATGGTCCACAGGGGAGGCATTGTCATCTGGAAATGAGAGGCAGGTGTTTGGTGCCTGTCCCTCTCTCGACCTTCCCTACCTCAGGTAGCCACGAGGCTGAGGACTCTGGGGCTTCCGACCTATCGTTGGTGTTGTTGAATGCAAGGTCGGTAGTCAATAAATCATCCATAATCCGGGATTCTATCCCACATTGGACTGCTAGCCTTGTATGTATCATGGAGACCTGGCTGGACTCTGAGTTGGGGCCAATTTTGGCTGACCTTGTTCCAGCTGGGTACTCTGTCCAGGACCAGCTCAGGACAGAAGGATGGCGAGGTGACGTAGCCATTGTTTTTAGGGAGGAGTTGCCCGTTAGAAGGTTTCTGGTGCAGATTATGGCTGGAATAGAGGGCCTCCACCTTGTGTTTGATTTGGCCCATGACAGAGTGGGGGTTCTGCTGGTGTACCGTGCACCCCACTGCCCAGCAGCTTCCCTGACAGCTCTAGTGGTCCTAATCTCGGAGTTGGTCTTGCGGTCTCCTAAGCTTATTGTCTTGGGGGAATTCAACATTCACGCGAAGGCTAGGTTGCATGGTCCAGAGCTGGAGTTCATGGCTGCCACGGCAACCATGGGCCTGTCCCAGGTGGTGGTGGGCCCAACACATGAGGGGGGTCATACTTTTGACCTGTTGTTCTGCAATGACCTTGAGGCAGGGGGTCCAATGATTGGGGGTGTTGTTGATTCACCTTTTCATGGTCAGACCATTACCTCCTACAGGCTCACATCCCAGAGTGTCCTTCTAGCCAGAAGGGTGCAGGACCAATTATGATGGTCCACCCTCAGAGGCTGATGGAACCCTTTGGGTTCCAGGCTGCTCTTGGGGATTTGCCCACAGACCTCAGTGACCGCTCCATTTATGCCCTTGTAGCCCTCTGGAATGACTGGTTGGCTGAGGCTATCCATCAGGTGGCTCCCAGGCGTCAATTTCTAGCGTTTCGGCACCACATGTCTCCATGCTTCACAGAGGCCTTGGGGCAGCTGAAGTGCAAAGGGATGTGGGTAGAACGACGGTGGTGCTGCACTCATACTCAAGATGACCGACTGCAGCATAGATTATTTTTGAAGAGCTATGCCGTGGCTGAGCAGACAGCGGAGTTCTTCACTGCCATCATGCATCTGTGAAACTGCATCCAGAGAAGCTGTTCTGGGTGGTGAGGGGTCTGGTCAGTCCAGCCTGTCTCCACCTGGACCTGGAGTTTTCGGGGGCCCACTGTGACATGTTTATGGCATCCTTTGCAGTTAAAATGTATNAAAAAAAAGTGACAATTATAAATATAAAACATTATAAAACATCATAAAACACTGGAGGTGTATAACCCCAAACCTACAGCCCACCCTAACCCACTCCCCCACATCCTACCCATCTCCCTTAACGAAAGCCTGGCGAAATAGCCAGGTCTTACACCTCTGTCGGAAGGAGGGGAGGTTCTACCATAAGAGACATCCTTTCAAATAAGCGCATGTGACAGCCCTAGCCTGAATCCCACAGGCATAATTATAGTGGGGGGGCATGTCCTCCACAAATTTCCTCCCCCTGAAGTTCCAGTGTCATGGGGGTGAGTATCCCTCTCAAATTTTAGCCCAAAATATGCCGCTGCTCAGTCTAACCTCTCCTGGGTCAGTGTCAACATCATAAAGCAAACCACACATTGTAAAATAGTTGGTCTCCTTGTTGGCCACGTCTACAGAAGGATGAATGATTTTGGAAAGGAAAAGCACCCCAGCAGAGGTTCCGTACATGTAACCTCATACCTACATCCCTGGAGGAACTGAAAAGGGATCACACAGCCAAAGGCCACATCTGGCCCCTGGGCCTGAGGTTGCCCACACCTGTTGTACAATGTAGATGAGATGAGAACAGTTTGGCCAAAAGTGTTGCAAGTCTTTAGCTGTGGGCTAATAAATGAAAATCTTCAGGGCTGCCAGGAGAACTAAATTCACCTTTCAAAATATAATGCACCAGTTCTTTAGTAAGTAAAACAAGTATTTTAGGCTTCCCGTTTCTTTTGCAAATAACCAGTTACACTTTGCCTCTCTGCCTTTATGGTGGAGAGGCAGAGAGGTGGGCTGAATTTTAAACCTAGTTTGCTGTGTAGCCCTGAGGAAGTAACATCACCTCTCTGCCTCCATTTCCCCATCTGTAAAATGGAAATGGGAAGACTGATTGATTTACTTCACAGAGGTAGAATCCTAGAATCCTAGAGTTGGAAGGTCATCTAACCCTAGAGGTCATCTACCACAACACATCCTGGATGCAGGATGACAGCAGTTACAACATCCCCAACAGACGGCAGCCCAGCCTCTTCTGGAAAACCTCTAGTGATGGAGAGGTCGGTGCAACCTCCCTAGGCAACTTGTTCCATTATTAGGAATTTTTTCCTGATATTTAACGGAAATCTACCTTCCTGTAACTGGAGACCATTATTTCTAATCCCGTCCTCTGTAGGCACTCTGAGGAATGCCAGTTGAGCTTAGCAAACAGAGCACTAGACCCTGACTAAGGAGGCCTGGGTTCTATTTATTTCTTTATTTTGATTTATATCCCGCCCTATTGCCTAAGGCTCAGGGCGGCCTGCAATAAATACATGAATAAAAATACATATACAAACATAAAATACTTAATTAAAACCACATAAAAACTAAAAACACCCCCTCACCTTTCCCCCGCTCCAAATCTACCCCTGCCCATTAAATGCCTGGCTGAATAAAAAGGCCTTACACTCTCTCTGGAAGACATTCGGACTAGGGCGTAGGGCTTAAGGGAGGGATTTCCAAAGCTGTGGAGCAGCCACTGAGAACGCCTCTCTGCGGGCCTGAGTCAGATGAAACTGGGCCAATTTAGGGTGGAAGCTGCAGGTGGGCACTCTCGGTGGGTCTTAAGGACCGTGAAGGGACATAAGGTGAAAGCCCAAGCTATTTCCAGCCCCGGTACTGGTTCTTGTGTCTACTTTAGGCAGGGCCCTGGGCCCCTGACTTTAGGCAAGTCACCTGACCTCTTACTGCCTGTTTTCTCAGCTGCAAAATGGAAATAAGGATAGCGGCCTCCTTTGTGAAGTATTCCGAGACTTGCCATTGAAGTCAATGGCAAACGTTGGTTTTAATGCTGAGGGATTGCCCTGCACAGAATGAAAAGGACTATTGAAAAATTTAGCATTGTTAATTGATCAATATCTATATGGTGCATTTAATGTGTGACGCACTGAGTAGTAGTATAATTGCGGTGGGGACGACACACAGAACAAATGTTTTTTGTTAAAACTTTTAATAAGAAAAAAGAAAAAAAAATCAGATTGTCTAGCCGGATCTGAAAGGCATCTTCTCATACTACCAATTATTTTTCTACTATTCTCAGGAGACTTTGCTTCTTATTAACCATCATCACTGTACTTCAGTTAACAATAGCAAGTCATCTACACCATTAGTATTATTATGTGACGGTTAGACAAGGCGTTAAAAATAGTCTGCGTATGCAGAATGCTTTCAGGTTCACCAAACACAAGTGTGTGGGCCATGTCATGAAACAGCTTTCTAATTCAACTCTTTATAGCACGTGAACTGCTAGCCCTGTACATAAATACTGTACTAAAGCGTCCTTGTATGAGCCGCTTCTGTGTTGAAATGTAAATAAATTCAATCTATAGGGCAAATATGAAGCACACCAGTACCTTCTTCCAAACAATAGCTAGTAGCGATAATCCAAACCTAGCAATTTAAAAATGCTAGCCATCCAGACACGCAGCCCAAAGATATCTACATAGATAGAATCCAAATAACATATTGGACTTGAGTTATCCCAGTGGCTGGGCTAAGTTGGCTCACACAATCCTTACTCTGGTGGAAGCTATCTCTGGCCCTTTTTAAACAAGTTGCACCTGCTCGTGCCCACGCAGTGGTCATGGGTGGGTACGTGTGTCCATGCGTGCGCCTGCAAAACACACATCTTCACCCACTGACGAAAACACAGGTTGCTCCATGCAGGGGAATGGGTGGGGGATGGGTGCATGCCCGTCTTCACCCACCGTCCCCACAGAGACGTGATCATGGACCGTTTTAATAGGCCACTTTCACACGTTACCGAGGAGGCAGGGAAACTTCTGTGAACGCAATCCCGGCTCTGTTCTCATGGAAATGACTGCACGTCAGAATGCACTATTCTGCTCTGGTTTAGTTTAATTAATTAATTAATTAA
>QEPC01004922.1:5569747-5582988 GCA_003113815.1 Sphenodon punctatus
GGGGGGGGGGGGGAGACTGACAGGCGGGTGCTCTCAGCGGCCGCTCCAGTGTTGTGAAACTCGCTCCCGGCGGGGATCTGCCCCAGCCCAGATCTCCTCTTGTTCCATCACCAATGTAAGCCATGGCTCTTCCACCAGGCATTTGGAGAGAGGGAGGGCTAAGGGTGGTTTTTGGGTGGGATGGGGGTTTGTATGTTTTCGTATTTTTTATGGCACACTGTTTGATATATTTCTTTGGGTTTATTGGATTTTATAGTGGTTATTATGTATTTTATTGTTATTGTTACTTGATCTGTATTTATTATGGAAGCCGCTCCAAGCTGCCAGAGACAGGAGGGAGCGGGGTAAAAAAACCTATAAAATAAATTAATAACAATAAATAAACAAACGCAACGTGTGTGTGTGTGTCTGTGTGTGTCACCTTTAATAACTTCGTTTTGATCCAACAGGCCAATTTCAGCCAAATCTGGCAGAGTAGCAGAAAACTCAAAGGTAAACAGGCACCCAAGATTTTCCAACAATAAGTGCACAGGGAGGAGAGATATAGCCATGTTCGTAGGAAACGAGGCTTTGGAAACTGGAGTGCTTGCTGCACAGATCTACTTGATTTTGTTCTATTTTAATGAACACTGAAATTCTCCTGATTTCAGCAGTCAGGGTGTGAAATTACAAAAGTCACCATAAGATCATGAAAGAGCAACCCTTGGTTAGGATTGATAGCAACCGTCTCACCTTCTGTCTCCTCAGTTGTTGTTAGCATTCTTTTTCAGTATCCTAAAGGGTCTGCAAAGCCAGGTTTTAGCCACTCATTGGAAGTCTGCCTGATTTGTCGCATGTCTTGCTTTTCAAAGTGCCCTGCAAAATCCTTTCGTTGGCCCTTCTGTATTCACTCTAGGGATAGACCTACATGCAGGGGCAGGAGGAAACATTCTGGCAAAGGCAGTTAAGGGAGAAGAGGACTCTGAGGAGGGGCTGCCAGAGGAGGAGTAACTTCCCGGGTGAGAAGATAGCAGGAAACGAGGGCAGAACGATAAGGAAGAGAAAGCCTATGAAGAGCCTGGAAGGTGAGGATAAGGAGTTTGTGCTGGACGTAAAGGAGCCAGTAGAGGGAAGAGAGGAGGGGCTGAGCATGATCCAAGCAGCAGGCAAGGGGGATGACCTTGACAGTGGAGCATTGACTAGAAATGAGAAGGTCAAGTTGAGAGCAGGGAAGGTGTGCACAAAGGATGGGCATTCGGGTTGAATTACGTATTTGGATCCATTACAGATTCGGATCTGAAATTTTCAGATTATTATTTTTATTATTAGCAAGCATTTACATAGCGCCTGCAATGTATCTGGTGCTTTACAAAGTAATGAAATAGACACGGTCCCTGCCCTAGGGCTTACAATCTGAGATACGGTGGGCAGGGGGGAGACGAAGGAAGGGGAACAGGGAGAGACAAGGAGTGTAACATTCATGAAGATGCGAGGTCACCCTCCAGTGCATGCGCTTGGCTTGGTTACATCGAGAAGGATAGCTGGCTGGTCCACGTAGTGAGGATATGAGTACACAAAGCTCAGGTAACAGATTGTACTGGATGGTAGGTATCAGCAGGAGTTAGGAGAGGGGAGCGAGGAGTCGGGGAGGGCAGAGCTGAAGAGGTGGGTCTTGAGGAAGGATTTGAAGGTACAAAGGGAGGGAGTTCCAGGTGTGGGGGTAGCTAGGGAGAAGGGGCAAAGGCAGTTAGGGGAGCAGGTGAGGCATGGGAGGGCGAGAGAGGGAAAGGAGGAGGAGCACAGTTCATGGACCGGAGTACAGAGGGAAATTTAGTGCAGAGAGGTAGGGGGGAGCAAGGTTGTGAAGAGCTTTGTAGGTGAAGACTAGAAGTTTGTGCAGGATTCGTTCAGGAAGGGGGAGCCAGTGAAGAGAGGAGAGGAGGGGCTGCACGTGGTCGAAGCGATGGGCGAGGTNAAAAAAAAGTGACAATTATAAATATAAAACATTATAAAACATCATAAAACACTGGAGGTGTATAACCCCAAACCTACAGCCCACCCTAACCCACTCCCCCACATCCTACCCATCTCCCTTAACGAAAGCCTGGCGAAATAGCCAGGTCTTACACCTCTGTCGGAAGGAGGGGAGGTTCTACCATAAGAGACATCCTTTCAAATAAGCGCATGTGACAGCCCTAGCCTGAATCCCACAGGCATAATTATAGTGGGGGGGCATGTCCTCCACAAATTTCCTCCCCCTGAAGTTCCAGTGTCATGGGGGTGAGTATCCCTCTCAAATTTTAGCCCAAAATATGCCGCTGCTCAGTCTAACCTCTCCTGGGTCAGTGTCAACATCATAAAGCAAACCACACATTGTAAAATAGTTGGTCTCCTTGTTGGCCACGTCTACAGAAGGATGAATGATTTTGGAAAGGAAAAGCACCCCAGCAGAGGTTCCGTACATGTAACCTCATACCTACATCCCTGGAGGAACTGAAAAGGGATCACACAGCCAAAGGCCACATCTGGCCCCTGGGCCTGAGGTTGCCCACTCCTGTTGTACAATGTAGATGAGATGAGAACAGTTTGGCCAAAAGTGTTGCAAGTCTTTAGCTGTGGGCTAATAAATGAAAATCTTCAGGGCTGCCAGGAGAACTAAATTCACCTTTCAAAATATAATGCACCAGTTCTTTAGTAAGTAAAACAAGTATTTTAGGCTTCCCGTTTCTTTTGCAAATAACCAGTTACACTTTGCCTCTCTGCCTTTATGGTGGAGAGGCAGAGAGGTGGGCTGAATTTTAAACCTAGTTTGCTGTGTAGCCCTGAGGAAGTAACATCACCTCTCTGCCTCCATTTCCCCATCTGTAAAATGGAAATGGGAAGACCGATTGATTTACTTCACAGAGGTAGAATCCTAGAATCCTAGAGTTGGAAGGTCATCTAACCCTAGAGGTCATCTACCACAACACATCCTGGATGCAGGATGACAGCAGTTACAACATCCCCAACAGACGGCAGCCCAGCCTCTTCTGGAAAACCTCTAGTGATGGAGAGGTCGGTGCAACCTCCCTAGGCAACTTGTTCCATTATTAGGAATTTTTTCCTGATATTTAACGGAAATCTACCTTCCTGTAACTGGAGACCATTATTTCTAATCCCGTCCTCTGTAGGCACTCTGAGGAAAGCCAGTTGAGCTTAGCAAACAGAGCACTAGACCCTGACTAAGGAGGCCTGGGTTCTATTTATTTCTTTATTTTGATTTATATCCCGCCCTATTGCCTAAGGCTCAGGGCGGCCTGCAATAAATACATGAATAAAAATACATATACAAACATAAANCGGCAGCAATGTCATTTTGGCCACCACTCTTTTCGTTAAGGGCAGCAGCCATTTTGCGCAAAGCAGCCCCGGTGGCCATTTTGCACACGCACGATCTGGCACAGGGAACGTGCTGCAGCAAGGGAGCTGCTGGAACCCCCACAACTGCAGTGGTGCTTCAAAAGGCCAGTAAGTACCACTCCAAGGCCCTGGGGGATGGGGCTGGGAGAAAGTCAGGATCCATAACTATGGATCAATACACATATACAGACTAATCCACAACTGCCCATTTTCAGATAGTTGTGGATTGATCCGAATCCAGAATGCCCATCCCTAGTGCGCACTCCGATGTTCAGGAGAAGAGCAGCTAAACCAGAGCTCAACTTGTATGAAACATTTTGCATTGGTCATAATTTTGCCATCACAGGATGTAAACCCGTGTTTCCACGGGCCAAATCCAGCCCACAGAGCTTGTTCCTGTGCCCCCGCAACTCCCTGTCCTAAAGAAGCAGCTTAATCCACGCTGCACTGTGTGTTGAGGACACTCATCTAACCCCCCTAAAGGTTCTTCCCCTAACCTTTACATCTTTTCACTCCTTATCCCTCCAGTCCCTTTAGCCCTGCTGCTATATCCTCCAGTCCCCTAACTCACTAGTGCTTTTGTAGCAGCCGCTTGCGTCCCTGAATAAGTCCTCCCAGGATCCAGCCTGCCACCCATGTCCCCACACAGAGCAACCCAGGTTTTTCACGGCTGCACCGTGCGGAGATGGGTGGGGGTGCATGAGTCGCAGGAACGCGGGAACGCGCGGCCACCCACCACCACTGTTAAAGCAGGCGGTGCCAGTGCACACATGTCCACTGGGTGGACTTGTGTGGTACCATCTCGTCTATAAACGGCTTCTGAAACAACTCAGATCAACTCTGCAAATGCTTTGCGTGCAAAAATCTTCCCTACAGGCAAAGATCATGTCCATCTATTTCTGTCTGCTGCGCTGCCTGCGAATGAAGAGGACAGTTTCTTTCTTATACAAGCAGCTTTTGTCTTCAGGCCCTAAATGAATCCTTCATATTTAATTCCCTCAGCTTCCCCGCAGTAAATCCCAGTCATGCGATACCATGATGTCAAAACGCAAACAACTTTGACAGATCAGAAAATGTCACCTAAGCCCACCATATAGAATTGCAGGTGACATGCATATTACACTGAGAGAGAGTCTTCCACGGCATTCAAAAGCAATAAAATACTGAGTAAGCACTGTTAGGATGATTAGCATTTGGCCACTGATACTGACATGGTGAATTGTTCTGTCTATGATATCTACAGAAATAATTAGTAAACCTGTAAAAACCTCCTAAACTCTGATAAAAATGAACTTTCAATTACATCCTGTTGTCTTCTCAGTCAATGTCTAATAGCCAGGGCTTAATTTGGGGCATGGTGGGGGAAAGTTGCCACGGGTGAGCCCTTGCAATTAAATTCAAGGAGGGCTGAGCCCCGGGAAATGTTTCCAGTAGGAGTGCGCCCCCAGAATGTGAAGGACCAGGAAAAGGCCGATATTAGCCATTGTGGGGTTTGAAACAAAAGTCCCCCCCCCCAAAAAAAACCAAACCCACAAACCCTGGATGGTTTATTGGGCTCTCTTAGTGACTTTCCTGCCCCAACCCCCTGCACTGGCCATCATATAGATTAAATAATAACTCCTGTTTTAAATGCAGCTGTAGAAAGGCAGGTTAGTCCAGTGGTTGGGTTGCTAGCTGGAGAATAGGGTTCATTTCCCTGCTCGGACAAGTGCTGAACCAGGAGACATGGCTTCTGGGTTGAGGGGCATGGCTTCTGGGGCCAGCTTGGGTCCTAGTAATTCATTTTTTATTTTTATACTTGTTACAAATTAAACACTGATGATAGCATTATTTTACCATTAGCACTAAGCAAATCAGAAGTGCCTATGAGCAATGACAAGATGGTATCCAAGTCTGATTACCACATTGGATTTTCTCACACCCTGAAAGCTCTGTGTGTGTGTGTGTGTGTCTCTCTCTCTCTCTCTCTCTCTCTAGATTCAGATTCAGAAATCTATCTATCTAGATTCTAGATAGATAGATTTCTGAATCTGAATCTAGAGAGAGAGAGAGAGAGAGAGAGACACACACACACACACACACAGAGCTTCCAGGGTGTGAGAAAATCCAATGTGGTAATCAGAAATCTATCTATCTATCTATCTATCTAGATAGATAGATTTCTGAATTCCTCAAAGCAAGGGATTGGATGGAAAAATTAGAAAGGTTGCCTGAATTGGGACAAATTCAGAGGGACAAATCTTCTTCCCCACTCCAAACAGTTTACATCAGAGTCTGTACAACCTACTCCTTAGCAGGGATTGTGCTAAGCGGGTCAGAAAGCCAGGGGTTTGGTTTGGGTCCAAGTGAGGGCAGAATTTTACCCATTGTAACCATGGTTGTGAATAGGGTTGCCAAATTCTTAGAAGAGCAGGGCAAAGGGACTTTCCCACTCTTTTTTTAATGTAACCACACCCCCTTTAGAGCATCATAATGGGTGTTTTTACACACACATTTCTCCTGCATGTTTGTTGTTACATCCTGAACGTTCTGTGTGTCTAAATCACTCTCGCAGATCTTAAACATCCAGATCTTTGAACTTCTGCGTAGAACTTCTCCCAGAACTTTTGTGTGTAAAATGTTCTCCTGGTAAACGGCTTTGCTCTAAGCAGCTGTGGTCACTTGGTTTCCATGGCAGCCTGTCACGTCTACAGCTGCGGCTACTTTAGGCTGCCTCAGGGCAGCCTCTGTGTGTGTGTGTGTATGTGTGTGTGTGTAAGAAAAATGCATCCAGAACTTACTTGTGGACTTGTAAACCCAGAAGTCTGAAAAATCCAGAACTTTAAGGTGTGTGTAAAAATGTATCGCTACACTCAAGAGACGGCAAAACCATGTCAGAGACAGGGTGGGTGAAACAATGGGACTCTCTTGCCCCCTTCCCTTTGACGCGACCACAACGCTCCAGCAGGGGACAGGGATATGTCAGAACGAAGAATGGAAGTAGGTGTGGTCTTTAGGATGCAAATTTGAATCCGTTTATTTTTGTTTTGTTTCCCAAAGTTATCGGATTTAAATGCAGATTCGTATTACAGATCTGTATTTAAATCAGTTCTAAAAATAAAAAAATTACTGTGCATGCGCATATGTTCCATCGGTGTCTGAAAAAAAATAATTCCTGATCATCCAGGTACCTCTGAATAACTTAGGGCATTTTAGACACACACATTCTTTACCCAGACTTAAGAGTCTGGGTTCTGCAAACTCCCATACGGAGAGTTTAAATGCTCCCTGCCCCAACTAGAAGTCGCCCAGGTGCCATTGGAAACCGCAACGCCAGCAACTCCCACATGTTTTGAGAAGCGGACTCGGTAATTCAGAGGATTGACCAAGTCTGCTTCTCAAAACGGTGGCCAGGTGACTTCTGGTCGGGGGGTAGAGGGGGGAGCGTCTAAACTCCTCATGCGGAAATTTGCAGAACCCAGACTCTTAAGTCCAGGTAAAAAATGTGTGTGTCCAAAAATGCCCTAAGGGAATATTAGAGAAATAGGGAATTCATCTGGAGCCCAGAGATGATGCCTCGAAATCCAGACACTCTTGGTCAAACCCAGAGAAGGGGTAACGCCAGGTAAGAGATGCAAAGATCTAGCACACTTTCTGTCTAACCAGAATCGGGGGAGGGGTGGGGTGGGGTGAATCTTCTTCATGAAAAGAGTGTATGCTTTGCAAGTCTCCTCTGCTACAGGTTGAAGAAACTCAGAGCAAGATGGCTAGCAAACTGCAAACAGCCGCGATCTTTTGGAAACGTAAAGGTGCAAGACGACTGCTAAACATAGCAAGATCTCCTGGAAATTTAAGGTGCACTACACGCATGCAATCACACACACAAAACCAACCTCAAGTACCTCCATCTTTATAGGTTAGTGTAAAATAGCATCTAGCCTCGAGGTTGCTCTTCCAATTGGTGTTCTCTCACCTACTCTAAACAAAACTGTTCAGCAAAAATAAATAGCTGTATTATCTATCTGATATTATCTATGAAAACCTCCAGCAAGTGTCTGAAAGAAAACACACTAACAAACAAAGGAGGCTTGATAGTCATATAACGAATCTCTTTGAACTAGTCTAAAGGTGGCAGAGCATTTATCAGGTTCGAAACAGTCCATCCTTTGCAGGGTAGGAAGAGACCTCCTCGCAGGCCATCTGAAAGACTGAGATCTGACCATGAAGTCTCTAAAAAGAGACTAACAGCTTCTGCGTGGAGGGGATAGCATTGGTGGTCAGATGAAAGGCCTGGATGAATCTCTCCGAATCTCGAACCTTGCTGCAGCTGAGTAGGAGACTGGAGCTTATTCATGGGAGACTTGGTCTCAAGAGAGTAAGGAGGCTACCCTACCCTTGGCAGTTTACACAGAAGAGAGTTGCTATTTCCGGATGACAGCGAATAACAGTGTTTCTTCATATATTCATTTTATTTCCTGAATACTGGAGGTATTTTAATTGTGTTATAGCAGCACCTAAAGACTGTGGGACCAAAGGTACTAGGCACTGGACACACATGGAATTAAAAGATAATTGCTGCCTATAAAAGGTGGAGGGCACCATTTTCTGAACAGATAACATCCATGCCCAGCACAGGTGCCAGTTCCATTGAAGTGAATGGCACTCACATTCACACTATGAGCCAGCTCCAGCATTACCAACACTGCCTGTTCACATATGCAGACAGAACAGCAGTGTTTTTATTATTATTATTATTATTATTATTAACAAACATTTATATAGCGCCAGCAGTGTACCTGGCACTTTACAAAGTAATAAAATAGACACGGTCCCTTCCCCTAGGGCTTACAGTCTGAGAGACAGGAGCTGGGGGAGAGACTTAGGAAGGGGAACAGAGACAAGGGGTCTAACATTCATGAAGATGCGAGGTCTCAAGTGCATGTACTTGGCTTGGTTACGATGAGAATGACAGCAGGCAGGTCCATGTTGCAAGGATAAGGGTAAACCGATCGTAGATATAGGAATAGTGGCTCAGCAGGATAAAGAGTCAGACAAAGCAGAGCAAAAGAGGTGAGTTTTAAGGAGAGATTAAAGGCACCTATGTTCCTGGGCATATTCTCTTGTTGAAGCCATTGATTCTACACATGTGGAAATTTTGCATCTCAACTGCTTGTTTTTTCAGACCCTAAAAGATAAGGAGCCAAGTAAGTGATTTCCCGTGTACAGCAAGTTCATGGCAAAGACAGCCTCCATTAAATACAAAAGTCCTTTCCGCAGATTCTTGCACTTTTAGTACTACCAAAGCGATCAGATACTGCAGCCAGGAGTGTCTATTTATTTTCCATTCCCAGGAAGCCACAGCAAGAGAAATGTCTTACTTTAACTGACAAAGGCACAGAAGCACTAAAATTTATGTCAAGAAGTTATGACACAGGAGGGAAAAATAAACCGAGGCGAATGGATCCTGTCAGTCGCTAGCTACCTCCCGGTTTGTGTGTCACCAGCCTGACATGAAATCAGTGGTTTATTTTGAAACGGGTATGTCAGTGGGTATGCACACGTGTGGTCCTGCACCACCAGATGTTGGCCCAGGACTGCCCCAGGGCGGGTAGGCAGCTGGCCCGCACTGTGTCCTCGGAAAATCTCCAACCAAGGCACAGCCCAGGCCAAGGGCCGCCCAAGCAGGCCAGCACATTTGTTCAGCCCTGCCATGCACCAGCTGTCTGTCATGACGAAAGGGGTGGAAGACTGGGGCGGGGCCACCCACCCACACATTTGTTGAGGTCCCCACCCTACCAGGGGCATGCGGCCGTGGGCAAGTTTCTTTGGTGCCCCTCTCCAACCCAGGGAGCGGTGGCTGCCCGGAACGGCAGATAAAATATCTATAGATAAAAATATCTATTTTTACCCAATATGGCGGCTGTTTACGCTTTCTTCTTCCTAACCCTTTTCATCACCAAGATCGGTCATATAGGCTGGTTTCAGCTCTTTAATGTTATCTGGGGCAGTAGTGCTCATCCATATAGTTTGGATTAGGCCAACATTTTGGATCTAACATTTATCTTGGTTAACTTTAAGACCAACAGCATCCCGTGGGTGTAAAACAGACTAGTTTGGAAGCGGCATTGGGCACAAGAGCTATCCATTTAATACAAACTCAGACCTGATGTCGGAGCCCTGATTCAACAGAGCTTACACTAGGGTCGAGGAGCCTTTTCCCTCCCACTTTGAGGGGGGGTGTCTGTGGTCAGTGCGTGGATTGCGAGCGTGGTACCCATGCACACAAGGTGCACGGGGAAGGCTTCAAACAAGTGGTTCCCAGTATGGCTGCCCTGTCCACAGAGGCAGTCACCCTGGCCCGCACAGGACACTCTGGATATTTCAGGAGTGCTCCGTGCATGGCCATGGGTAGCCAGTGCATGGGTCACAGGAGCGCGCCTCCCCAAGCACCAACTTCAAACGAGCAGTTGGATGCGTAGACAGTGGGGGGTGCGTGGATGCGTCTCATTTAAAAACACCCTTTGAAAGTTAGCACAGCCTCCAGCAGGCAGTTAGGCATAGGGGTAGAGTTGCACACAGTATGTGCTTAGGATGGAGAAAGAAGGGTGGGTCCAAAATCATGGATCCATGCCATAGATCCACCCCCAACCTTGAGTGCATGTCATCATCCCCTCTCCCTTCCCCTGAGCTCACTCACTCAGTGCACAAGGATAGGGAATAGGAAAGGGGCCAAATAAGAAGCAGCCACCGGACAGATTTGGCCCATGGGCTACAAGTCTCCTACTCCCGACTTAAAACAAATACATAATAGAGTTCTATTCTGTTTCCCTTCTTTTTCAGTGTGTATGCCCCTAGGCAAGGTCCATTCGGAAGTTTGGGGTGAGGTGTCATCATGCTGATGACACTCAGCTCTCTCTCTCCTTTTCATCCTACCCAGGTCCTGCACTCTCGGTGCTAACCCAGTGCCTGGCTGCTGTCAGGAACTGGATGAGGGTGAGCCAGCTGAAGTTGAATCCTGACAAAACTGAGGTGATGATGGTGGGTCAGCACTGTGATTTGGAGGGGATTGGGACTCCTGTTACTGATAGAGTCCATCCCCCTTATCAGTCAGGTTTGCAACCTTGGAGTGCTTTTGGATCCCTCTCTGCGCCTGGAATATCAGGTTGTGGCGGTGGCCAGGAGTACTTGTCACCAAACCCACATGGATCTGGCCATCCATGCTTTTATCACCTTGCAGCTACATTACTGCAACGCACTCCGTGTGGGGTTGCCCTTGAAGACTGTTTGGAAGCTGCAGCTAGCGCAGAATGTGGCGGCTTGGCTCCGTGCAGGGACAAGCTGCCAGGAGCACATTACACCAGTGCTCCAAAATCTGCACTGCCTCCCTATAGCTTGCTGGGCACAATCCAAGGTGCTGATGTTGACCTTTAAAGCCCTAAACAATCTGGGCCCCATATACCTGAAAGACTGCTGGTCCTACCATGTCCCACTGTAGCCCCTCTAGTCAACCAGGGGCACCCTCTTGCAGGTTCCATCTACCACCCATGTCCGTTCAATGGGGCTGGGGGGGGGGGGCACAGGAAGGCATTCTCAGATGCTGCCCCAGTTTTGTAGAACTCCCTTCCCGAGGAGATTCACTTGATCCTGGGCCTAAGCATCTTCTGGAGGTGGTGTACAACGTTTTTATTTGAAGAAGCATTTGGCAGACGGGGACAGAGCTTGGTTGAAGGTTTTGGGTGGGGTTTAGAGCTACGGGAGGGTATTTTGGGGTGAAGAGGGGAGTTTTTATTTTATGAATTTTATTATTGTTTTATTGCCATTAGTGTTTTGTTTTTACAGATGGAAAGCCACCCTGACCCACTGTGGGAAGGGCGGCATATACATTCAAATAAATAAATAAATAAATAAAATAAAAACAGGGCCAGTCTTACCACACAGCGACCTGGGGCAACTGCCTCAGGTCCCACCATTTTCTCTATTTCCGCCCCCCTCCCTCCCCATTGGTCCCTGTTTTCACCCAGGCAGAGTGTGGTCCCCCTTCTCTCACAGTGGAGCCCAAAAGACGACCACCTCTAGGGTCCCCGAGAGGGTGCTCCAAGGGGGCAGGGCCACAGGCAGCAGGAGGGTCTTGCCAGGACTCAGCCCAGTCAATGAAATTCAAGGGGGAGCTGAACTCCGGAAAATGTTGCCAGTTGCAGTGTGCACATATGAAAGGCCAGGAAAAGGCTGGTGGGGCCAATCCCACACTTTGCGGATCCTGTGCGCACAAACTGCATGGATCCCTACTGCAGGCAGCGTGCATGTGCGCGTGTGGCGGAGATCCATGGAGTGTGGGATCCGGCCTAATATTGGCTATTTCAGGGTTAGAAACACAAGCCAGAAAAAAACTGGGTGGTTTATTTGGCTTTCATTAATGACTTTTCTGTTCCATTCCCCGCGCTGGCCATCACATCGATTAAATCACATGAGTTTTATATTCAGCTGTAGAGAGACAGAATAGTCCAGTGGTTGGGTTGCTAGCTGGAGAAGAGGGATCTTTTCCCTGCTCTGACAAGCTCTGGGGCGGTGGGTATGACTTCTGAGGCAGGTTTTAGCCTTGGGAATTCATAGAAATTAAGTACTGGGGGGCTGGAACACTGGGGCCCCAGCATTTTTTCTTTCCCATGGGCCCTGCAAATTCTACAGCCAGGCCTGTCTTAAGGTACCATGGATACTGGGTGTCCTAGGATACTCAGAGCGTCACACGGCTCTCTGTGTAGCTCCTAGAAGGCCAAACTGGGGTCCCCTTCAGGACCCCTGCTCCATGCCAATCACCTGTGCGGTGGGGGGGGGCAGTAGTGCCCCGCCCACAGCGCAAAACCTCAGTCATACAATATTTGGAATTTTTCTTGAAACCCCAGCATATTTCCCCAAAACCTGGAAGTACTAGGGATGTGCAAACGCAGTTTGGACGTTCGGTGTTCAGCCTGAACTCGGCCCATTCAGATGGCTGAACCGAATGGCCGAACCGAACACCAGAACCCCCAAATAGTTCTGCCATGTACGGATGAGTTCAGGCAGGAAAAAACAGGGCTGGAAGGCCCAAGGAGGGTGGGGGGGCAGCTGAGGAGCAGACTTTCTGGCGCCAGGGGTGGAGAGGCTTGGACTAGCAGCCAGCCTGCCCAATCACCATTCCTCTTTTCCTCAGAACACTGGCTTCACAGTCTGTAATTGGCCACGGGCTAGGCTGCACGGAGCCAATGGGGCTTGTGGCAAGGCGGGCACAGCAAGTAACAAAAGTCATTGCCGTCCCTCCTTCCAACTCCTGAGCTAGCCACTGATCCTGTCAGCAGGCATTTTCAGAAGTCTCCCTCTCCCAGCAGTTTGTCTTCCTAGTCCATTGCCATCCTCATTCCTATTTCACCCATTTCCACACTTTTACCTCCATAGTTTTGTTTATTTAGATTGGATTAGATAGATTTAGGTGTTATTTTTATTTTTTACCCCTCCGTGTGTTCTTTCTCCCGATAGTTACTATAGATAGATAGTTGTAGGCGTTAGCTTAGTTATAGAGATAGATACAGTGTATAGTGATTCCGTTTTAATATTTTATAGTGTGTTTGTAGGACTAGGCCTTTGTAGATGTTAGATAATATTCCATTTAGTTCCATAGGTTTTAGAATAGTTAATAGCGGTTAGAGTTAGTGTAGATATAGTGTAGTTAGACACAGTGTAGACAGATATATTACAAATTTGAATAAATAAATAAATAAATAAAATCTTCCTGTGCATTCTTTGGGTGGGAGAAATGGAGAAGGGAAGCAGGAGAGGCCATTCTGCTGCCTGTAAGGCAATGGGGCACTTGGCAGAGGTGGCAGGGGCTGTGCCAGTGTAGTGGCAGCAGG
>QEPC01004922.1:5588135-5600726 GCA_003113815.1 Sphenodon punctatus
CTGGCTGGGCCTCTGCCACTACTCCGCCGATGACAGCCAGCCTGCAACGCCCATCCGAGCAGGGGTGCCAGCCACCAAGCCCTGGCTGGGTCTCTGCCACTGCTCCGCAGATGCCAGCCTGCAATGCCCGGCCAAGTAGGGTGCCAGCCACTCCAGCCCCAGGACCCACCATCAGGGTTCTGGGGCCTACGTTCCAGGCAGGGAGGGCTGTCATTCCACTTCATTGTCTGCAACTGCCCCACCGATGCCTGGCAGCCTGCAACGCCCGGCCAAGCAGGTGTGCCAGTCGCAAAGCCCTGTCAGGACTCTGCCACTGCTCCACTGATGCCAGCCTACAATGCCCGCCCAAGTAGGGGTGCAAGTCACCAAGCGCTGGCCAGGCCTCTGCCGCCGCTCAGACGACCAGCATGGTGCCACGGGCACCCCCAGGGGACAAGCGCTGAGTCTGCCTGCCCGGGCAATCCGGGATGCCAAGCGCCAAACCTTCCCGGTCTCTGATGCTACTGCTGGGTCTCTGATGGCCTGCCAATGCTGCCATGCCGCCACAGGCATCCCTGGGGGTCCCTGGAGCACCCCAAGCCTCCCAGTGGTGCCAAACTCCACCGAATGTTCGGGGGGGTCCGAACCCCACCAGACCAAACCCACGAACCCAAACTAAGTTTTTAGTCCGAACGGCTGAACATCCAAACTCCACCCTGTTTGCACATCCCTAGGAAGTACCTCCTCTTCTTTTTATTTAAATAAAGTTTCTGGCTTCCATAGCAGCAGAAAAACAATTTAAACTATGGCTGCATCATACCCTACTGGCTCAATACCCAGAAGTCAAATTTAAAGAACCCAACATTTTATTATTTTTCAAATCTTGCATATATATTTTTAAAGTCAATCTCTAAGGGTCTCGCTCATGATGTTTAGACACTCAGGCTGGCAATAATACAGCTGGAATAAAAACACCCACAGCTGATATTCCTCATGCAAATAAGGGTAGGGCTTTTAAAAAATGCATTCTTCGCCCCCTGAGTATAATCAAACGGCTGCTTTCCAAACAGCACAAGGGACAATAAGCATCAATACTTCCATAACTAGGAAATAAATGGACAGGAGAAACCTCTTTCAGCATGATCTCCAGGGTCCAGGAGATAGTTTTCAACAGATCAATGAGGAAAAAAAAACCAAATGTCCAGCCATGTCCATTGCAGATCAATCTATCTGCACATACTATATTTTTTTAATTTGAAGATCTAGGGATTTAACATAAAGAGGCATGCACAGATGTACATACAAATATGCACACAGGCTGTGTCTCCCCTGGTATCACTGGTTTTGAGGTCGACTTGCATTTATTTTGAATTCTAATCTCTGTCTCGATGTAAGCCACTGGGAGCCCAGGCATGTGTGAGCTGTTCTCTCTGAAGTCAGCTGGGTGAATACATTTTCTCTGATTACCATATTTAGGGCTCTGTCTCATTCCCTAAACAAGCTACAATTTCATTCATGACTGAGGAAAGCAGGTAATGCTGGGTCAACGTAAGCAGCCACGTAATGTGCTGCATCTGTTTTGATTTGGATTTTTTTTATTTTATTCTTTAGGATTTTTTTGGAACAACTTGTCAAATATTGAATGCTACTGAAATGGAATATATTTTGTCATACAAGTTGGGAACAAAACTAATTGATTACACAATTACGGAGCGCTGGCTGAACACACGCTGATGCATAAACACAATAGTCAGTGATCTGGATCTTCAAACGTATCAGTTAAGCCAGTCCTATCAGCTCATGAGCATAGCTTCTGTTGAAGAGGGCTGGAAGCAATGATGAGATGTCTTAGTTGAACAAAAAGAAATCCTACATCAGAAAGACACCAGAATAAATAAGCAAGAGCTCCAAGCTATCGAATGGCTCGGCAGAAAAATCTTGCTTTTTAGAGCCAGCTCCATATCCACAGATGTTGTTCACATTTTTGATACACTACCGAATCGCCAAATAAATAGCCACACCCAAAACAAAATCCGCATATCAATTTCTAATGATCTATTACTATTAGTGCAACAATATCACTGCACATCTGTGCGGGGCACACTGGCAGTGGACACCCGTGTTCACACAACTGAAACAAAGTCAACAAAAGTACTGAACACAAAATACCAAAGTAACCAAAATACCAAAATGGAGTAAATGAAATAACGAAGCAACCAAAGTGCCTAAACCCAAAATCACAGAAACAAAGACGGAAGCCAAGGACATTTCCATCTCTGTTTTGCTCACTGAATGGACAGAATTTGTTGGAAACAGAGTTCAATTGAAGAACTCATTTCAGTCCTAACCACCACCACAGGAGCAGAAAGGGGAAGGAGGATAGGTTAGCGGACAGTCTTTGCGAGCCCCCAAAGGCACAACACCGCATAAACAGTCTTAGGCCCTTTTCAAACGGGCCGCAGTGTGTGTGGGATGGGTGTACACCATGGTGGGTGTACCTCGATTGTGAGGTATTTAATTCACGGTCTGAATACAATGCGCGACCGCCTTCAACGCGCATGATCCCGGACGTCCGTCTCGTCTAATCCCGCCTTGCGGGATTTTGAAATATCTCATGAGCGGGTCATGCCACAGCAACCCGCTCATATAAAAGCGCCCTCAGACAGGCTTTATATGCCAGCCATCCAACTATGGAGGCTCCTATGTGTTAAACCCATGAGTGCCAAACCCAACAGGCCTGAACCATACTACTGAGGACAAGCAGGATCCTCTATTTTTGTCCCTGTTCTGCTCTTGCGGCAGCACAGCTAGGCCCAGCCCCTCTATTACTTTAGGTTTTACTTGGGCAAAACTCCTTTGGCTTCAATGAAATTTTGTTTGGGTAAAACCATTAGGATTTGGCCTAAAATCAAAGGCCTGATTTTTGAATGGCATTGGTTCCCATAACAAAAGGAGCAGCTTGGGTTTCTTCAGGGTTTGGTTTTCCACAGAGCAACTGCCCCAGGCCCTGTTATTTTTCTCTACTTCACCAAGGCAGAATGTGGGGGCCTCACTTGTAGGACCCTGTGGAGGGGGCCTCCAACAAGGAAGAACCAACAAGGAACAAGGAAGGTGAGAGGTCACCACGGGCCCCAAATTTGATCTTTGCCAGCCCTGCATTTGTTAATAAATATGACCCTCCAACCCGCCGCTGAAGGTGCCACCCCTCTCAGATGATCAAGATTCAGTAAAGCATGCTCAAAGCAGGTGGCCTTAAAATTAGTAGTGGTCCTTTTCCACATTAGAGTTTAACATAGTTTGTCCTCCTTTGTTAGCAGATTTAATTGCTTTGGAGGGGATGGGTGGATTTATTTTCACAAGATGAGCTAGGATATCCTATCTCATTTAGACCGTCACTGGAAGCATTTCATTAAACAGCAAAATTCCCCAAAGCCTTCCTGCCCTCAGGGTAGAAACGACTGGAGTGACATCTCTGTATTTTTAGCTGGTGAATTAAACATTCATGGGCTGCAGCTCAGGTCCCTCATGGCAGGGAACCCTATAAAATGAGATGACACAGAAGGCGGCAGTGGCAAAGGAATAGGAAAGTGGAGCGGACAGACAGGAAAGGATGAATTAGAATGAAACTTGCTAATAGATTGAAGAACCACCATGTCAGTGCCTAGAACAGGGGATGGGGAATCTTTTCCCTCCCAGGGGCCACTATGAAAATTCATACAAGCTCCTAGAGCCACACACAAGAAGTTGGGGATGCTGAAGGGGTGCACTCAGGCAGAGGAGGATCTGAGCCATGGATTTGTCCCCTTCTCCCTGTGTGCATGCCCTCATCTCCACTTCCTTACCCAGAGCTCAGTTTTTCAGTGCTTGGAGATAAGAACTGGATTCAGGGGCCAGATCCAGGAACTAGAAAGGGGCAACATCGAAACTAGCTGCAGGCTGCATTTGGCCCCCGGGCCTGAAGTTCCCCACCACTGGTCTAGAGAATGAAAGGAAGTAAATAAAAGGAAGGAAAGACCATCTGGTAAGTCTGATGGGATTTTTATGTCGGAGCCAATAATTGATAGGAATATATTGCATCAGGTAAATTGTAAAGCATTTTTATAGCACACAGCAGGAAGAGGAACTGAAGCTATTGGGCTGCTGTGTCAAAACACCGAATTTGAGCATGCAGGAAATGGCTTACTGAAAAATCATTACCCTCTATTGGTAGAGTCTATATGTTGCACTCCTCCTGTAAACGACCACATGCCATCATAAATGCATCCGTTATATGACGATCTTTGATAACCTTTGTTAGATTTGCCTTCCTGTATCCTAGCATCTTAGACGTGTGTGAGCACTGGGGATCTCCACTGGTGCCACACATTTTTAGTAGGATTATGCAATAGCAAAAATGACCCTCATTTTGGTAGCTACCGTCTGAAGGCATAAAGGAGCCAGGATGGGGAGTTCTCTCCCCAGTGATGTGTGCCATCAGGCATCACTGGGTATTAAGGTTTTGGAGGATATGACACGTTGGTTGATAAGGACGAGCAGAAAGTATATCAAGCTGATGGGCAGTCCCACAGGAATCACTCTGGCCAGTGGCCGTCTTGTCAAGATCTTGACAAAGAAAGGATTTCTGCTCTGTGCAAGTTTTTTTTTTTCCAAACACACTGTGACTGTTAGTCCTTGGGGTGAGGATCAGGGCTGGCTCTCCGCTATAGACAAGGAAGGCAGCCATTTAGGGAGGCAAATGTAAATTCTAAGACCAGCCTTGAGCATGCACCTGTCGGGCTATGGCCATCTCTGGCAGCTGTATGAGTCTGCAAGAAGTTTTGAGAGGCTGGATGACTAAAAAATCTGTGAATCCCTGAGCTAGAATCAGTTGGGGATCCAAGGAAGTTGGGGCCCCATGCAAAATGGAGGTGTGGCTCACCTCGTAACATAGAAACGTTTGACAGACATGCTGACTCGCCCTTTAGAAACAGGAAAATGTTTCAATTACTAATTTTTGACGGTCAATTAAACACAGTGTCGCAGGGTCACAGCTCACCATGGGTGAGTGTTTGCAGGATTATGCCCAGATCACTCAAGCAGTCGCTTTGGGAAATCAGCACATAGCAGTTTATTTACCACACATAGTCTTGTTTCCAGGCCATGTAGCAAGCCTCTGGCCAGTCAAAGTACATCAGTTACAGTCTCTAACATAAGCCAAGCCTAGCCAGGCAGCAGCCCACTGACAGGTTATCAGCAACTCACTTCCAGCTCCATCAGGCTGCTCTCTCAGCTCCAAGTCTCCTACCTTCAGGATCCAACGGCCTCAAGCAGAGATGTGTTCTCCCCCGTGTTCAGGATCAGACTGACCCTACTCCAGGGGCTGGTTCTCTTTTAGCTCTGGAGCCACGCCCCAAACTTTGGCCCTTTTCAAATGGGGCACTGTGCATGGGGGGATGGGTGGGCAGCGCAGCAGGTGGGCAGTGCATGGGGGTGCATTCCCACAAACCCCCCACCCACCTCCACTCACGAAGCATCGGCCATTGGTGCCCGTTGCTTGGTGCATGGGTGGTGGTGGGTGGAGCGAGGGAGTGCGGATGCACCCCCACCCACCGGCTGTGGCGTTCCCACAGACACCTCCCCATACCCTCCCCCCATACCCACTGCAGCGATTGCACGGACGTCCCCCCCACCCGCACACGTGTGCGAGGGGGCATCCAGGCAAAAAGGCCCTTAATCATTTCCTGTTTGGTGGGCATTTTGTGCTCCATTCGTAGCCCAACCGCCATCTTGTGGCAGCACTCTGCCACACACAGCATCCTTTTCAGGGCTTCCTGTACTGCCGGCCTAGTGTCTCAAATATGGAATTAAAGCTAGTTTGGGGGGTGGCCTTTCTGAATCACCAGAGGCCCTCCAAGGTCTCCCTGCCCTTGAGGCTTTGTGGGCCTGTATTTTATGCCAGTGCTTCTCACACTCATTGGGTGTTTTCAGACGTGACGATAGCACGGATTTCCACGCTTTTCCAAGCATGGAAATATTTCATGGAATTCAGCCTCCAGGTTTTGGCGCAGGCTGTTCCTAGGGATCATCCCTGAGGACAGCCCAGGCTAAGCACTGCCACAGCCCGTGCAATGGATGCCAGACCGGGATAAAACAGGCCATCTTTGAAGGCCCGTTTACTCTTTCCCTGGTCTGGATCCGCGACAGTTCCGAGCAGCCATGGCAGCCTCATAGGTGGGCCGCTCTGGGCACCTGGAGGGTGGGGCTGTGCGGACGCACATCCATGCGTCACCCTGCCCCCTCCTCAGCCTGCTGTCACTCTTGTTTGGCGCCTGGGCCAAATCCTGCCCGGAGTGAGGATCTCACTCCGGGCAGGATTAAAGCATGTCAGTGCTCAGGTCCGTCACGTCTGAAAACACCCATTGTTGTCATTTCAAGTTTATTTATGGACCCCACATATCGACGGCCTATGCAGCCTCCTGCCAAACCCCTGCGGCTCTGAGCAACTGCACCATTTGCACTTGCTTGGATCCAGCCCTGGTGCCACACACCATCATGTCCAAGAACTTGCCAAGTGATGCTTATGAAGGAATGGTGGGAGGTGACTAATAGGCCTTAGTCCATCCCAGGCTGGGCACCTCATCGCTCCAGCCTGTCAGCCCTTCCCCAGACCTAGCATTTACGTCCCCCTCAGGGTCCACTTTACCGCTGCAGGATTAGACCCTTTATTTGCACATTGTGCCCCACGCAAACTTGGATTCACATCCTAGAAATACATTACTTTGTACAGATGGGCTTAATTGACTGCCATTTTGCAGCACTGCTTCTGAATTTGGCCCATTTATTTAGTAGGAAGGGGCCAAGAGCCTTATCACAAATAAGCCTCACACACAGTTGCTGATAAAAAAAACAAAACAGAAAACATCCAGGCAGCAGAGGCACCAATTACAGAGTTGTGACTCCAGATACAGGTCCTGTAAAACTTATCAGGCCACCATCAACCTGCTCAGGCCAAAAGTCCTTCAGCAGATACCTTACATATATTTTCATATAAGGCTTTTTAAAACAAAAAACAAAAAAAACCAGTTAGCCAGAGCAGCAGCAGAAAGACAACATCACTAAAAACCCAAATAGTTTGTCGGGCTGTTGGGTTTTTTTGCTTTAAACTTTTAGGGCCACATCCTGACCACAGTTACATCAGTGTAAATCTGGGTGAACTCTGTTATCTTTTGGGAGCTTAATTTACGATGAAGCAACCAACCACAGAGTCTGGCTCCTGAAGCCGCTTTCATTTCTGTTGGCACAAATTCTCCTCTTGGCTACAAAGTCAGAAGAACCCAGATGATTTTTTTCAGCCTTAAGAGATTGGAGCACAGGGGGAAATGTGATCGCTGCCCCTACCAGCAAGGGTGGGGGAGTGAAGAGGCAGGGGAGAGAGCGAGAGGAGAAACATCACGGAATGGGCCGATGCGCAGAGAAGTATGTTGCAAGCAGAAATTATGCCTGATGCTTCCTCCTCTATACAAATCTCAAAGGTTTGATCTCTCCACTGACAACTCAACATTCCTTCCAGTTCTTCGGCAAGAGTGGAGATGGCGCGAAAAGGGTAAGAGACAGAATCGTCTCTCCCTGCCTCTCCAAATAAAAGCCCCCTACGCAGCAGGATTGGAGTGACATTAGAAATGAGAGCATCTTGTGGGAGAAGCTGTGGACAGGCTCATTGGTATATTAGCTAAAGACAATGCAGAATCCAGTACTGAGGGCACCATTCTTCATACCATTGATGTCAATTGCTCAGCTCCCATGAACTTTGATGGTGGAAAATTATGCCATTTCAACCTCTGGCAAGAATGTAGCCTCTCTCATCTTTTCATTCCATCCTAACCATTTAAGGCCCCACTTGAAAAAATGAGCAACATATGAGCCTGGCAGGTTAAAGCAAAAAAGAATAAACATGAGAAGAGAAGGTAGGAAACACTGTGAGAGATAGCAATCCTTTCCAAGAGACCCTGAGCACAACGCATGCACAGCTTCAACAACTCCATTGCATTGGCGGGGCAGGGGAGGAGTATACTCGACAGGTGCACATCAGAATAAATCCATTTCAGGGTCCCTAGTTTTCACTGCCAGTGAGTTTTTGCAGGCAGAAATTTACCAGAAAAACCTGATTATTACATTCATTTTCCATGCTTTTCCAGAGAAACCAACTGCAATTTCTGTTTTCCCAGACAAAAACATGGAATTCCAGGTTTTTCTGGGAAACTTCCACTTGCAAAAACTCACTGGCAGTGAAAACTAGGAACCCTGAAATGGATTTATTCTGATGTTTTTATTAACTTGATTTATTAACTTTTTACATCTACTTTGGCAACGCTTATGCTCTTCCCTATTTACCTCATTGGGACTCTCTTTCCATTTTTTAAAGGATGCCCTTTTGGCTCCAGTAACCTCCTCCTCCTCACCATTTAGCCACACGGGCGGACGTTTGGTCCTCTTCCTACCTTTCTTAATTTGTGGAATACATTTAATCTGAGCTTTGAAGACGGTGTTTTTAAATAGTCTCCACGCTGCCTGTAGACATTTAATTCTTGCAACTGCTCCTTTAAGTTTCCCTCTAACTAGTTTTCTCATTTTGACATAGGCCCTTTTTACACAGACACTCTAACACCGGTTTAAATTGGTGTTACATTTTATTATACATGGTACAGGGCAACACTGCAGCCCTGCAACATGGGCCTTTTTCACACGAGATGCTGCCACCCAGTTTCGCTGGGTGGAGGCGTCTGTGTAAACACCACTTGCGGTGGGTGTAGGTGCGTGCATGCTCCTGCATGCACCCACGGAGCAGCATTGCTCCGTGGGCGGGTGGCGGGTGGAGATGGGTGTTGCGCAGGAGTACGCATGCCCCTACACCCACCGTAGGAAGCAGTCATTGATGACATCTAGAAATTTTATCTCTGCGTCCCGCCCCAAGGAGACATTCACCCAGTCAATATGAGGGTAATTGAAATCCCACATTATTCCTGCATTTCTGACTTTAGTAGCCTGTCTAATCTCCCTTAGTATTTCACAGTCAGTCTCGCTGTCCTGGTCAGGAGGACGATAGTATAGGCCGACCGCTGTACACTTCCCCGTTATACATGGAATTTCTATCCACAGAGAGTCCAGAGCACTGTTTGCTTCCTTTACAATATGAATCCTGCTTGACTCAATGTTGTCTCTTACCTATAGCACCACCCCATCACCAGCTCGATCTACTCTGTCATTTCGATATATTTTGTATCCTGGTAATACCGTGTCCCATTGGTTGTCCTCATTCCACACTCTAATTCTCCCATCTCATTTTTTAGACCTCTAGCATTTGTATATAGACATTTAAACGTATCCTTAAAAAAAAAATCTGTTTATTATAAGTAACTGTTTTAGTTATTTGGGGATCAATAGAGGGTGATTTCAGAAATCACCCTATTCATTCCCCGCCGGGGTCACCCCGTCACGCCGCAACAGACGTGCCGGGGGGATCCCGGCGGGAAATCTGGGAGGGGGCGGGGCCGCGCGGTGCAACATGCGGCCGCACGGCCCCGCCCCCTCCACGCTCCCGCTGCCCGCCCTCCGGGGAGACGGGCGGGCGGCAGGGCCAATGCGGCGGCCGCGTCAGGCCAGATTTGTCACGGCCCAGGATCCCGCCGGGGATCCCGGGCCGTGGCGCCCGGCCAGATGTTACTTTTTTTTTGTCCCCGCTGGGGATCTCTTTGACCACGCTTCCCGGGACATTCCCACAGCTATCCCGGGAAGCGTGGTTCAAATTGACCCCATGCAGGTATTGACCGTGGCGAATATCTGGCGGCCGCCAAACAGACGTTCGAGACACATTGACCACAGGTGCGTATTCACCGTGGTTCACTGTGATCTCGTAACGTCTGAAAATACCTAGAGTTTGACTGTTGCAAACTGATTTCCACCTGATATCCCCATCTCTCACTGGGGATTTTTCCTGTCTTCTATATTACGATACTCTAATTCCCCTTAAATAACGGCATCTTTTGCAGCTGCCTCAGCCCGACCCACGTGCTGCTCAGCACCTGTCGGCTTTCCCTCAGTTTTTAGTTTAAAGACTGCTCTATCTCCTTTTTAACGTTTAGCACCAGCAGCCGGGTTCCCCTTTGGTTAAGATGGAGCCCATCCTGTCGGTATAGGCTCTCCCTTCCCCCAAATGTTCCCCAGTTCTTAATTAATCTAAAGCCCTCTTCCCTGCACCATCGTCTCATCCATGCATTGAGACTCCGGAGCTCAGTCTGCCTCTGGGGTCCTGCGCGTGGATCTGGGAACATTTCTGAGAATGATGCCCCGGAGGTTCTGAACTTCAGTCTCCTGCAGAAGCCTAAATTTAGCCTCCAGAACCTCCTATGTCGTTGGCACCCACATGTACCACGACAACCGGCTCCTCTCCAGCACTCTCTAGAATTCTAGAACCCTAATCCTTCCAGTACCCCTCCAAAACTTTACCAATTAGGCTGCTCTAGCTCTCACATTGTAGTTTGTGGACCTACACCAGTTTGGATAGGTGACCTATACTAGACCAAGCGCCTTCCAGTTATGAAGAGGCAAAGATCAGAAATGTGTATACTGAGAGGTGGATGCATAACAAATAATTCATTTAACAAACTCTGCTCAGGCAGATCATAATTTTCACAAGAGTATTTAGCTATTTTAAGCAATTTGCAAAGTGACTTCTATGAATAATTCCTGGTGAGCATCTTGTTCACAGGCTGTTTCTCACAAATGTTTCAGCTGGGTGGAACAGATACATGCTTTAGGTCACCGCATATATAAGCACCCCTTGATTGGTCAGTGTAACTTTGGGTGAGGCCACATGAGTGGTGCTGGTCGGATCCCTGGGCGGTCTCCTGGTGGTCAATCACCGCCTCCACACCGTAGGGCCAGCATGGGGAGCCAGCCAGACGGTTGCAGGAAAGCTGGGCAGGTTGGTCCTTGTCGAAGCCATTGCCACAACTAGGGCAGGCCGTGCATCTGGTCCTTCCCCAGACACAGGACCGGCCCGAGGCATGTGCCAACAGCGCCCAGGCACATGGCCCCGCGGGGGGAGGGGTCCCGTGCCAACGCAGGCTAGAGACTGACAGACGCTGCTGGTTTTTTGGTTTTTTTCCCACTGGGCGTCTCCGACTCAGTCCTCATGGGGGGGGTGGGGGGGGGGGTAAACTTCCTGGGAATCTCTGGCCAGTTATACGCTGTGGAGATGAGCTGACACAGTCAAGTTGCAGGTAAGTAACCAGCTGCCCCTCATCCCCTGAAAATCCCCCCCATCAATTCTAGTGAGTGCCGGCCGGCCTTTGGGGCCCCGCAGCAAGGCTTGGCACATGGCCCCTGAAACCCTTGGGCCGGCCCTGGCTCAGACAGACCTAAATCCCTCCCCCAGCTGTGATGTGGCTGCTGGTGCCACCGTGCAGCTTACCATGCATTGGGTTAAAAGGTTGCCCTGCCCTGGGCAACCTTCCCCCATGTGGGGTAAGGTTGCTCCGCAACACGTCCTCGGAATTTTTCTGAGGATGTGTAGCAGGCAGCTGTTTAGCCACCCCGGGGGGGAGGGGCATCTGGCGACTGCCAACCACACAATGTACTTCATTACATTGCCCGGCTGCCTGGGCAGGTTAAGGTTACCCTCATAGTGGCAAATTTGAAATTTCCCTTCATTGAACTTTCTGGATGATCTCATTTGTGACTTCCCCTTTGAGCTACAGTTTGCAACTATGCAACACTCATGAATCGCCCAATAACCGGCCGGCATTCCAGAGTGCCACAGATGCTGTGAAGGCATTTTAAATACATCTTAAAGATCCCAAATGTCCTTTTAATCAATGCTTTGATTTATTTAAGTGCATCCTAATCACTTGTTTTGGACGTAGATCATTTAGAAACAAGGAGGATGGGTCAGTTTAGGCAACTCTCAAAGGCTACCTGCAAACCATATCCACTGCAGATAGTTTCTGAAACTCGATAATAAGTCATATTTAAGGCTTCTTTTTTATAGGGCTAAATTTAAAGCAGACTCACCAAGTAATGAAACAACTGGCTGGCTAAAATTTCAACATGTGGCAAGGTGCTGACATAACACATACGTAGACATGGTCAAGTTATTATTATTATTAGTAAGCATTTATATAGCGCTAGCAATGTACCTGGTGCTTTACAAAGTAATGGAATAGACACAGTCCCTGCCCTAAGGCTTACAATCCAAGAGACGGGGGGTGGGGGGACAAAGGAAGGGGCAACAGAGGGAGAAACAAGGAGCGTAACATTCACGAAGATGCGAGGTCTCAGGTGCACGCGCTTGGCTTGGTTACATTAAGAATGATGGTTGGTTGGTTCATGTGGTGAGGATATGAGTACACAGACTTCAGGTAACAGATTGTACTGGATGGAGGGTATCAGCAGGAGTTAGGTGAGGGGAGTAAGGAGTCAGGGAGGGCAGAGCGGAAGAGGTGGGTCTTGAGGAAGGATCTGAAGGTACGGCGGGAGGGGGTGAGGTGGATGTGGGTAGGGAGGGAGTCCCAGGCATGGGGGGCAGCTAGGGAGAAGGGACGAAGGTGGCTACGGGAGCAGGGGAGTAATGGGAGG
>QEPC01004922.1:5612126-5727990 GCA_003113815.1 Sphenodon punctatus
GCGGCGGCCGCATTGGCCCCGCCGCCCGCCCGTCTCCTCGGAGGGCGGGCGGCAGGGTGCGCGGAGGGGGTGGGGCCGTGCGGCCGCACGTTGCGCTGCGCGGCCCCGCCCCCTCCCGGATTCCCCGCCGGGATCCCCCCAGCACGTCTGCTATGGTGTGACGGGGTGACCCTGACGGGGAACGAATGGGTTGATTTCGGTACGGGGCCAACAGGCCCCGTAACATCTGAAATCACCCATTGTTATCTATGACCTTGACTACAGTAGGACTTAAGCAGATGCTTAAATGCCTTGCTGAACAAGGACTGGGTTACATGTTTCAGTCTGCTATTAACAGTGCAACTTATCTTTCTAAAATGATTTACATAAATTACTGCAGGTATCTAGCAAACTGAGAGGACCATGTTCCCAGCTGTACGAAGTTGGCTTTTTCATAGCAGCTCACTGTTTGAAGTTTGTGGGCTGAGGATTCTGCTGCATTACAGAGCTTAATGTCAACAGTAAACATTACCAGCCAAGGGATTTATGGTGGCTTGAGACAAAACACAGACTAAAGCAATACTGCACCACCCTCCTGCTCACCAGACATTAAAAACTCATTTTGATTAAGATTTTGTCTTAATCTTTTAAAATAAGGACCTTAAACTTTCTGGACCAATGCTGGTAATTGCTTCATCACACACACAAGACCTCGGAGAACTCCAGCCCCTCACAGCTTTCTAAATAAGAATGCCATTAATTCTCCCATTCTCTCCCTAGAGTCAGACATAAAAACTGCACATCCATTAGTAACTATTAACCAAACCTAATCAAATACTCTAGCTGGGTTTGAATGTTGCTGTTCAGCTCATGGATGTTTAAGTGTGATTGCAGGCAGCAAGACTTTTTGACATTACAAATATTTTTTAATAACATTACCAGGAGTGTTAGTTCTGTTTTGAACTGCAAAAGCAAACAGAGCAATTCCAGCTGGAAAGTTAACATTTATCCTTGCAGTGAACTAAAAAAGACAGTCTCTGGCAGATGTGCAAGTGAAGAAAACCACTTGCTAGTAACACAGGAGCAGTGGTTCATCTAGTGGGAGACCTATCAGAAGCCAATATTTCGCAGTTCAGAACAGCAAAGTATTGTAAAACTTCAAGTACTAACAACTTGCTTGCTTCTTCCATTATTTTCTGGTATCCACCTCCACATTGTTCCTCCACATTGTTCTCTCTCTGCTTTTACACACACACACACACACACTCCTTTGACTTGATTGAAATGTTATAACTTTTGGATCATGTGCGCCTTAATGAAAATGATGATTGGGTGGAGGAGGGACTGCAAATTATTCAAAAAGAAAAAAGACTCTGATAAATTGCTAATAGTCTAATTCTGGACGAAAACAAAAAGGTGTGTGCCAAAACCTTTGTGATCAAAGCTGACAACAATGCGTGTTTTGTTCCCTTACAATCATTGTTTAAACTATATTCTTCTGCAAGGAGTCTGGGCGCCTTTCAAATGTAAATATTTTACAAGAGAATACCATATGGGAGACACAGCTGTTTGTTTTTATTAGCAAAACAAAAAAACCACTCTCTTCATTCTGTAAGAAGACAATTTTTTTTTTAAAAAAAGGTCTGATCTATAGGTCTATGCTAGCACTTGCATTCCCATAATTTAGATCACCTTCTAAGGAATTGCAGTGGGGGGAAATGTTGTTTGTAACTGGACTTTAGCTGCTGTAAAGAACTTAAAGAAGTTGCAAAGGAAACAAAGATTACCACTATAGTTCCTGACTTCATTGAAGCCAAAGGCTCAGCTTCTATTAACTTGAATGGGTGAGGATTACACCTCAAGTTTGATAAATTATTTAATTAATTTATTTATACTCACACCCAGGGACCCGAGTTGACTGAACCAAAAAATCTTAAATTCTGCAACCAGTGAAGCCAAATTCTGCAAATTCACCACGAGCATTAATATTTGCATAATTAACTTGATTTGCATAACTATGCATGCAGGGAAGCAAATTTGCAATAGGTTTGACACAGAATCACAATTTTGCTAATCAAACACAACTCAAATCCTCTGGAATTTCAGCACCTCCCTCACGCAAACATAGGGCCTTCAGACCCCACCCACCCACAATTCATCTCCCAGGGGCCTATTTACCCTCGGGTCATGGTCAGGATTGGCTGATTCTGCGAGGATTCTGCGAGGATTGGCTGATTCTGCAAGGATTCTGCGAGGATTGGCTGATTCTGCGAGGATTGGCTGATTCTGCGAAAATCACTGCAAATTGCAGCAACGCAGTCAACTCGGGTCCCTGCTTACACCCCACCCTTCCCACAAGGCTCAGGGCAGCTAACAACATATTAAAAACATAAGAATCTCCTTAAAAACCACACTCCAGCTCCCTAAATCCCTCCACCCACCCACTATCCCCACCTACTAAATGCTTGGCCAAAAAGAAAGGTCTTACATGCTACCAATGCTCAGGCTCGGGCTCTGATGGCCCTCCAGGGGAAGGAAGTTTCACAACACCGGGGCAGCAGCCAGGACCGCCTCTTCGCATGTTTTTGTCATATGGACTGACTAGCAGGTGCTACCCATAAAAGAGCCAACCACAGGGATCGTAATGAAGCATGGTGGAAGAGGCAGTCATTCAGATATATGAGGCCCAAGTTGATTACGTCTTTAAAAGGACAAAACCATCACCTTGGATTGTGTCAAGACAGCTACCGGTTGCCCATGCAAACAGTAACTCTGTGCTAGTTATGGTTTGAGCAACAATTAGATACCTACTAAGTCCTCATTGTGTTTAAATATTTACGGAAGAAAAACTGTCACCATCTACATGTCAATTAACAATATACCTCTATCAAAATCACTGGGACGTGCAAGTGATTCACAATTCACTCTGTGAATGTAGCCTTTTCTCGTACTTAAGAGCTGAAACAAATGGTTGATTTTGAAACTGCCACAGGATACGACTATCTCTGCGGCTAACCGTGTGGGCCTTTGGAAGCAAGCCAGAAGTTCTGTTTCTCTTCTGGAAGCCCACACAGAATGCAGTTGTGCACAGGCCTCCCTTAAGCAGGGGTATAGCGAGGTGGGAATGGGCCCTGGTGCAGAAGATGGAATGAGCCCTCTGCTGGGGCACTCCAGGGTGCAGATGCACTTACATGCATGTCGGCCCCGGGGCAGCTGCACCTATTATAGCTACGCCAACGCCCCTGTCCTTAAATGAACAAGAAGCCATGGAACAAAACTTCCAGTTTGCGTCTGAGAGCTTCTGTGCACGTGTACAAGCGCCTCCCAGAAGCCTGCTCATCTGTCGGGGACAGCTGGCTTAGACCACACCAGGCCTGGTCTGGCCCCGGGATCTGGAGGCCACTACCTACTGCTGCCCACACCACCGTGCCAGGACCCACCCTTCCATTGTCCCCACTCATAGTGCCTTATTTATATTTATTTATACATACGAAAATTTCTATCCCGCGCCCTCCTGCCTCCGGCAGCTCGGGGTGGCTTACAACAAAAACAAACAACAGCATCAATATAAATAACAATAAATATAAATATAAAATGTAAAATCAATATACATACACCCCAACCTCCTCCCATTACCCATCTCCCCCACAAAAAGCCTGGCAAAATAAGTAGGACTTACACTGGCACCGGAAGGAGGAAGATCCAGGGTCAAACGGACCTCTACTGGGAAGAAATTCCACATCCACGATGCCACAACTGAGAACGCCCTCTCCAATGTTGCCCCTCATCATACATGGGGGACTTCAACCCCCCAGCCGACCGCAGGGGCCAATACAGAACCCGGGGGGTGAGGTGGTCCCACAGACAGATGGAGCCCAAGCCATTTAGAGCATTTAGAGGTTAAAACCAGCACTTTGAAACGGGCCCGAAAGACGAAAGGCCTATAATCTTTCGGGCCCTGAGGGAAATGCAGGTCTGCGATTCGCAGGTTTCCCGCAGAATTCCCCTCCCCCCGCAGAATCTTCTGCCCCGCTTACCCCAGTGCAGAATTTCTAGTCTGCGCTGGGGAGATGTGGGGCAGGAGATTCCACGGGGGGAGGGCAATGAACAAACCCTCTGAGCTTCCCCTCCCCAGCCTCCCCAGCTGCCAGGGCTTGCCTCCCCCTTCCCAGTTTAGATAATTAACTTACCAGTTAATATCATCCGGCTGCGTCGCCCTGAGAGACTCTGTCGGGAGGGGCCAGGAAGTACGAGCGCGGTGGACGGAGCAGCTGCTGCCGCTGTCACTGGTAAGACAATTCATTTTCTAAACTGGGAATGGGAGGGGGGGGAGGCAAGTAAGCCCTGGCAGCTGGAGAGGGGAAGCCCCGAGGGTTTGACCAGTGCAGGGGGGGGGGCAAGACCTGCCCTCCCCCCCCACCCCCCGGCATGGTAAATCACGCTGAGGTGAAGAATTGGGCCCTGACTCCCTTCCGCGGAAGAATCGGGGCCCTGACTATAGACAGCCAGTGCAGTGAGCAAAGCACCGGTGTTATGTGCTCATGCAAGCCCACCCCCATAAGGAGGTGGACCGCTGTATTCTGCACCAGTTGCAGTCTCCAAACCATCAACGAGGGTAGCCCCACATAGAGCGTATTACAATAGTCCAGTCTTGAGGTGATGAAGGCATGGATGATGGTGGCAAGGTTGGAGTCCGAAATGTACGCCACCACCTGAACATCCAGGTGGAGCTGCGAATCAAGGAGCACCCCCAGACTATGAACCTGAAGTGCAATCTCCATGCCATAACCTGGATGAAAGCCAGACTGCGAGGGATCTAGAAAACTGACCCAATCCAGATGTGGCTGAAGCTGCTGAGTCACCACCCGTTCAATAACCTTCCCTGGAAAGGGAAGATTAGAGACCAGCTGATAGCTGGCAAAAGAGTCAATGTCAAGAGATGGTTTCTTGAGCAATGGGCACACCAAGACCTCCCTGAGGCACTCGGGGACCCTGCCCTCCCGAAGGGAGGCATTGACTACCCCGGCCAACAATGATCCCAATGTCTCCCAACTAGCCTTAACCAGCCAGGACGGGCACAGATCTAATTCACAACATGTAGCCTGGACAGACCCCAAAGCATCCTCGGCATCAGTGGATGACACAGACTGAAACCGATTCCAGAAAACAAGACAAGGCAGGGAATTCATTACCTCTGGTTCCCCTACTGTATCAAATGCGGCATCAAAGCTGTGGTGAATGCGAGCGATTTTGTCCACAAAATAGTCAACAAACTTGTCATAGTGAGCGCTGGAAGACTCCAGGTCCAGATGGTGACAGGTCGGACTGACCAGGCCCTTCACCTCCTGGAAAAGCTCAGCTGGATGACCTTTCGCGGACGCTATGATGGCAGCAAAGAAACCCTTCTATGCTTCCTGCATAGCCACTGCATAGGCTCTCAAACTAGCTCTATGCAGTAACCTGTCATCTTCAGTGCAGGTCTGCCACCACCGGCACTCTAACCACCGCCCTTCCTGCTTTAGCCGATGCAGATCTTCCGTAAACCACAGGGACCTGCATCACCGATGCTCCGGAAGCTAATGCCTAGGAGCCGAATGATCGATGGCCTTGGCCAACAAGATGTTCCAGAAGGCTACAAGGTCATCGAGTGACCGACCATCGAAGGTATCTCCCCCAAAGCATTCCGGAACATCTCAGGTTCCATAAGTCTCTGGAGGCGGACCAACTGAACACGTCCCGAACTTCTCCAGGGGCTGACCCATGCCAGGACACAGGCCCATAGGAGATAGTGATCTGTCCATGACAAAGGGACCAAAGAAACATCTCCCACCAATGGATTCCCTGCCTCAAGGCCGGTGCAAAACACCAAATCCAGCGTGTGCCCCCCACATGCGTCGGGCCAGCCACTATCTGAGATAGGCCCATGGTTGCCATAGCGACCATGAACCCATGCTCCACACCATGAAGCCCGGCGTCAGCATTCATATTGAAGTCCCCCAGGACCACCACCCTTGAGGACCACAAGACCACCTCCAGCACCAGCTCTGCTAGATCATGCAGGGATACTACTGTACAGGAAGGTGCCCGGTATACCAACAGCAGCCCCAATCTGTCTCCAGTCAAATCAATCACAAGGTGGAGGCCCTCAATACCTGGTGAAGTTTGCACCTGGTGGACCAAGACTCCTGAAAAATAACGGCTACACTGCCCCCTTCCCCGCCCCACTCAGCCCTCTAGCCTTGGCTGAGGCTTCATGGAGTACACAGCTGGAACAAGGTCAGTCAAGATAGGCCCCAACTCATTGTCCAGCCAGGTCTTCATGATACACACAAGATTGGACGCCTGTTCCAGGATCAGCTCCTGGACAGTAGATCATTTATTTACAACCGATCTCACGTTCAACAGCATCATGCCCAGGCCATGGGTCCTCCGAACCTCGACCACCTCACCTTCCGCTCTGGGGGCAGTGAGGGGGACAGGTACTAGGCACTTCTCCTTCCTCAAAGAGTGTACCAGCCTCCCGGAGGGAACATATCTCTCCCGACCCATCACGACCACAATAGCTGCGTGCCCCCCTCCAGGCCCACCCTACCCACGGACCCTCTCCCCCAGCGCCAAGTTGCCAGGCAGGCAAGGGAGATTCCCACTCCCCACTCCCTTCACCCCCTATTCTCACAGGGGAGCATAATCCTTCCCTTCCACCAGGCGCAAACCCCTCGCTCTCACTTGGAAGAAGCTCCCTCCCTTCCGTAACCCATTCCCCCGTCCTCTGCTCTTACCAGGGGAATCAGACATTCCCTTTAATCACCCTCACACCGACCACCACCCCGACTAAAGACCTTTAAATCACACCACCAATCCCACTGCCTTAAAACTCTGCTCCTACTATGGAGCGCACCCCACATCTGACAAAATCCCTCCCCCAAACCGCCACGTCCTCGCCAAGGGTCACGCCCAAGGGCCCTTTAGCCTTCCCATTTGTCCCCCCCCAGATATCCATGCAAATACCCTCCGATGGTTCTGGGGTATCCAAGTCAACTCTAAGTGTGCTTGCCATGTTGCCCCCCCCCCCATATGAGAGAAACAAGAAACAAAAGCAAAAGTAGTCAAGACGATACCTTTTATTGACTCTCGCGAACAAGAGTTGGTCCAATAAAAAATAACATCCTCTCTGTGTTGTCTCTCCTCTCCGTTCTCTTTATACCAGAGAAAAGACGCCAGGTGTGTGGAAATAAATGTTCATAAATGATTTCACAACGTGCTTGTCCCTCAAGTGATATTCTGTCTTTCATTTTGCTTCTTCAGCCAATAAAGGCAAACAATCATTTCTTAAAAACACCACACAAGAAAGACAGCCTGTGCAAAGTTTTGAAGCCCACCAAACTCCATAACCCTTTAAAAAAGGCCCCGGCAATTCACAGAATCCTAGAAAGGACTCAGGTAGTCAATCCGCGAGACTGTGTTAACTGAAACAAAGTCATTTAATTCTTAATTCAGACCCCCAGCTGGGCAGCTTCCTGCACTCACTTCCCTGCAGCCAGATCCTTCACCAGCTATCCAGTGGCAGCACGTAGCTCCCTCCCCACTGGACGTCATCTCCCCAACACGCCACCTGTCTACTCCTCAGTCTCTTTCTCTTGCTTTCCCCAGCCCTAGAGCCGAAAAGAACAATTGCCAAATGAGGAAATCTGTTGAGTCCCAACACGACAAGCACCGAACGGTATTCAAATTCCCTTCGTTTGATTATCAAATTTTCACCTTTTTGGCTGTTTTTAAACAATTACAGGTGAGGCAGGGTCCATGTCTGCTGAGTGGAACAGCCACTGAGTGCCGTCTCAGGTGGAGTGCATGGGGAAGAATTCTAATGGGCAGCTCCATGGGTGGGTACCGCAGCAACCCCCACGCACTCCCCCTGCCACGGATCATAGGGGAAGGGGAAGCGGCCAGGGCTGGCCTTTGAAATCGACGTGTCCCAGCTGAGTACTGGAAAACCCAGGCTCCCCAGCACTCCCTGCCAGTTCGTGTGCCTTGTGAAAGGCTGTTTCCCTGCCCACAGTGCCTCTGAATGGCAGACCACTCAGGTGACACTGCTGGCTGCATACGGGCTGGGGATGTGTGGGCATCAGCAGCTCCCACACGCTTTTTTGGCTGCCCCTGCACGGTACACTTGGCTTTTTTGCCAGTGATCCATGAGTGGCCAAGAGTGGGTGCTGCATGGGTCATGGGAGCACGCACCCACCCACGCTGCCTTCCCACGGGCATTCAGGTGGGTGGTTAATGGGTGGAAATGGGTGGTTGTGTTTCATTTAAAAATGGCCCTAGTATTCCATTCAGTCCATCTGTGCACTCAGTGTGTTCATTCAGTCTGCTCCCTAGGGGGCATTTTCTGATTGGGTATACAATATACAGCTGTTGCATACAGATACCACAAAAAACTGGAGGTGATGAAATCATGAAATACCAAAAGCACGAACTCAAACGAAAATGAACGAAAACATGTGACCACAAACAGAAACAATGAAAACAAACTAAATAACTGAAATTGCAAAAATCTGGTTGCTCAAACATTGTGACGAATGTTGTTCAGGTCTACTACAGCCTACCTCAAATTGTGCCTGGGGGCGGGCAGGAGGGGGAGAACCCAACCTTGCAAGCATTTATTCTGCTCCCTGTGTCTGTTTTACCCAGCAGCTAAATCTTCCCACTGCCCCTGTCTGACCAACAGAGCCAAGCAATCAAAGCTGATATTCTCTTGGAAGCATAGCTGGGAAGCTGGAAAAACCGACTGATTTGAGCAAGGGACCATGAGGCTCCAGGTAGATGCTTTAGTCCCACAACCACCCGAGCTTCATTTGCAGACGTGGATTGACAGTTCTTGTACTCCTGGAGCTCGGTGTCCTAGCAACCACACTTCAGCAACACAGGGCTGAATCAGCTAGGACTGCCTGTTATCGGTCATCATACCCCATGCTGGGAGAACAGCAAAACAAGGGTTAATGCAAGGGCTCCCTGCCTGCGCTGGTGGGGCTGACCGACAACACTGAAGCAGATGGAGACGCATCCAAGGCCATAGGAGTAAAGTCAAAAGATGGAGAGAGGAAAAAGAAGCTCCAGGGCGAGAGAGGCAGGAGGAGAAAGCTCCCAATGACAGCTGGAACAAGTACCTGACAAAACAGGTAAACCTGTCTAATATACCCTGTCCAAACCAAACATGGCATTGCAGGTTATAACCGATATCCGTTGGGTTTCCATTTTGGTTATTTCAGATTGGGTTCGTCCAACTGTTTCAACAGTCCAGTCATTTCGGCAATGTCACACTATAGCAGAAGAGCCATTGCAAAGAATGACATAACCAAAATACCAAAATGACCAAAAAACCCGAAATGCAAAATAGAAAAACCTGAAAAACAGATATGCAAGTACTCACTTTGATCACAGTTATTGTTCAGGCACTCAAATGGCTACCCAAAAATGCAAATACCACCTGTGAATAATAAGCCCACTCCCCATTTCAGCTGTCCTGGAACTAGAACTGGGGACCGCCTCGCCCTCCACGCCTCAGAGCGATCCCTGCGGTCTGCTGGGGGCACCTTCTTGGAGACCCCCCGTGTTAAACGGGGGCCCACAATGGAGAGGGCATTCTCGGTGGCCGGGCCGCGACTCTGCAACTCCCTCCCGGAGGAAGCTCACCTGGCCCCAGGTCTGATGGCATTTCGTCGAGCCTGTAAGACCTGGCTGTTCGCCCAGGCCTTCAGAGGGGTGGGAGGGTAGGATAGGTTGGGGGGATTTGGGGAGGGGTTTTATGGTAGTATTTTATCTTTGATATGATATTTTATGAGTTTTATTGTTGTTTTATTTGCTGACAGCCGCCCCCAGATGCCGTTGGCATGAGGGTGCGGCCAATAAATGTAAATAAATAAATGAAAACAAGGAGCTGAAAAAATGAGCATACCTGTCGAATTTACAGTAGTTGAATTGACCCGCCATCACCATCAGGTACTAACTGATACCCAATTAGTGCCTGACAGGTTACTCAAAGTCACTGTTTACCATCTTCCAGTCCCAGAATACTGACTTCCAGTACTGATTTTTCATGTTACTATCCCAGTTTTCACTATTTCCCCAGACCAATCTACCAACTGGCAAGTGGTACATTGGTAACAGTAAAAAAACCAACTCTGGTTAATTGGGTGCCCGATCAGTACTTGGGTACTGGGTTGGGTGCCCAACACAGCATTCAAAATTGTGGGTATTACCCAGAGGTAATAGATCCGGTACCTGTTTGAGCTCTCCTCCTGGCCCAGTGCTCTGGCAGTCTAGCAGAAGGTCTCCTGAAAAAAGAAACCAACCCAACAGGCAGCAGCAGATGCAAGGGACAGGGAGCTTAGGTAGGGCTCAGTTCAATGCTACTGGGGAAGCAGGGCAGTACCCTGGCCTAGAGCTCCAGAGAATCCTGGCCTTAGAACTCCTTACAGCAGGGAGGGAAGGAGAGCCTGTTGCCTGCTAAGGAAAACCTCCCGGTGACATGACCTCTCCAAGTGGGATTGTACGAACTATTCTTTGAGTGTCGCTTTGTCAGTGTCAGTCTTGTACAAGCTAGGTATGGTTGTTTCTTAACGGGGGGGGGGGGGAGGTCATTACAATTAAACGCTTCACTTGAACGATATTGGACCTGGACTGCTTCATTGTGGGCCTGCCCCTTCAGCAACTTGCCCTGTTGGATGAGACCCATCATGCCGCCCCCTTCTTGACTGGCCAAGATCCACCATATAAGGCTTTGCCACTGGAAGCAATACTGTGAAATCTAACGGACAAGGTCAACTCTACCATATAGGCAAGGTCAGATGTGAAATGCAACCCCTCTTACATGTGCCACCTTAAGGTAGGGGTGGAGGCTACTGAGACAAGGAGGCAGGGCCCAGCAGGCTCACTCACTGCAGAGTACTCCGGTGCCCCCATACCCATTCAGTTAAGTCTTGCCTCTCCACCTCTGTGTCCTCCCATGCCCTGGTAAACCCCACCCCAGAGTATCTTGCTGCCCTCACCTCCCTATCCAGTGACTCTGCCCTAGTGTCACTGGCCACCCTCCCACCCCATAATGACTTCTGCCCCAGTGTTGCTGACAGGGCCGGCCTTAGAATTTGTGGGGCCCAGGGTGAATATAAAATACAGGCCCCCTCCTCCATAGCTCTGCCCCCTCAGGGGCACTCTCCACGGTGCACTAGAGGGGGTAGTGTTTGGGGCCCTGCTGAGAGGACGTGGGGCCCCTGAACCCTGTTCTCGTGAAAACAGGGGCACTATGGGGGTCCCAGAAGTAGCCTGGGGTGAACACCAAGGTTGCCCTGTGGTAAGGCTGACCCTGGGTGAACTTCCTACCCCTGTGTCCCATATAGGCCTGGTGTTGCCCACTCCTGCTGCGTAGGGTGGCAAAATGGCTAAGGCTGGCCCTTGGGTTGGTGTAACTTGGTGTTTTGCAAGTAACAGACCTACTTCCTGGCCTTCTTTCTTCTGTTCAATCCCTGACTTAGCTTCAGCCTCCTGCTCCTCCTGACCCAGCTCTCATTCCCAGTCTGGTGATTGAGTTCTGCACTCCCGACTGCTCCTTTGGCACTGGTTTGCTGGCTCCCTGACCTGGGCCCTCATTCCCAGCTACTGACTGAGTTCTACGTTTCCTGGATGCTGAACAATAGCAGAAACACCCTGAGAGTTAACTAGAAATCAGAAGCTGGAGCAGAAAGCTCTGTAATACAAAGGATCAGCTGTGTGTGTGTGTGTGTGTGTGTCCCTCTCTGCTTGCTCATGCTTCTATATTCTGGAGGCTCAGGTTCAAAACAAATATATTAATTAATTTAATTGCATTCCATTTTTAGTTGAGTTCCTTGGAAGGAAAGCAAGCATAAAACCCAAGTGGCGGCTTATATCAGGTACCCCAAGCCCACTGGGTATTGTGTCTGTTCAGATACGCTGGCCCCGGGTTTCCATACCCCACTGCTAAACCAGAAAGAAACAGAAAATTCAAATTCTGATATCCTTGGTTAATCAACAATGCAAGATGCCTGTGCATATACCCAGAGCGGAAGTCAAGCAAAGAGTTTAATGTCACGCATGGCGCAAATCAGGAACAACCTGCAAATTTCATAAGCAGTGTCAAACAGGGTCAGACCAATGATCCATCAAGCCCAGCATCCTGCCTCCAACAGTGGCCAATCTCGGTTGCTTGGGGAGAAGTAAATTTCTTTGGTTGGCATGGTAATCCTGAACCCTCCCAAGTCAATGGCAAAAAACCTATTGATTATAGAGGGTGAGGCCTGAATCCTAAGATAGGGACTCCCTTGATCCAGGTAAAAACCAACTGTGGACCAAATTTGGCCCACAGGCCAGAGGTTCCCTACCTCTGACCTAAAGACTAGTTGATGAAAAGTCCATTGATGTCAACAGAAGTCCTTCCACTGTGGTCAACACGCTTTGAGTGATGCTTGTGGAGGCAGGATGTCCAAGAAATTCAGCTACTCTTTGCCTTGAGTGCTGAGATCTTCTGAAATCTAGTCATTAATGACTACGCAAGATGCAAGGTAATGGCAACTAGGCACCATGTATTCAGTTTACACAAAGGTGGTCATTCTTAGATTTTGAACACATGCTTCCATGTGAATCTTCATCTGAAACGCAAGGATTGTGCAGGTTTCTGTTTAAACACCTCCACATGGTCTATGGGAAAGCATTCACTTCCCAACATGTGTGCACCGCTCCCCTTGAAAGGAGAAGAGACCACACACCTCTCGGATGGAAAAGTTCCACAACAGGAAAGGTTCAAACTTTAAGCGGATGTTTTTGCTCTCTAATTCTCCTGCCCCCATCAAGGTTGAAGGGGTCACAAATCAGCCTATTTCACGTGGTGAAAGAAAGAAAGAAAGAAAGAAAGAAAGAAATCTGGATCTTGCCACCTTAAATACCCTTTTCTGGAGCTTCTGAATTTGTTTTTTAATTTTTTAAAATTCATTTTATTTTTATTTTTTGTTTCCAGGCAAAGTCCTATGTATAACACTGGAATCTATACCAGCACTCACATGACTTTCAGTCAAGTAGCTTGTAAGGTCTGGCATTGCTAAAACTGTTGGTACCTGCTATTAATTTAAGCTAATAGAAGCAATCCACATCTGCTCCAATCTACTTAGCAAACACCACCAAGAAAAGCAACCCACATGAGTCAATTTCCATTTTAAGTGGGTTTTCTTTTGAAATCCAGTTGTAGAGTTCAGCAAAGAGTGGGCAAAAGTTAAAAAGGAGAAGGAAAAGGGATTTCTCTCTAGACAATTTGCAACAGAGAGGTTACCGGCGTTCACAATGCATGCTCCAGACAACAGCTGACTTGCTGACCTCGTGACTCCCAAACCATGTTGTGCTTATAATAAAATCATTCAGGCAACAGTTGGGGGATGAAGGATTGCGCTTAAATAGTGTTCCAAACACAATATATATTCCAGCCCCCTTTTTGCATCATTCACTGGGGGCATCTGAAAGCAAGAATAGCATTTTTAATAGCCAAGAGACTGTGGCTGTTTCTGTTTTAAAGCAAACGCTTGCATCTATAAAAACCAAGGGAAATATTTCTTTGGAAGAGCAGCTTGCATCTCAGAGAAGGAGACGTACTAGTTGCAGGAGTATCACCCATTCGTTTTCCAGGAGAGGGGTCAGATCCGTGCCATCGATCCATGATCTGGACCCTCCTCTTCCAGATCACACTCTTTAAGCACCCCCACCTCTAACTTTATGCAACCCTCCGAGCTTGTACTAATTTTATTTATATATTCATTCCAGTTTTTGCCTCGCCCTTCCCAAATAGGCTCAGGGTGGCAGGGCTTACAAAACATAAAAACATAGAAAACAGCATTTTAAAAAAAAATCCCCCCACCCCCTTCCTCCCCCTGGCTCCCAAGAGGGAAAGGCTTCCCCACCCCTGGCTTACTTATCTGTTATAGTACTTACAAGAGAAATCAGAGGCCCGACTGGAAGTTACAATTCAAGTTTAAAATAATAATAATAAATAACGGCAATGAAAAGGTGCCAAGTTCATCCCTGGATTAACTCTACTGAAGTTGATTGAGTTACACCAGGGATTTCCTTGTCCTCAGTGAATCTGAAGGATTTCCTCCCACTGCTTACATCTCAACCAATTTACAATAATGCAACCAAAGAGGCTATTCATTTTTTAAAAAAATAAAATTAAAAATGTGCATATAACATTAGTGGTGGGTTCAGTATGAAATATTTTTTAGTAAGAGTCATTAACAATAATATATCCCCCTCTGCGGCCTCGGATGCCATCAACTAAGGACTTAAAACTAAGGAGCCATTGCCAGCAATAAAACCAAATCCATGTGTCTCTGCTATTGTTATTAGCCTACCGTCCAGGTGTAACAGCTAAAAGTCTTCTAGGCAAAGACTAGTCACAGGGTCTATGTAACATGTGTAGCTCTTTGTCCACCTCTAGTGGCTTGATAACATACAACCTGTACCTGCTTCAAGGAAGGACCAGTCCTTGGGAGGCCCAGACCTTGTGGGGAACCAGAACACACATACTGGCCAGGGGGCAGGCACCCTTTGGTAGTGATAGAGACCGTGTCCTGAGGACAGTTGGGCTGAAGGGTATTGTAATGGGTTTACAAGATGAATGGGATTGATTGGGGGGCGTTAAGACCAGAACAAGTGCCATACTGGGTCAGACCAATGGTCCATCAAGCCCAGTATCCCATCCCTGACAGTGGTCATTCTCAGACTTGCTTTGGAGAAGTACCCAATAGGCCATAATGGAGCAATCCATTCCCTACTGTTCACTCCCAGTTTCGGAGGTTGGGTCAGTGAGGGGTGGGTGGGAATTGGCTTAGGCGCGGGGTGGGGTAAGTGAAGGTGAAGGAAGATACTCCCCTGGATACGGGGTGGGTGATATGTGAGAGACATGAGATGGGAGAGTGGGTGATACGTGAGAGGCGTGAGAGGGGGAGGGTGGCCTTTGATACAGCTGATCAAGGGGGTGTTGTTAATATGGCTGCATGACCTGAGTCACCTGACAGGGGTTCACAGGACTGCTCGAGTGGTTCCACTCTTTCCTGGCTGGGAGATCCCAGAGGGTGTTGATGGGTGGTGGCTCATCGTCCCCTCAGGAGCTCTCTTGTGGGGTCCCGCAGGGTTCCATCTTGTCTCAACTCCTGTTCAACGTGTATCTGAGGCCCCTGGGCAAGTTCGTACAGAGATTTGGAATGAAGTGTCATCGGTATGCTGATGACACTCGACTCTATCTCGATTTCTCATCTGGCTCAGGTCCTGCAGTCTTGGTGCTTACCCAGTGCCTGGATGCAGTTGGGGACTAAATGCAGGCGAGTCGACAGAAGCTGAATCCAGACAAGACCAAAGTGATGATGGTTGGCCAGCCTTGTGACCTGGGAGACAGGGGGCCCCTGTTATTGATGTGGTACGGCCTCCTTTGGTTACTCAGGTTTGTAGCTTAGGGGTGCTCTTGGATTCATTGCTGCCCCTGGATTGCCAGGTGGCAGCAGTGGCAAGGACTGTTTTTTACCAGTTACATCTGGCAAGAAGGCTACAACCTTTTTTTTAATCAGATTCAGACTTGGCCACCGTAGTCTATGCCTTCTTAAACTCAAGGCTAGACTAATGCAATGTGCTTTACGTGGGGCTGCCCCTGATGACTGTTTGGAAGCTGCAGTTGGTGCAGAGAACACAGCAGCCCATCTTCTTTTGTGGGCAGATCACCGGGAGGACATTACACCAGTGCTCCACTGGCTGCCAATAGTTTTCCATGCACAATTCAAAATGCTGATTTTGACCTATAAAGCAGTAAATGGCTTGGGCCCCAAGTGTTTGAAAGACCACCTTTTCCCTCATATCCTGTCGCAGCCTCTGAGGTCAGCCGGGAGCACCCTCTTGCATATCATCTTCCCATAAAGTTTACAACTAGGGCGCACAGAGGGTATTTTCAAACATGATGGCACTAGGCGCCACCACGCTTTGATTCTGCCTCACCCCAGGCAGGATCTGGCCTGGCTGCTGAACTGATGTGCCGGCGGCCGGGGAGGGGGCGATGTGTGGACGTGGTCTGCATGGCCCCGCCCCCAGCACTGCTGAACATGGCCCCACCTCCTCCCTGATGGGCAGGTGCAGCAGCCTATGAGGTCGCTGCACCTGCCTGAAAAAGCTCCAGCCACCAGCAAGAGTTAGGTACAGTGGGCCATCATTCATGATGGCCCGCTCTATCCTGGTTCAAGAATGGCTTCCTTGGACCATGGCAGAGCTAACTCTGTGCTGTGCATTGGCAGGGAGCACAGCACACAACCCGAAGTTAACCCTGCCACGGTCCGGGAAACCCTCTGATCTCGCCCACGGTAACATCTGGCGGGCGGGATCACACATGACACCATCTTGGGTGGCCACGCCAGAGTAAAGTGTAGCCACCCGTGGTAGCGTCTCGTGTGAAAATACCCAGAGAGACGTTTTCGGTGGCTGCCCCACAACTGTGGACCTCCCTCCCCTTGGTGGTTTCTCTAAGCCTGAGCCTGCTCATCGTCTGGAAATGATGTAAGACCTTTTTGTTTGGCCAGGTGTTTGCCAGGCGGGAAAAGCGTTGGGTGGGATGGGTGGGTGAGGATTGGGGAAAGTGTTGTAGGGGGCTACGGGGATTTTTAGCTGTTTTTATATGTTGTAAGCTGTCGTGAGCCTCACTGGGAAGGGTAGTGTTTAAATTTGAATAAAATAAACAAATAAATATAAATAATTCAGTAAATAATAGATGTTGGGATTGTTTTAATTTGTATTTGTATTCAGTTTTAGACAATGTGGGCTGAGGAAGGTTGCAGAGAGGGATGTGCAAAGAATCACTTTTGTATTCTAAGAGTTCTTTTAGGAGAAGGGCGGGATATAAATCAAATAAATACATAATAATAACTAAAGAGACAGCTTGAGTTCCAATTGGCTGGTCTTCATTACCAACTAGGGCACCGCTGGGTATCCCGGAGACATACATTGTTTTAAATTGTTCTTAAATGGATTTCTGTTGTAAATATTATATTGCGTTATCATATTATTCTGTTGTGAATCATTTCAAGTGTTATTTGGTGGGGGTGGGGTGGGCACTATAGAAATAAAATTATGATTACTGTTATTTTTATAGGGGCTTTACTTAGAGCCCAGAGATTATGTTAACTCTATTGCCACCCCTTACTTTAATCCACGCGTGTGTGTGATGGTTTATTTATTTACACTAAAATTTGCACCCTGCCCCCTCCTGCCTCTGTTCATGAACACAAGAGAGATTAAAGCAATTTAAGACGCTTTTAGATGTGCAATAAAGTGTACTTACGAGTTTGGGAGGCAGGACGCACATGCAAATTATGTGCGGCTTTGATAATGTCAGAAAGATGCACCGTGCTTGACTGAAGAGGTTTCGATGCACTGACAAATGAGCTGTACCGAGCTGCAAAATCCAGCTTGGTACAGCGCATTTGTCAGTGCGCCAAAAAGCTTCAATCATGCGTGGCGCGTCTTTCCGACATTATCAAAGCCGCAAATCTTTTGCATGCGTGTCCCGTCGCCTGAACTCGTAAGTACGCTTTAATGCTCATCGGAAAGCACCCTTAGGGGTTACCTAACTATGAAAATTTGTTCATTTGAACAAGCCCTTGCAAGTACATAAATTGTCAAGAGAGAAAAAAGATCCAATTTATTCCTCCTACACACAGCAAAATATGACAAGTCTATCAATTCCTGGATTTTTAAAGTCAGAAAAGATCACCTCATTTGACCTCCTGTGTAAGAGAGGCCACTGAATTTCCTCCCGTTATTACTATATCAAGCCTATTCATCTGTGCTTGGCTGAAAGCATATATTTTTCAGAAAGCTGTCCAGTTTCGATCTGAAAACGGCGAGTGATGGAAAATCCATTGCCATAGTTGATGCATAACATATTTTTGTCTAAGACATCTGCAAGACAGAACAAGGCTGGGCTGAACAGAACAGTTCCCCCGTGTATGATACATGCTGGTCAGTTCCAACTGCAGCAAAGACTGCCAACAATGTTATTTTAAAGAAAAAGTGCATCCAAGAGGCTAGTCTCCAAAGGCTTGGCTGTTTTACTGAAGTCTCTCTTCCTTGATAACTAAAGGAGAGCCCATAAAAAAACCTTTTCTCCTGAGTCTCCAAAGGATCTTTAAAAAAATAAATAAAAAATCAAAGCTTTATCAGTCTTCTTTATCTATATATAATCACACTAAATGTCACCCAAATATCAGACAGAATATCAACTGGAGAGGGTGGAATCAGCCTCTCTCTCTCTCTCTCTCTGTTCCAGCACTTTGTATATTTTCATTCTCGCTTATCACAAAATTCCACCAGCCTTTTCACTCTCTCCGATCTGTCGATGAAACCTCCATGCTGCCAGGCACTGCGCTACGATGGGCCGCAGTCACCATTCCCCACTCACAACGTCTTCTTGACCTTCCTAAACTGCTGCTGGGAAAGCTACGGAGGTCAAGGCTGAGGAGGTGCGATAAGCAAACCGAGTGCTTGAATTCCAGCCCCAACTCTGTCGCTTTATGCAGCATGCAACAACCGGCAAGTCACTCAGCATTAGCGTTGCCACCTAGGAACGCGTCTGAAAAATACATGTTGCAGGGCCTGCATTGGCGCCTTGGGCCAATGTGTGGTCATAGGTGCAGGGCCTGCAAGATGTATTTTTCTAAGTGTTCCTTGCATCGGTAGCAACCCTAGTACTCAGCATCCCCGTACTATACCTGAGTTTATCTATTCGTAAAACAGAAATAATAATCGCTCACCTTGCTAAAGTGTAGGTTACCTAATCACTGGATTAATCATTTTTATTATTTATCATTGATAAAACACCAGTGATGTGCAGTCGTGATTAGAGACAGGCCTCTGTCCCAAGGGGCTTACGGTCTATGAGGGACAAAGGAGGGAAGGCGAGGAAGGGAAAACATGGAGGGAAAACACGGTTGTGAGGGTGAGCTAGATAAGGATTGTAAAGCACTTTGAACACTGAAATCCCTATGTAAATGATTAAAAATGAGAAAATAATACTTGGAAGCAGCTTTGAACCCAATGAAATGAGTCGTGTAAGGCTTTGCATGTGAAGGTATGAGAGAGTCAGTGTTGTGTAGTGGATAAGGTGCTGGCTTTGGACCTGGGAGATCAGGGTTCAAATCTCACCTTAGCTAATAAACGCCCTGGGTGGCCTTGGGCAAGTCAAACTCTCAGCCTCAGTTTCCCCATCTGTAAAAATGGGAATGTGTGTGTGTTCCGTCCATCTTAGATTGTAAGCCCACTGGGCAGGGACCTGTCTCTGTAAAGCACTGTGTATGCCTAGGAGTGCTATAGAAACGATAAATAGTAGTAAGTCTTGTCTTTGAATGGGAAGCTGGAAATTTTCTTTTTACCTTGGAACCTGCCTATAAGTTGCATTAGAATTACACTGACTGATAGGGTGTAGGCAGGGGGAAGGGCACCACGGACATACACTCTGCCCGGGTTTTGCTACAGGGAGCCCGTTCTCTGGGAAAAGGTGTCCTCAGGATCTTAGGGTGCCCTTAGCGCCTTAACGAAGCAGGCAAGATCATCACAGGGCTAGAGCAGCGTACCCTGAGCCGGGGGGGGGGCAACCAAACACCACATAGACAGGGAAATGGGAGGTGAGGCCCAGTGGGGTACAGGGGCTCGGGGAAAAGGCATCCTCAGGATTTTAGGGTGCCCTTAGCTCCTTAATGAAGCAGACAAGATCATCACAGGACTAGAGCAGCGTACCCCTGTCTCTTATACACATCTAGATGTGTATAAGAGGCAAGTGGTNTTGCTCAGCTCACACTCGTCTGGCCGGTTTCCGAACAGTACAGCTGATCACCGGCAAGGCAGTCTGCTCCCCGCTGCCTTTTAAGACTGAGGCCTGCCCTGCTGCTTCGCGCAGAGCGTCAGAGGCCCTCAGGCCACTCCACGGCACTGCGCATGCGCCGAGGGGTCAGCTGACTCGGCCCAGCTGGAGTCACAGCTCCTGTCTCCATCCCCATCGCGGCCCGCTCCGGCTCTGTCGGGGTGCTTCTCCTCATCGGGGGATCCTTGGGGCTGCTAGCAGCCCAGCCCACGCCACTGTCAGCAGCCTTCGTGGCCTTCCGATGAGCTCCCAGCCCCCTATTCCCTCTGCGCCCCTCATGGGCCCTGACACTGGCAATGAATCTCACAGTGTCACACTCAGACAAGATACAAATTAGGGGTGAACGCAAAGTTTTTGTCCAGTCCAAGTTCAGTCCAAGTTCCGATTGGACCAAACAGAATTACGAAATAATAGCAATTCTCATGCGCAGTACGGCCACCGCCATTTTGCGCATGTGCAAAATGTCCAAAGTCTGCAAAATTGGAATGGCTTATTGGGTCCACCCCTAAAATAAAGCCCACCCCTCCATGCGCCAATTCATAAATATTCAGTGTTAATATGCTTTGCTCTTAATTAAGAGCTAACCTTGCACCATTGAAGTCAAGAGTTTAGACGTGAATTTCAGTTGGAGCAGCATAGCCCCAGCACTGTAGGTAATGATGACATTCTAAGATACATGCTTGCAACCTTGAGGCGATGATATACTTCCCAAGTGCAGATTTTCCTCCCATCATAGTAAGATGCACTCAGAGAGACCCAATTGCCAGCCCCCATCACTAATGTGCCCTTTGACAGCACCTCCAAAGAATGAACCAGAGTTACAGCTTCAAGTTCTACTTTTCACATCCTGATCGATGCTCTGCCTTAACATATTATTCTTTATCCTCTCGAAATCCAACAAGACGTAGAAGTCTAATTCATATCTGTCCGCCACAGAAAATCGGACTGATTCCAGAGTAATCATGGAACAATACATCAAATGAATCTAGTCCATTAAGCTAGGGCTGCAAAGATTTGCAATGCACAATAGCTTCTCACATACATTTGCAACCAAGAAAGTAAAAGCTAGGATTTGTCATTTCCAGCAATACATTTCCTATGATAAAATACTGCTACCTTTATAAAAAAAAATTTTTTTAAAGGCAGCAGCTAAAAGGAGAAAAAAGACACCATGAAAATAAGGCCAGACCCTTGATTGGGAATGTAAATATGTCAGGCAGAAACACAAAGATTAATTATAATAACTTGAGACTGAGATTCATGGCTGATGAAATGGGAGGATATTTGGTCTTGCATATCATTAGCAGAGATCAAAGAGGCTAAGCGTCCCTTTAATGCTTCATATTTACCCATGATTTAATAATAATTTTTTAAAAAACGTGTAAAATGGAATGTTATAGCACTAGGGAAATATCAAGCCATAAGAGCAGGATGTGTTCGAACAATGGCTCAAATATCTCTAAACCTCTTATGGGAATTGACTCAAATCCAGACTTACTAGGATTACATGGCAGTTTGGGAAATCCAGTAGCCTGGACGCATTCTCTTTCCAATCAAAGCAAAAGAGCGAAGAGGTTAGTTTAGCTGTTGGGGATTTTTAAACTTGTCCATCCAACACAATAGAGGAGGAGTGGGGAACCTTTTCCCTCCAAAGGGCCACTTTGAAAATTAATATAAGTTCCAAGATCGGCATGGAAGTTTGGGACAGGATTGCCTAATGGGTGCACTCAGAGAGAGGAGGGTCCAGATCATGGATCTGTGCCATGAATTTGACCCCTGTCCTTGTGTACATGCCCTTCTCTCTGCTCCCTTACCCTAAGCTCAGTCTTTCAGTGCTTGGGGGTAAGAATTGGATTCAGGGATCAAGATCCAGAGACCGAAAAGGGGCCACAAATGAAAGTGATCTGCAAGCCACATTTGGCCCCTGGGCCTGAGGTTCCCCAGCCCTGCACCAGACTAAAATAATTATGATGGTCTAAGTATAAAACCATGCTACTGAACTAAACTTCCTAGACTGTCTGTTATGTAGGGGCCAAAAATGAGAGAAAAGAGACAAGGTACTGAAGATAAGACCTTTTATTGGGCCAACTTTTACTGGACCAGCTTTCAAGGTTTACAGAGATCTTCCTCGGGGAGCCTTATCCTGCTTCCTTTTTGTCCTCCTGCCTGCTGTGGAAGAGCTCTGTGCACTTCAAACGTTTGCATGCCCTCCCCAGCAGAAGCTGATCCAGTACCATGTAAGATACTTTGGCCCTTGTCGCACTGGATTTTTACAATCAGAGTCAATACCTAAATAAGGATTGGAGTGATATTGGGTGATTTCAGATGCGAAGGGGCTGGTGATGGCCCCGTCACGGAATCACCCGGTGATTCCCCGCCAGGATCACACCAACACGTCCAACAGACGTGCTGGCTGATCCCAGCGGGGAATCGGGATGGGGCCGCGCGGCGCAACATGCAGCCGCACGACCCCGCCCCCTACGCTTCCTCGCCGCCCGCCCTCCTGGGAGACGGGCGGGCGCGTGGCCAATGCGGCCGCAGCGCCCGCCCGCATTGACCACGGCCTGGAATCCCGCCACAGATTCCAGGCCGTGGTAGCCGTCCAGACGAGACGGGCCCCTTCATCACGGCGGGGAATCGTATTCACCACGCGATCGGGGCCGGCCCCACCGGGACCGCCAATCGCGTGGTGAATGTGATTCCCCGTCGCAATTGACGGGGGTGAACATCTGGGGGGGGGGACTTCTGTTCCCCCCAACAGACGTGACGAGACCTTGCTCACCCGGTGGGAATCCACCGTGGTTGAGCGTGATCTCGTCACGTCTGAAAATACCCATTGGATAGAGCTGGGTAGAAAAAAAAGACTAGATACATACTTAGAGAATAGGTCTATAGATGGCTATTACGATATTTTTACACACGATGGCTCCTTGAGCTGATTCTGCCCGTGTTAAGAGCCCTCACCACAGGCAGGAGTCTGCCCAGCCACTGAATAAATGTTCCGGTGACTGGGACTAGGGAGGGGGCGGGGAGAGGGCGGGGGACGTGTGGAGGTCCCACCCCCGGTGCTGCTCAGCGCGGCCCCACCGCCTCCCTCACAGTTGGATGTGGCGACCTATGAAGCTGCTGCACCCACCTGGAACTGCTCCGGCCACCGGCTGGGGTTAGGTAGAGAGGGCCATCATACGTGATGGCCCGCTCTACCACAGTCCAGGGTAGGCTTCCCCGGACCATGACAGGGCTAAACCCGGGATATGCGCTGGCAGGGAACCCAGCGCACATCCTGGGTTTAGCCCTGTCACAGGGTGTACTCTGCTCCTGCCCGTGGTTAACATCCGGCGGACGGGAGCAGATGTGACACCACTGCCAGTGGCCACGCCAGGGTAAGCGTTTGAAAATACCTTTAGTCAAGATGTTCAAGGGCTAAAACCTCTGAATGTGAGGAGCTGGGTGTGGACAGCAGGAAATGGAGGACTCGATTATGACTTGGACATTTTTCAGAAGCAACTGAAGTTAGCCATTGTCAAAGACAAGATGCTGAGCTAGAATGTTTGAATATATTGTGAGTCGCCCCGAGATGATTGAGGCAGGAGGGGGCGGCATATAAATAATAATAATAATAATAATAATGGACCATTGGTCTGACACAGTACAGCATTTCTTATGTTCTTATGAGTTGCCTAGCGTTTCAGGCTCCCAAATTTGAAAGTGCTGTCCATTTTCCTTGGTAAATGCAAGTGGACAATATCCTTTAAGGTTTAAAGGACTTTAAAAATGTAGAACTGATCTTCTACTATTACATTCCTGCCAGTGCAACTTCATTGACTCAGGGGAATTAAAATTATACAGACATAAAGCCAGTGTAATGAAGTGGAAATGCCAGGCCTCCAAATCACATTCAAGAATCAAACAAACCCACTGACTGACTACACAAATAATTGAACAAATACAGTTTACTTTTTCTTTTTTTAGGGTTCATACAGCAAAACCTGTGAAAGTTAGAACGAAGCTCATCTTGAAGCTATTATATTTTCCAAACATTGGCCTATCCCTGTTGTTAATCTGAAAACTTTTTTTAAAAAAAAATGTTAATGGAAAGAATTCACAACTTTCAACTGAACATCAACCTCATTCTCAATACAAAATGCTCACGGTGAATTTCCAAGGGTCAGGAAAATGCATTGTTTTCTTTCTCAAACCACTGATTTGCTTAATCCTTAGTGGTTTCCCCTCTATAAAGTATGACTTTTCTAAAGAAAAGTGAACTTGTACAAAGGATGGGGAGGGGTGGAATTCTACATTTATTGTGTGTTTTTGATAACAAGTTGTTCAGGTTACAAGGCAAAAATATTCCAATAGCCACTCCTGCAAACTTAGAATCCTAGGAGTGTAGAGCTCAAAGGAACTTTATGGGTAATCTAGTCTAACCCTATACCTAAAGCATCCCTGACAGATGGGGCTTCTAAAATGAAGGATCCAGACAGGGATATGAAAATCAAGCTGGTTTTGTTGTTGTTGTTGTTTTGTTCTGGATCACACATCATCAACAGAAACAAAAATTCTTTGCAACCCCACCGGTCTCCTATTATTCCCTCAGAAACGATCAGCCCCTTCACCAGGGTTGAAGAGGTGCTAATCAGGCATACTTGCAAGACAAACTGATCATACAGGTCATATAGCCTCAGTTCCGCATCTGTAAAATGGGAATATATGTATCCTTGGGTATTTTCAGACGTGACAGGGTGGCTTCGCCTCATCACGGAAACAACCCTGAGATTCCCCGCCGGGATCACGCCGGCACGGCCAACAGTCGTGCCGGCTGATCCCGGCGGGGAATCAGGGAGGGGGCGTGGCCGCGTGGCGCAACATGCGGCCGCACGGCCCCGCCCCCCCCACACGCTCCCCCGCCGCCCGCCCACCCGATTTGACCACAGCCCGGAATCCCGCCGGGGATTCCGGGCTGTGGTCACCAGCCAGACGTTACTTTTTGTTGGTTTCCGCCGGGGATCTCTTTGATCACGCTTTCGGGGATTGTCCCGCGGGGAGCCCTGGAAGCGTGGTTGAAATTGACCCCATGTGGGAATTGACCATGGCGAACATCTGGCGGCCGCCAAACAGACGTTCAGGGCGCTTTGACCCCATGTGGGTATTGACGGGGGTTCACTGTGATCTCGTAATGTCTGAAAATACCCCTTGTCTCTCCCCCTATTCCCCTCCCTTGTCCATTCAAGACTTCTATGTCCCTCAGGGCCAGGACTTGTCTCTAATTACCAGTGATGCACCAGGCACACTGCTTGCACTATACAAGTAATAAATAATAATAATAATAAACTTGGTTCCTGTGAGAGAATCCTATTACCTGCATCTGTGACAGATCTCACTAAGTTTGCTTTTGTTTAAAAATAAAATAAAATAGGTGGGGCCAGGTCTTTGGGGTCAAGAAGAATGAGCTGCCCTCTTCTCCCCCCAGCCTGAATGGTTGATACTCCACTGCTCAGACCTAGGCTTGTTCTGACAATAATAACCATTTTTGCCCTCAAATTCAGCAGATCTAACTCTTAATACAAGCCAGGAGTAGATCTGCTGAGGAAGAAGCTACCATTTTTTACATGACAGAGAAGCACCTCTTACATTGCAGACTTCATGCTATGAACAAAAACAAATATCCTATTGTTGGGGACCCTTTGTAAACAGTTATCGTGGGGAAGGATGCAGGAAAGTGAGATGGAAAGAAAAGCCGCACAAAGCACTTGTTTACGACAAGGATCCCCTATTCTGCAGCCAAGCCGTCTTCCTGGTGCCTTTTATTGAGTTAAACTAATGGTTCAGCTTATAGCAACTTGGGGCTGACAAACATATGGTGTGCAGGCTAATTTCTGATCTGGAGAATATTTCAGTGCAGCCCACCAAGGGACATGGAATCTTTCCCACCTGTCTTCCTGTGCAATGAACTGGCACTCTTCTAACTAGCGCCTCTTTGCCAAGGTTTGGTGGGAAGGGAGGCGCGGCTCAAGAAAAACAGAAGAAAAGGAGGCCAAATTAGAGCTGAAACGTGTTTCTAAATATTACTCACATTTTCAGGTAGCCCACCGACTATCTGAGTAATTATTCCCCATGGAAACAATATATATTCACATAGACATTTGCATTTGTATATTGTTTTCGTCACTTCGTTTCAGTATTTATTTATTTTCTTTTCCGTACCTTGGTGTCAGGAACCCCGTTTGAGGGCAACTCTAGGAGTAAGCTAGAATTGGGCTCTACCCTGGGGTCCAGTCTTGGGCTTCCATTGGCAAGCATCTAATACAGAAAGGGGTGATCGATACCAAGTGAGCAGTCCAGGGCGCAGGAGAACACGGGGTGGATTGTAAAGAGGCAAGGCATGGAGGGGCATGGAAGAGGCGTAGCATGTCGATTCCTTGGCAAGCTGAGCAACTAATGGGTCTGAAGTTCAGAAGTGGTGATGGACCCTGACCTGGCACATTTATGGGACTTCTTAGTCAATCCCAAGGCAGGGCCCTGAAGCCGATCAGGGCAGGAATTACCAGGTTCCTGGGAAGGGCAGAAGGTATAGACTGCTCCCTTCATCCTTGACTTTGTATCAGCCTTGGTGGCTGGGAGGATCAGGTCATGCTTGGGAGACCTGGATACTAGCCTCACTGATGCTAGAACCTAACATTTAGGGTGTTTTCAAATGTGATGGAGCCCATTGCCGTCACGGACTTACCTGGGTGGTGGTGGACGCTGTCACTCTGGTCGGGATTCGGCCAAGCTGCCAAACTAACGCAACGACAGCCAGACCAAGGAGGGTGGGGAGATGCACGGATGTGCATCAACTCGGTCCCACCCCCGTGCTGCATGCAACAGCCCACCTCCCTGGCTGATGGGCAGCCATGGCAGCCAATGATGGCCACCATGGTGTCTGGAACTGCTGGGACTCTGGACTGGGTCCAAGTAAAGTGAGCTTTCAGACGTGAAAGCCCACTTTACTCTGGGTCCGACAGTGGCCAGATCCTGACTGGTGGCGCAGAGATTTCGTAGAGTCACAGCCTGGGCTAGCTGCCACCTCAGTCAGGCTACAGCTCAGGCAAACATCTGGCAGCTGCAACGCGACCGCTTTCTGACATGACCGTGGCTGCAGCGTGAAGCACGTTAAAGCGCCCTAAAGCTGGCCACCCGTCATGTTAACCACCCTTAGTTATTTCCTTTTGACACTAGCACTTCTGTGCACCAAACTCTTGCACAACAGTGCTAAGTAGTGCCAAAACAAAGAAACCAAAATACCAAAATGACCAAAATGATGAAACGACATGACCAAAATAACAAAAACAAAATGTCCAAAACGGAGATTCGTTTCTGCAAATAAAGTGGGGAAACAAATAGAAATCTGTATCCGCTTTATCAAACCCGATTTAAAGTCAGTGATCATGAGAGACAATATACACCAAGGATATTCCTTTTAGCTTGAGATCAAATCAGCCCATGGGCATCGATGGCAAAATGATTGACTTTAATAGAAGGCCACCAGGTAATAAATTAGGGAAAGTGTTGTCTAATCTCATAAATGAAACATCAGTGGAGTTCTGAATGTTCACATCAGCAGAGAATTTGGCCCAAGAAATGTAACACGGACAAGATTGTGAAGGAATTGAATGTGACCTTCTAGTCTAGAAAACAAGCATGAGGTACATTCAACCAACCCCTTATAAAAGGAGTAACTCGGGCTACCCTAAACTCAATAAATGCCAGAAGAAAATATGCTGCTTCAGATCCTCCCCTATTCAAGAGAACCCTTGTATGGTTTCTCTGCAGCTGAGACAGTGGCCATGGTTAGGTACCTCATTCTTCCCTAGGGGAAAGTTCAAGTCTAGAGAGAGTGTGGTTGCCAAGTTGGTTCCAGAAACAAGAGATGGGAGACAAAATAGTTAACATGATATCTTTTACTGAACCAACTTCAGTTGGGGAAAGTATGCATATTGTTTGACTGCAATTTCTGTTGGTGAGAATATACAAGCTTTTGTACTGCACAGAGTTCTTTCTGTAGTCCACAAGTTTGCATACCTTGACCAACATGTTAACTTAATCTCTCATGTCTCAGGTACATCAAGACAGACGTAATCTATGTTAAGGGAAAGTCTGTGGTTATGTCAAGATACAGTGAAATGAAGAGCTATTTTTCTCATGTGCAGACAAACCCTTAGAAGAGTGTGTGGCCTAGTGGTTTAAGCATCAGCCTGGGATCCAAAGAGATAGGTTTCCTTGATACTGCCTCCCTCTATGGCCTCAGGAAACTCACTTGCTGCTTTTACCCCACAACTGTAAACTGAGGTGTAGCAGGGAGCAGTCCTGTGGGGCTACTGCCCCTTTAAGAAGGGGGCTGCGTGGGCCAGCCAGAGGGCTGAGCATGCATAGGGGTGTGGCAGAGCCAGCCCCATAGCTTGAGACCAGCCTGTGAAGGGAACAGGCTGGGAGACCCTGAATCAGAGTGGGCAGGACACTGGCCCTTTAAGGTTGAAGAAGAAGTCTGGCCACGCCCACTCTGCTGGCTATAAGAGACTAACCTGGGCCTGCAGGGTGGAGGCGACTGAGCCAGCAGCCCCAGGGACTGTGGACACTAAGTATAATAAAGGACTGTGGACTTGTTACCCTCTGGACTTTGCCTGGTTTGTGTTGGGTCCTACAGGAGGGTACCCCCTTCCCCAGAGGGGGATTCAGCCGAGGCTCGGGCTGAATAGGCGTGGCAGCAGGGTGAGCTAATTCCCTTGAGTGACACCCCAGCACCCCCATGTGGCCCTGGGAAGACCCCCTGCAACATGAGGGAAATGAAACCTTCTCTATTTGGCATTCAGACGGATGTGATCCCAACTGTGCCCTCAGGCAACCCTGAACTCCGACTGCACAGGAAACAGAATTTGCCCCGGTGTTCAGAGAGAGAGAGAGAGAGAATAGTTGTCGTATTGGTTCCAAATGTAAGAGACAAAGGGTGAAAACACAGACATGGCGCTAACCACCCTTTTACCACCCTTGGTGGTCATTTATGCATGTTTCAGGGCTGCATAGGGCATCAATACAGCCCTGCAACATGCATAAATAATAGGGGTGGGAAGTTCGGTTACCCCGGTATTTTGTCATACCGGTAGTATCGGATTAATCCGGTTATTGGGGGTACCGGTGCCGGTTCCCCTGTGCCGGATTTGTTTACATTGAAATGAATGGCCGCAATGTAAAAGAAAGAAAGAAAAAGAAAAATTTTCCCTCCCCCGTCCAGGCTGCGCGGGTGGAAGGGGGGGGGACACCCCCCTGCCCAGCCTGGATTTTTAAAGTAATTTTTTTTAGCCGAAGTCCCTGCTAGTGCGGGCTCCGGGCCACCGCCATGCTGGCAGCGGCGACCCGAAGCCTGCACCAGTAGGCACTAGGGCGATCCCTGGGGTGGGGCTGCTTTAACACCCCTCCATCCCAGGGATCACCCTACCCCCCCCCCCCCAGAGATGGCCTACCTTTTGCGCTCTGGGCGGCGGCGGCAGCGGCTGCACGGCGGTCCGGCGGCTTCAGCGCTGGCTGGCTTCAGCGCTTGTCTAGGCCTTCTGGGTTTCCCCGGAAGGCCTAGACAAGCGCTGAAGCCAGCCAGCGCTGAAGCCGCCGGACCGCCGTGCAGCCGCTGCCGCCACCCGGAGCGCAAAAGGTAGCGATCTCTGGGTGGGGGGGTAGGGTGATCCCTGGGGTGGGGGGGGTGTTAAACCATCCCCCACCCCAGGGATCACCCTAGTACCTGCTGGTGCGGGCTTTGGGTCACCGCCGCCAGCATGGCGGTGGCCTGGAGCCCGCACTAGCAGGGACTTCAGCTAAAAAAAATTTAAAAAACAAATCCAGGCTGGGCAGGGTGGGTGTGTCCCCCCCCCCCCCTCCACCCACGCAGCCTGGACGGGGGAGGGAAAGTGTTTTGTTTTGTTTTTTCATTGATTTCAATGGGGACAGTTCCCCATTGAAATCAATGGAAAAATACCGGTACCGGTATACCGGTTGTAATCCGGTAAACCGGGTTTTTGGGAACCGGTATCCGGTAAAACCGGTATCTGAGTTTTTGGGTGAAGTACCACCCCTAATAAATAACCACCAAGGGTGGTTAAAGGGTGGTTAACGTCATGTCTGTTTTCACCCAATGTTATACAGGTAATCTCTTACACTGGATCCACTTATTCTGACTTGTTCCATGCCTGAGGAATGGTCCTGTGGGTGTTTGAAAGTTTCCATAATCTCATCAACTACATACGGTCCAAATAAAAGATATCATCTGAACTACTTTGTCTCCATCTCTTACTATTTAGCTAATCTGACTGCAAGAAATCCAATTGTCCCCCCACAGCCCAAACATCAGAAGAAAAATTAACACCGTAAATTTTTGATGGTGTTTTTGATGGAGTTCATCCCCCGCTCGTCTCCCAGGTCCAGAGTCTGGGCGTGTTCCTAGATTCCCAGCTACGCCTGGATCTTCAGGTGGCAGTTGTGGCGAGGAGTGCTTTTTGCTAGTTACATCTGGTGCGGTGGCATCGACTGTATGTCTCGTATGCCAACCTGGCCACCATCATCCATGCTTTCATCACCTCAAGACTGCACTATTGTAATGCGCTCTACGTCGGGCTACCCTTGGTGATGGTCTGGAGACTGCAGAATGCAGCGGCCCACCTCTTTACAGGGACGGGTTGCCATGATCACATTACACCAGTGTTCCATGCTCTGCGCTGGTTGCCTATAGTCTTCCGGGCCCGATTCAAGGTGTTGGTACTTACCTATAAAGTCCTATACAGTCTAGGCCCTGCCTATCTGCAGGATCACCTCACTCCTCGTGTCCTGGATCGACCCCTGCAATCTACTGGGGGCACCCTTCTTGAGGTCCTCCAGGTGGTCCAGGGGGCCACGATGGAGAGGGAGTTCTCGGTAGCTGCGCCTAGGCTGTGGCGGTGGCCCAGGTGGCCCCAGACCTCTTCTCATTTCAGCGTCAGTGCACGACCTGACTGTCCCACCAGGCTTTTGGTGAGGGAGATGGGTAGGGTGGGTGGAGAGTGGGGTAGGGTTTTATGCTACCCCCCCCTTTTGATTTGTTTTATGGATTTTATATGTTGTTTATGGTTTTAGTGATATTTAAAATTATGTTGTAAGCCGTCTCGAGTTGCATATGCAGGAGAGGCAGGATAAAAATTCTGTAAATAAATAAATAAATAAATAAATACAATCCTGAACAGCAATCACCACTAACTGATTCAGAACTCAGCCATCACATCACACAAACCCCTTCCATTCTCTACCTTGAACAGAAAAGTTCTGTTCATCTTTTTTCTCTTGCATTCACCATATATATCTGGGATCATGCTGTATTCTTTACTTCCTAGTTTTGGTTGTCTAACAAGTCCTTTTGGACTCTTTTTCAGGCAATCCCCTGGAGTTTGCTGCTCTGACTTATTAATAACCAACAAGGGTTAAAATAGCTGTTGCTATTAAAAGCACAGCCAAAAAAAAAAAGAGCCCATTTTATTTTGGAAAAAATCCATTTGGATACACTTGCCCTTCTGCTTGAAGCTCCACACAACTCGATCCAGGAGACTCACTAAAAGAGAAACATAATTTCTACTTATAGCAAAGATGGAGTAACTTCTCCCGTGGAGATTACATCACTTTGATCTGATGTTATGTTTTCCACTCTGCTCTCTCTAGCAAAATGAAACCGTAGCAGAAGCATAGAAGCTTCCACAGATGGAAAAGTTGTATACACTCTGCAGGACTACAGCAAAACTGGGAGATAAAAGGCGACAGGGTCACAGGGAGTTTTAGGATCGGTCCCAAAGGAGGAATGGATCAAAAATGTGATAAGCTATACCCTGAGCAGGAACCGGTTGTTAGCCCTTTAAGAAAATCACACTGAGCCTAAGTAGATCAGCTAACTGGCCACAGCTGTGGAGACAGTGGTCTAGAAAGCCCAGAAGCCCTCAGAGAGAGGAGGTGGTGAACAGAGTAACAGTGGAGTAGGGAGAGCAAACTGGGAAGCCACACTGTGCAAGAGGCAGGTTTGGGAGTACCTGCCTGGCTTAGGCGGAGAGGAAGCCTAGCCGCCACACTGGCTGGAACGACCTGACAAAGCAAGCCCTTCTCAGGGGACAGAGCCCTGGAGTCGCAAGGTGGAGTCAAACCACAGCACAGGAACGGGCTTGGCTTGCAGGACTGTTTGGAGGAGCCCGATTTACTGAAAGAAGCCGCTAGCCAGGAGGATTGGGCTAGCTAACAAGGGAGGCTTGGAGACCAGACTCAAACAGATCCCTGTGGGTTCATGTCTTACAGCTAGGGCCATGATCAAGGTATTGAGAGACTCTAGGTAAAGCCACACGAAACGTTAACCCACTTTGGGCAACGTTAACATGCGATGCAGTGGATCGTTTGGTCAGCAGCCGCCAGATGTTCACCCTGGGGTGGGGTAGGCAGCCGGCTGCTAAGTGATGTGCCTACCAGAGAAGCCTGGTGACACAGCACATAGTAACACTGCCCAAACTGAGATAATGGGCTGCCTCTCATGTGGCTGGTTCCTGTGCTGCCATTCCACAAGGCAGGCTTGAGAGCCAGTGTAGTGTAATGGTTAAGTGTGCAGTACTTGGGGGTGGGGATCCCAGTTCTAATCTCACCTTAGCCAAAAACTCAATAGGTGACCTTGAGCCAGTCACACTAGTCTCTCAGTCTAACCTACCTCAAAGGGTTGTTGCGAGGATCAAAAGTTGTGTTAAATTGTTCTATGTAAAGCTCTCCGAGGGCCGTGGCAGGGGAGCATTATATAAAGATTATTATTATCCAAGGACTGGGCCCAAAGGAGCACATGCACTCTTCCCGCCCACCCAACAGCTGATCGGCAGGAGGGGGTTGTGGGTCAACAACTGATCGGGGGAAGGGAGCCAACGCACGCTCCACCCACCCATGAACAGCTGATCAGGGAAGGGGTACACACATGCTTCTTGCACCCGCAGAACACGTAGGCAGCCAACTGCTATGTGATGTGCCCACCAGAGAAGACTGGTGACACAGCACATAGTAACTTTGCCCAAATTGTGATAACAGGCCACCTCTCTTGTGGCCGGTCCCCATGCTGCCATGCCAAAAGCCAGGATCTGAGGATTGAGCCCAGAGGAGCGCATGCGCTCTTCCCGCCTACCCAACAGCTGATTGGTGGGAGGGGTTCGTGGGTGCTCCTACCACACACACAACAGTTGACTGGGGGGAAGGGGGCCCACGCATGCTCCTCCCACCCACCCAACAGCTGATCGGGAGAGGAGCACGCTTGTACTCCTCCAGGGCCCTCTTTTCCCCAATCAGCGGTTGGGTGGGTGGGAGGAATGCATGTGCTCCACCAGGGCCCTCTACTCCGCCCCCACCCCCCCATCAGTTTTCTAGTGGAAGCTGGACTGGATCCTGCAGTGCAGCAGAAATCCAGGCATCAAGTCCCATGTGGCTGGCTCCTTCGCCTGCCCCTGAGGGTGGCAGGACCTGTCACAGTGGTCCATCTGCCCGGTTTCCCCGCAACGGGGCAGATCATGTGGTCTACTGTCCCCACCGGCCCAAAGTGTGACGGCTGCAACTGCCTGCCGCTGCCCACAAAATCTCACGTGGTTTTATCCTCTGAGTGGCAGTGGCATGAGCTAATTCTCCCCAAAATCCTGCTGAGAGGCTATCCTCCAGGAGGAGGAAACTCGCTGCTGCTACTAAGGCGGGAAAAGAAGTGTTCTTGATCTACTGTCAATCCCGGCACGTCTTATAACCAGGAAAGGCTCCCAAAGCTGTTGGGTGTGCCTCAGAGAGAACTTGTCCCTCTTTGTTTAATGTGCAAAATAGAATAGGGTCTCCTCAACGTTATGCCACTCGATATTCAAATCTAACATTATAGAACATCTATTAGGCCATGCACATATACAATATACTTAACACTAGATACATTTTTATTACAAGAAATTACCCTAGATTACCAGACCTTGGGAATACAAAACAAAATTATTTGACACCAAGATGGAAATGATAAACGCAACGCACAACTGACACGTGGAACTCACTGAGGAGGCCAACTATGTAACTGAGTAAAAAATAAGACAAAATAGATACATTCTCTGGGGTCCGATGTGGAGGGAGGGGAGCCTCCGGCCCAGGAACCGAATGCAACTCAGGGATAGCATTGAACTTCAAAGCCCTTCACGGCCTGAGCCCTACTTACCTGAGTGATCGCCTCATCCCCTGGGCTGCAGTCACCTGGGGGCGTCCTCCTGGAAGTCCTGCGCTATCGGCAGCTTCAGGCAGAGAGGAGGGTGTTCTTGGCGGCTGCACATTCGCTCTGGAATTGCCTCCCGGTAGAGGTTCGCCTCAGCCTGAATCTTCTCGCCTTCCGACGAAACCGCAAGACATGGCTTTTCCGCCAGGCGTTTGGCAGCAGGGAGGGGAGGGTGGGATGGGTTAGATTAGGTTAGGTTGGTTGAAGGGAAGGGGATTTTTCTGCAGATTAGATTAGATTTTATTGTTTAATGTTTAGGTGGTTTTTATATATTTTTGTATTTACATATTTTTATTGAAATTGATTGGTTTATATTTATACTATTGTGAGCCACCCTGAGTCGCTTTTGCAAGAAGGGTAGGATAAAAATGGAATAAATAAATGAATAATAAATCGTTTTTGTGTGGATTTCCAGTTCCTGGATCTGGTCCCCAGATGCTGTTCCTACGTCCAAGCACAGAAAAACTGAGCTCACGATAAAGAATCTGAGACAAACGCACATACACTGGTGTGGCACAGTACGGCACGGCATGGCACGGTATGGTATGGTATGGCCTGGCTCACAAGTCCCTTATTCTATGACTGGGCTTGGTCTCCTCTTATCAAGCCCCAGCCAGGTCATGTGACCAACCCGCTCTGGTCAGATGATTTTCTCTAGTCCCTAGGTTCCCTGTCAACCCTTTCAGTGCTAGTCCCAGATGAGAAAGTGGTGACGCACGCGGACACTGTGGGTCTGCTCCTGCAACTACTTGCCCACAGCACTTCAACAAAACACGTATAAGGGACAAATCTAAGATCTGGAACCGCCTCTTCCTGAGTGCACCCCTTAAGCACCCAACAGCCCTCAGAGCTTGTACTAATTTTGACAGTGACCTCTGGGAAGGAAACGGTAGGAGACTGATCCCTCCATGTAGGCCATGTTTTTGTACACTGCCTCCTAGGCTTCTGATACTGGCCCTGGTTGGAGACAGGATGCTAGCAGACATGGACTGTTAGTCTGGGCCTTTTCGCATGAACGCCCCCCTCCTCCCCCTGCACATGTGTGCGGGTGGGGGGCGTCTGTGTGAGCACCACGGCGCATGTGCGAGGAGGTGTCTGTGGGAACGCCGCAGTCAGTGGATGGGGGTGCGCGTGCGTACTCCTATACTCCACCCACCTCCACCCATCCCCCACGCAGGGAGCAACGGGCACCAATGGCAGATGCTCTCTACGTGGAGATAGGTGGGGGTCTGTGGGGACGCACCCCAACGTACCGCCCACCTGCTGCGCCCCCCACCCATCCCCCCACGCACAGCGGCCCGTATGAAAAGGGCCTCTGACTCAGGATGGCAGTTCTCAAGTCCTTAACTTTAATCAGAGCATGGTACGGTTGCGCAATTGAACACTCAAGTTTCAAGACATGCCCAAATTAAGAATGTCTCAGTTGCACCCCTATTGTGCCCAGGCCTTAAAACACCATCTTTAATCATGTGATCATATACCATGTTTCAAATTGTATCAGATGCCAAGGTAAGCTTCCAACCCTGTTAGGACACATTGGGTATTTTCAGACGTTACGTGGTCAATGTCAACCACAGTCAATTCCCTGTGGTGGCTTGGACCACGTAACGTCTGTTGAGGGGAACGGATGTTCCACCCCAGATGTTACCACGGCGGGGAATCACATTCACCACACGAGCGGCCGAAGTGGTGGGACCGAAGGCCGTTGCGTGGTGAAGGCGATTCCCCGCCGTGGTGACCCCTGCCGTCACGTCTAGATGGCGGCCAAGGCCTGGAATCCCTGCAGGGATTCCGGCCCATGGCCATAGTGGGCGAGCGCTGCGGCAGCATTGGCCACGGCGGCCGCCCGTCTCCCCAGAGGGCGGGCGGCGGGGCGCGTGGAGGGGGCGGGGCCTTGCGGCCACACGTTGCACCGCACAGCCCCACCCTCTCCCCAATTCCCCGCCGGGATCCCCCGGCACGACTGTTAGGGCATGACGGGTCATCCCGGTGGGGGATTAATTCATTGGTTTCGTGACGGGGCCAATTGGCCCCGTCACGTCTGAAAACACCCATTCTTACTGTAACCAAGCCAAGAACGTGTACCTGAGCTCTCGCATCCTTGTGAATGTTGCATCCCTTGTCTCTCCCTCTGTTCCCCTTTCCCTGTCTCCCTTCCCCCTGTCTTTAGATTGTAAGCTCTCAGGCAGGGACCGTGTCTATCTTATTCTCTGTAAAGCACCAGGTACATCGCTGGCGCTATATAAATGCTTACAATAATAATAATAATAATAATGATGCACACCCTGTAGATTTTTTTTCTACAATGAGAAAAGGATATTGATCTTAAGTCTTTTGTAGCTCAGAAATGGCAAAACGTAATTTTCTCAGGCTTTCCAAATCAATTCACTTTCATCCCAAAAGATGCGCTTGGGGGAACATTCTAAGCATATGGCAACAAGTGAAAACATTTTTCACCCTTTACTAAAATGAGCGATACCAGTACAGAAGTGTGTATGGGTGTAAAACATCTCTTTCACTTTCTCACCTAAACTGCTGCATAGTGTTTTTCTGCTGTTTTATGCGGGTGACATTTTTCGGCCCCAAACTAGAATAAGCATTTAGGTATCTATGCAAAAGCAGATTACATTAGAATAGATTCAATTAGGTGAAAAAAGGGCAGACAGCCCTGAAACTTTAATAGCCTGTCTCTCATGCGAGTGAATTCCTCTCTCACAAGAACAGTGTTTTGCTTGTAAAATAATAACTAAAAGCTAGTTCCTTTTGGAAGGCAGGCAGGGCTTTAAGACTCCACAGAAGTCACTGTGAGATTTGAAACTGACTTTAAAGATGCTTGCCCACATTACCTGGCCTGATGAAACTCCTGGCGCGGAAGTTCACAGCTGGGAATTTTCCACTTATCTCCGAATGTGGGCGCGGGGGTAAAAACGTCATCAGCAGTCATTTAGCTGGATTTTGAGCTCTGTCATTTGCAAGAGAAAATGCTGCAGGACCCAGCTGATGACGTTTTTACCCCCACACCCACGTTCGGAGATAAGCAGAAAATTCCCAGCCATAAGCTGCCACACCGGGAGTTTCGCCAAGACAGGTAACGTGGGCAAGCAGTGTCAGTTGAGCCAGGATTTCACCCCAGGAAGGTAAACAAAAAGTTGCATTAAACGAATCTGCCATTAGCTGTAGCTCAATGCAGCTAAAGAACTTCAGTTAACAACAAGCCACATGAAAATGCATTCTTCCCAACACAAACTAATAATTAAATAAAAGGCAGCTGAATGATAGCAGCCTTGAAAACTACCAACAAATCTAATCATAATGATACATTTTGCTTCCAAAGCCTTTGCTTAACTCTCGGTTTTAACAAGGATGGTCCTTGCTGCAAGGACAAGAGGAGGAATTCCAATTATTTGTGTTTATCATAATGGAAGAGCACAGTGCTGTAGGGCCTGACATGCATTAAAATAGCCATACAGGAGAAAACAGGCCAAAGATTGATGGCCTAAATGACATCTATTCACTACAGTCACATTATAGAGCAATTTATCATTATTCAGGAACACTGCTCTTCTTCTGCCATCGCCATAAGACACTGAAGTCAATTTTAAAGCTTTTATTGATTTCAGCAGAAGTAGGCCTTAGTTTAGGATAATGTAGAAATAAAGGCAGTGTGATCCAGAGCACAGAGGACCGGATTTGGCGTCTAGAGACTCCTAGAGATTTGGCCTCTAGGTCATGAGCCGGTATGGTGTAGTGGATAAGAAGTTGGATTTGGTCCTGGGAATCCAGGGTTTGAATCCTGTCCTAGCCATGAACTCGTTGACTTGCCCTGGGAAGTCTCAGCCTCATGAGTAAAATGGGCATGTCCGTGGTCAGCTTGTGGGGCGGGGGGGGGACTTCACATGAGCGGCCCCATGCATGGCCTCCCCATCCACGCAACACCCACTCCGTCCATGATTGGGGCACTCCAGAGCACCCTGTGCATGGATGGGGTGAGTGGTGTGTGAGTCATGGAAGCATATACCTGCATGTACCGAATTCACATGAGCGTTCCCCCGCATGGACAATGGGTGTCACTGTCCATGCATGGGGGCATCTTGTGTAAAAAAAAAACCTTGTCTCTCCTTGTGTTCCCCTCGCGCTTATGCATCTTAGATTGTAAGCCCACTGGGCAGGGACCTGTCCCCAAAAATCTGTGACTGTAAGGCACTGAGCAGCCCCATGCCAAGTAGCGCTACTGAAATGAGTAGTAACTCTGCCCATTATCTTTTGCAAGCCAATTCACCTTTCCATGCCTCTGTTTTCCTTCTCACACAATGGGTGTTTTTAGACAGACACCTGGCTGGCCACCCCTGAGCAGTTCCATGGGTGCACGCCCACGTCTGCCCATGTCCAGCCCCACCTGGGTCAGGTTTACACAGATCGAAGGGCTGTCTCAGCACCTGGTCGGTGTGGATGGCACCCCCTCCCCACATTATAGAGTTGTGGGCAGATCGCCCAACGTTCTTGGCTGCCGCCTGCAACTCTATGGTGTTGCCCAGGACAACTGCCGGCCAAGACTGAAACTGCAACGGCCTTCCACTGCGCAGACAGGTTTGGACGGCCGGCTCTTCTGGCTGTGCTCCAGGATGTTCCACACCACAAGCAGGGCTGGAGCAGTTTGCTCCGCCTCTGCTCTGTCTGCACATCTGGTGGGCCGCCTTTAGACAGGCAGAGAAGAGGCAGGGCTGCCGTCCATCTCTTCAAACCCATTGTCTACTTTGTCTATTTCAACCAAAGTTGCAGAACCCTCCACCCAAGGATCAAATCTGGCCCATGGCTTTTCTAGCTTGGCCCATGGATCCAGTCTCTATCCTCAAAGCCCTGGAACAACGAGCTCAAGAAAATGGAGCAGAGATGACAGAAGGCACTCAAGAACAGGGGATGGACCCATGGCATAGATCCATGATTTTAATAATTAATTAATTTAATTTATTTATTTATTATTATTATTATTATTAAGCATTTAGATAGCACCAGCAATCTACCTGGCACTTTACAAAGTAATGAAATAGACACGGTCCCTGCCCTAGGGCTTACAGGCCAGTGACCCATCTTGCCAGGTATCCTTTCTCCAACATTGGCCAGAGCCAAATACCTCAGAGGAAGCATACAAAAATCAAGGTATATAGGGGTTCGTCCATTCCCTGTCATTCACTCCCAGCTTCCATCTCTTTCTATGTTTTGTACATCACCCAATGCAATGGGGCTCAACTTCTGGCTGCCCACGTCCAACGTTGCTCTGCCGTAATACCAATAATAAGGAAAGCAGCAACTAAAGAACACCATTGTAACAGTGCGAGGGTGAGGAGCATCCGCATGGGACGGAGGGATTTAGGGCACAGGGTCAGGATCAGAACCTCCTGTGGGTTCCTCCTGTACTCGTTTGTTCGACGGGGATGCATAGGGGGCTGTTCTCAGTTGCTGCCCCGATGTGGAACTCCCTCCCCCTGGAGGGCCGGCGGAGTCCAGGCCTGAGCATCTTTCCGAGGTGGTGTGAAACTTTTCTTTTTGTTCATACATTTGGTGGGCAGAGAGAGGGAGAGGGATTCAGTGGGAGGTTGTTGGGGGGTTGGAGTGGGTTGGTGTTTTTTGGGTGGCGGAGGAGATTGTATTTTAATGTCTTTTAACTGTATTTTGTAAGCTGCCCTGAGCTTTTGGGGAAGTGTGGGGTATAAATGTCAATAAATAAAATAAACATAAAGGAACCAAGATAGGGAAAAGGGGGAACAGGACCGGGGGGACAAGAACACAGCACGGGGCTAGAGACAATAACAAGGCCTGGAGGAACAAGAGACAGTACAAGAGCTGGGAGCAGAAGAGAGAGGAGGGTGTATTACACATTCCACCCAGTTTCCTCAGGCCACCAGCCACCTTTATATGCTGACTGGCAGCCAATCAGGAAGCTAGGAGGTGGTGCAAAAGCCAGGACAGACAGGAGGGGTGTGGCTAAGGCGAGGCAGGGAAGCCTCTTGTGCGAAGGGGCTGGGCCAGAGGTAGGCTGACCAGTGATACAAGCAGGCCGGCCACTGCTCCAGAACCCCTGACTGCTTACGTTCAAGGCCAGATGCTTACGAAGATCATGGCTTCTAAAGACATGGGTTGGATGTGCATTGCTTATGACATGCAGTTTCCTACTCCCATTAAAGATTAGTGGCAAGGCTCCTAGTAATCTCAGTGGGGGTGAAAATCAGACCTGGTTTGTATTCTTCTGAACATTTTTAAAACACCAAAAACATCCCGTTTGAACGACATGGGCTGTTCTGTTTCCTATGGACATTTAGAATTCCCAGGTAATGTGTAATATAGTCAATCTTCTGCCATGATTGATATCCATTTTGTAGAATCGCTGCACCAGAGGGAGGCAAGGCACCTCAGAAAACCTTGCAGGCCACGCTAGAAAACTCAAGCGCACTGGCCAATAATGGTTACATCAAAAATAATATTTTCCATTCCCACATGCTGCGAAGCTGTAAACTATTCCCTTAGACACAGGAACATAGATTTTTATGAAAACCACATGTAACATCCCAGCACACATGCTTTGTTTATACCTTTATACAAAATGACTACTGAAAGGACCAATCTCCAGAAGATGCCTTTTGGGACATGTCAAGCTTGTGGTATGCCAAAGCCATCTCTAAGCATGAGTCTCTGTTCTTGTAGCAGCCACTCTGTCCTTGTGTTTATCCTAATGGGAGAATACTCTACTGTCCGGCCTTGAGCTTTGGACCTCATTAATAGAGGATAACCGCTCGTTGAGAAAAAGTAGTTTTCCCTCTCCTAGAGAATTCTGCCAAAGAAGCTTGTCTCATCTGAAACCTTTATTACATTAAAGCCTCGTCTTTTCAGCAGGTATGACAATGTCCCACCCACTGAGCTTTCAGATAGAGGGGGAGGACATCATGATAAGTAGGGCTGAGTTTTCCTCTTACTTGGGGAAATTATGGTGGATTATTTTATTATGTTTTACAGCAACATTATTCCCACCTGCGCTTTTGTAGAAAAAGCATCAAGGAGATAGTCTCGCACACCTAATGGTTTCAAAGCCCTCACCCACTCTATGAATGGTTGTACCTTAAACCAGCTGCTGATTTTTTTTCCCAGCTGCCTGCCCCCATGTCCAAATGCGCAGAAGAATTCTATTCATAGACAGCAGGGCTGGGAAACCTCAGGCCTGAGAGTCAAATGTGGCTTGCAGACAGTAATCACGTGGCCACTTTCCATTCCCTGCATCTAGCACCTGAATCCAGTTCCTGTCCCCAAGCACTGAAAAGACTGGGCTCAAGGTAAGGGGAAAGAGATGAGGGGATGCACACAAGGACAGGGGACAGATCAATGGCACAGATCCATGATCTGAACCCTCCTCTTCCTGAGCATCCTCCTTAAGTATCCCCATCCCCAACTTCTGTGCGGCCTCCTCGGAGCTTGTAGTAATTTTCAAAGTGGCCCCTGGGAAGGCAAGGGGAGGGTCCGGATCACAGATCTGTGCCATGGATGTGTCCCCTGTCCTTGGGTGCATTCCCTCATCTCTGCTCCCTGACCCTGATCTCAGTCTTTCAGCGCTTGCAGTCAAGAATTGAGGCCAGGGAACTGAGACACAGAAACTAGCCACAGACCACATTTGCCCTCAGCCATCTCTGCTCTCTAGTCACGTTACCATACCATACAGCTTGTATATGTGTACATATACTTAGGAGTCTGCATCATTATACGGCCTTAATCCCTACCGAGTCAGGAGTGAACCCACAGCAAAGAAAAGATGAACACTCTTTCTGCTCTTGTTATATCAGTGTACCTACACACCGAGCAGCTTCACTCACCACCATGGTGCCATTCCAAATTTGCACTGATGGTCATAGAAATTTTTGTTGACAGTCCAGGAATAAATAAAGCCAGGGACTGGAGAGTTCAACTCCACTCTTTCTGCTGCAATGAAATTAGACTAGAAGTTGGAAGGGCAATGTTGCCTTTTTGGGATTTGTTTCTTTTTTTACTTTTAGCTGCAACTTGCCCCCAAAATATACACCACAAATGAAAGCAACCATTTTAAGAAATGCTATAAAAGAAAGAAGGGGGGGGGGAGAAATCTCTGGGCAACTCAGTAACAGGCACACTGTAAAATTATAATTGGAAGAATGGCTTTGTTTCCATGCCATTTTAGAAATATGGCACCAGTGCCATTTAATCACATCATGTGCCATATGGTATTGTCATCGACCCCATGCCTGAGTTGGCCATTTATTTTTAGAAAGAAGCTCAGTATTTCCAGCCCGTTTTGCAAAGTACTTTTGCAAATGAGCAGGTAGGAAATATCCCTTGGGAAACAGCTGTATTTGCCTTAAACTGATGTGGGTGTTGGAAGTGCAGCAGAGGTGACCAAGGAAAGAGAGGGCTATTTTAAATCTGAAACCAGGAGCCTGGGGTTTCTGCAGAAGTTTAAGAGGCAGTTTTGAGACTCTTGTTGACCCAGAAGTGATGACAAATACTCTTTAAAAGATCCAGCGGTCACTTTGCTGTTAAAACTCTGTTTCATCCAGGCAATGCACTTAAGTACACGAAGACTGGCTGAATTTATGCATTTTGATCAAAATAAAGTTTTATAAATGGGCCTCAATTATTACATCACATTACCTTTTGTTTTTATACCCTGTCCTATCTGCATGGGACCTGGGGCAGCTTACAAAAGAAAAACAATATGATCATTAAAAAAAATATCTATTAAAATACATATAAAAAGAATCTCGTGCCACAGAGGGGATCTTTTAAAGTTGAGATTATCATAGAAGGCATTCAAATATACATAGAGGCTGGTACCACTAGAGCAGGATTGGCGAAACCTTTCCCTCCTGGACGGCTACTTTGAAAATGAGTCACAATCTTTGAAGGCCGCACACACGTTGGGGGCGAAGGTGCTTAAAGGAAGCAGTGAGGAAGAGGAAGGTCTGCACCATAGGGCTGTCCCCTACCCTTGTGCGCATGCTCTGTCTCCTCTCTGCTCCCTTACCCCAAGTTCAGTCTTTCTGTACTTGGAGGGTAGCAACTGGATCCAGGGGCCGATCCAGGAACTGAAAAGAGGCCACATAACAACTAGCCCCGCAGCGCGTTTGGCCCCCAGGCTTGAGGTTCCCCATCCCTGCTCTAGAACGTGGTAACACAGGCACAGAGGAATGGTCTAAAAGAAAACTTCATATAGGGTTTTTGCAATTACAGACCAACTTGTAAGCAGGAGTTAGTGAATCCCGAACTGTTAAAACATGTTGAAAATTCCTTAACCCAGCAGCTGTATAGACACCAGATGTTCTTCTGCTGTTAAAAAAAATAAAACAAAAAACCAATCCAACCACCCTTCACTGGTAAAAAGGACACATGAACCCAGAATACTGAAATCCTCATTCAAGGCAACAGGCAGAGAGAGAGATGAAAAGAAAGGAGGCTCCCCTAAGTCTTACTCAATAACACAAACAATTTTAAACACCAGAAAGGATGGGGATATTCTTTCCCTGCAGTACGGGAAACTGACACAGGCAAAGGTATTAAGTGGAATTTTAAAATCCCATCAGCTTTAGCTATATAGGGCTCTATGTCCCTATGAGTCAGGTTAAGAGGGACATTCGACATGTTATTACCTAAAAGCTCAATTACTTCTCTCCAAAGCAAGCATTTAACTGCCTTTATATCACACTGGCTCTCATACCAACCACAGAAATCCTTTGGCAAAAGTACTTTTTATTATTATTTTAGGAAATATTGTTTTGACAGACAGAAAGACAGAAAGAAAGACAGAAAGAAATTCAGCCAGCCTCAATGCATGGGGCTATGAGAGAATCCACATAATCTCATTTTCTCAGAGAATCTACACAAGAGGAGACAGGAGGAGACACACCTGAACTGTGGGGAAAGCTTAACTGTCAGAAGGATGGATGTGTGCATAGTACAGTTCACTTTGTTAGTGTGAGGAGGGTGGGAGGAGCAGGGATATAGGATCACGCACGTCAAAGTAGTGATGTGATAGGGCAAAGGTGGGCAAATGGCCACTCAGGAGCTACATGCATCTCTCAAGTACCTGTACTGTGGCTTTTGACTGAAGTGGCTGCCTGAGGATGTGTCCATACTGCTCCCCCAGAAGAGAAGCTTTTCTACCACCATTTCTACCACTGGAGCCTTCTGGGGGCCATGGGAGCAGAGGCAGCGTGTCCTCAATGACTACTGTTGCTGCCTGAACCTGTGAGACCACTTGGGAGCTGGAGATTTGACGCGAGGGAGGGGAGATCGGGGGAAGCTAATCTGCCCTGTCCCTGGAATCAAGGGAAGCCAGCAATCAATGTAACATGTCTTGTGGCCGTCAGTGATAGGACAATGTTGATATGCAGCCCAATGGGTTTGGGAACTTTGTCCATCCTGTGATAGGGCTTGGAAATAAAGACTGGAAAGACAACAGTACAATTCTAGCTTACAAAAGAGGTTATTATAAGGGTGTGCGATTTCTTCCATTTATAGATTGCTTTTTAAAAATAAAGTCTATTTTTTTCTACGCAGCTTCAGAGACCCCAATCTGTGGCCCATGCACACAACACACAGACCAGCCTCGCCCTGCACATGCCCACTTCACATACGTGCAAGCTACCACCGTAGCTGCCCGAGGGACCAAGCCGCCTGAGTCGGCCCCTGCAGCCTTTCCCTCTGCCCAGCCGTGGCTACATTCACAGTTCTCGTTCCCTCCCTGTGATGGGAGGAGGCGGGAGGTCTGTGAGCTATTCTCCCAGCAGAGTCCAAGCCGCTTTTGAGGTCACCACTGCAGACCTTGGATTGACCCCAACATTAGGTAATGGGTTATTTTGAATTTGCATACATTTACAAAATGATCATGTAAATTTATGCCAATGATGCCCTGCATGATGGGCAATGAAAATCTCCCGCCTGCTAATTCTTTCTCATTAGAAACTTCTTTACAATATAAGTGCTCAGCCCTCTCTAAAAACCTTACCCTTTCAAAGCTTTCTTTACTTGAAGTGCCCAGAATCACAAGTCACTTATGAAACTCTCACCTGAACTAAATTTAGGGCAAGCGCCTTTATCCACAAGAGAGGGAGGTTCAATGGGTGTTAACAAATGTAACACTGCCCTGTTTGCCTGAGGAAGGAACCGGCCCCACAGAAGGAGTCGGGCCCACAGTCTGGGCCCAAGAACCACCCAGGTGGGCCAGTTGTTTTTGCGCCAACCCAGCCCGTTGTGGGGGGTTGCCATGGCAGTCAGCAATGGCTGCCTGTTATTGGCAGGCATGGCTGCCCATCATGGCAGGGGGCAGGGCACCAGGCGTAGTGTGGGGGCAGAGCCAGACAGCCGTGTGTCACTCCCCCTCCCCGGTCAGGTCAGGCTGGGGGAACATGTATTCCATGCCACAACCTGACCAGGGACATGCAGCCACTGAGGCAGCTACACATTTGTTTTTACCCAGTGTTTGCAGCATTAACTCTGCACTAGAGAAGGGTTAGTAGCAAAGGTTCCTGCTCTTGAGGGAATTCCAGGGGTTTGTAAATGCAGCACTAGAGCCCTGAAGTTGGGGCTCTGTACAAAATAGTCATGTGTCCCCCCTCCTAACCTAGAAATGTTTGACAGACACGCTGTGACTCACCCATTCAAAAAATAGGAAACATCACGATAACTACTTTACGATGTACAGCTAAAGATGGCATCCTCTTTAAAGGCTGGCGCTCCCTGCCTTGCAACCCTACGGGCCCATAGATTGTTATTTATAGTTTATTTGTGGGGTCCATGTGTTCTGGGGCCACTCTTGAATCCCCTGGGCCTGCCACAGGCTGGGGATAGCCATGCTTGAGGCTCTGTGGGCTTGTATTTCATGCCAGGGGGTGATGATAAACGCCGTGATCGCTATCCACAAGTGGGTGGAGACCTGGCCATTCCTTAAGTCACCCCGGATTGGGAACACATGTTCCTGGTCTGGTGTCCCCGCACAGTGTGGGCGTGCCGTCTATTAGGGGAAGCGCTAGTCAGGAAACGTCAGCAAGCGCTGGCTGACAACTGCTTCGGTTCCCTTCCCAGCCAGCAGTCTGAGCGCAGCTGGCTCCTACTCCTGTCCCTTTCCCTGAGAGCTGCAAGGGGATAGGAGAGGCTGCCAGGAAGGGGGTGAGCAGGGGTGCGGCTACCTTAGAACAAAGGGGCTCAGCTGAGCCCAGGCCCTGGACTTTAGGGGGCAGGGGCTCTACAAGCAGCCTGAACGCTGCTAGGAAGTTTTCAGAGCAGGCAGGGGTGGAGTTCTGGCGTCGCCCTCACGCACTTTTAAAACTTCCTTCCTGGTGGGGTAGCTGCCAGCTGGGAGCCAGGGCAGCACCTCAGTCTTGGGGGGGGGGGCAGATGAGGCTGGTCGGGGCCCACCTGGAGGGGCTGTTGCTTAGGCAGACCCTGGCCCCTTGCCCTTAGGGGGGCCCATAATTGGTACATGAGCTTGTGGGGTCCATCGCAGCATTGCTACATCACTGGGGGCGAGAGTCTGTGTGCGACAGGGTGAAGGCTTGTCCACCATAAGTCTCTCAAGATCGGGGTCCAAGCAGCAATCTCAATTGGGAATTAACTCAGTAAGTCCTTTATCTACAGGTATTCTTCCCCACCATGTTCCTCTATGTACTTATATTGTCCCATTCTCAGTGGCTTGGGTTCCTAGGGTCAGCCAGTCCACTAGCTCCCTGGCAAACCCCACCGGCCAAGCTACCCCGGCCTGCTTGCCTTCCTGCTCTCAGCAGGCCTGTTAACATTACTGCTGCTTCTCCAGCTTTCCTTCAGTTCCCACTGAAAGTCCAGACAGCTTCTGTTTGTCTATAAAGGGCTCCCCGACTTTTACCTGCTTCTCAGGCAGTCTCTCATAAGCAGGGTTCCTAGTTTTCTCTTTGCGATGGAAAACCAGAGAAAAAACAGAATTTTCTTTTTCCCCAGAGAAAAAATGCCTTTTCCCAGAGAATTTTACAGAAAATGGCAGGTTTGGGAGGCGGACACAAGTGCGGGGCAGCAAGGATGTGGAGTGGAGGGGAGCTGAGGGGAAGCAACGTGAAGGCATGTGTTGTGGAGGGGCAGGGGCTCTGCATTTGGAGGGGTGCCACAGACCTCCTGTGGGTTGGGGGGGCAGGGGAACTATGAATTGGGGCAGTCAGGTCTTCTAGAAGAGGGGAGAAAGAGGGGACAGGAGGTGGGCCGAATTGGGCCCATATCAGCTTCCCCACGTGCCAGCCCCTATATGGTCCCCCTTTCTGGTTGGCAGAGTCCTCTGAGACCAGGCTAGAAGGAGGAGGCATCGAGCGCAGGACAGTGGAAGGAAAGCAACCTAAAGATATATGCTGGGGGGGGGGGGGCTCTGCATTTGGAGGGGTGCCACAGACCTCGAATTTATTTTTAATTTTTTATTGTTTGTGGGACAGGGAGCTGCAAAATTGCATTAAAATATTAAAATCAAATGTGGTGTTCTCACTCATACCTATATATATTGTGGTCAACTAGCGTTTACATTTAATCACAGAAAAACAGAGATTTCGGGGCGTTTAATCAGAGAATTTATGGGGGGGGGGGGTTATCAGAGAATTTCCAATGTTGTGTCACGGAAAACTAAGAACCCTGCTCATACTTCCATCTCTTTCAGCAGCCTTCAAGCCCCTTTCCCAGGCTTAGTGCAGAGCTCTCCCTTCTGGGTCATGCTCCATCAGCAGCCTTCCTCACAGTGAGCTGCTCTCTTCAGTTCTCCCAGGGCTGGCTTGAACCACACCCTTCCGCAGGTGTACAGCTAATCAGGCACAGTCCTCCCTCTATTGGCGCACCTGCAATAGTCCTCCCTCTATTGCGCCTTGCTTGCTCCTCCACTACACTTGCACTAACCCCACTGCACTTGCACTAGCTGCAGTGTGCTACACTCACCCACAACCCGTTTATTAGGTGCTGACACACATGGGTTTGGGGCAACTGTAACACGACATTCACAGAGAGCACACAGGGCTATTGTCCCATGTGTAGGGCTGAAACGAGAATAGATTTTATTCTCACGAGAATGTCATGAGAATCGAGAAGCCTCAGCAAGATCTCACCAATAATCTCATTTAAAAAGAAAAAAGAACTATGCATGCACAAAACTGACCCAGGTCCTGCTGTCCCATTACTTTCCCAATGTTTGGAGGCTGTGGCGGATTGGATGCGGCAGAACAGACTGAAGCTCAATCCTGATAAGACGGAGGTGATGGTGGGGGGTAGGGCGAGGGAGGTACTGGCTCCCCTGGTAGGGGGGGGTGCCCTCCTGTAGCCCAGCAGGTGCGGAGCCTGGGGGCGGTGTTGGACTCGGGGCTCCGGCTGGATCGGCATGTAGAGATGGTGGCTAAGGCCGCCTTACGCCAGCTGTATCTGGTGCAGAGGCTGTGTCCATAGACTACTGCAATGCGCTGTACATGGGGCTTCCCCTGTTCCTGGTTCGGAGGCTCCAGCTGGTGCAGAATGCGGCTGCCCGTCTCCTTATGGGGACGGGAAGGCGGGAGCACATAACACTTGTGCTCCGTGCTCTGCACTGGCTGTCTATAGCGTACCGAGCCCAATTCAAGGTGCTAGTGCTGATCTATAAAGCCCTACACGGTCTGGGCCCCGCATACCTTGGGGACCGCCTCGCCCTCCGCATCTCAGAGCAATCGCTGCGGTCCACCGGGGGTGGCTTTTTGGAGGTCCCTTGTGTAAAGCGGGGAGCCACAATGGAGAGGGCATTTTTGGTGGCCGGGCCAAGGCTCTGGAATTCCCTCCCGGAGGAAGCCCGTCTGGCCCCAGGTCTGTTGGCGTTTCGGCGAGCCTGTAAGACCTGGCTGTTCGCCCACGCCTTCAGAGGGGAGGGTGGGGTGGGGTGCGGATTGTATTTTTAAAACATTGTCTTAATGAATTTTATTGTGTGTTTTTATGCTGTAAACCGCCCTGAGATGCCGTAGACATGAGGGGGCGGTTAACAAATATATATAAATAAATAAATAAACAAACAAAATGGCTGTTGGGGCCGTTCTGCACATTTGTAATCCTTTTCCGAAACGTCGATGGCAACATCCCCACTATTTTGGAAAAGGGTGGTCAGGCTGCGCATGTACAAAATGACCAGCATGCATGCGCGGAATGGCTGCCCTTTTCCAAAATGGCAGTGACACTGTTGGCGACATTTTGGAAAAGGGTCATGCACATGCAGAACACACACACACACACACACACACACACACGGCCATTTTACGCATGCACAGTGGTTTTTTAGTTTTCTCGAGAATCTCGTTGAGAATGGTGTTGAGAATGGCCGATTCTCGACTCACTCTCAATTGGGAAAATCTCGCCGAGAGCCCAATTCTCTATGAGATTCTTGAGACTAGCGAGATCAAGTCCCCCCCCTCCCCCCAGTTATCACCCACTGCTTCTCACAGTCATGTTGTCATTTTAAGGTTATTAATGGCCCCCATGTATTGAAGGCCCCCTGAGAACCCTCCCCACCAACAAATGGAGTTGTGTGCATTCACAGTCTGCACTTGCCTGGAGCCAGTCCTGTGTAAACAAGAGGATTTTCTTTTCTGGTTATCTCTGAATCAATGATTCCACATCACTGGATCATTTAGGATCTAATCCTGCAAAGAGTAGAGCCCCTTCAGCTCCCATTGATTGCTCATTCCCTTGTAAGAGCAGGCTCGCAGGCTGCCCAGGGTAAAGCATTTTGTTCTGATCTTTTCAAAAGTTAATTGCCTTTTAGCTGGAATATTCCCTTAGCGATCACAGAAGTTTGATGTTACTATTTTTTCTCTTTCTTCCCTCTCCCCCCTCAGACCAACATAAATTGACAGATGTTCAGGTTTTATTAAAAAATCAAAACTCTTTGTTTATTTTATTCAGTGGTTGTACTGCTTAAACCTATACATGCTGGCATCTCCGTTTTGCCTCCGTACAATGTTTTCTACTAGCCCAAGTCCTTCAGTAGCTAATATTGAAGCAGGGATGCGAGTTCACTGTGCTTTAAATGCAGTGAACATGAGGCCCTATAGAAGTTATCATCAGATCGTAAAACAAGTCTTAGCAGCCAAAGTAACCTAGCTGCTGTAAATACCAGGCTTTTATGGGGTACAATTTCTGAGCAGGCATAAATGGTGTGAAGCCAGTTCTAATATAGGGTAGGGAAAGCAAATCTTCATACCAACAGATTTACACACAGGGCGTCCAAGTTTCACTATTCTGACTTACTGTTAGACCCAAAAAGAAGTGAACTAATTTCCAGAGGTCTAAAACACCTTCAATTCACACTAGTGCAGGTGTTTCCAAATCAACACGGATTCACATCTTTTCGGGAACCTTGCCAAACGTCCACACAGATTTTCACAGTTGGGATTCTTTTTGCCTGCTCGCCACTTTCAGTATTTCCATAACGGTGAATTTCCAATTCTTTCAGCACTTTTACTTCACTTTCATCTGTTTCAGCACTTCAAGACTGATGGAAATGCCGAACGATTTCTCAATGAATGGGTATGTGTTCCCAAATTGTCGGAAAACTGGCGAATGAGACACTTCCAACAAAAATGGCATTAACCCACTATCATTATCTCAAGCTCTAGTTTATGCTGGCTTTTGTTTAGGTTGTAGGGATGGCACATGGAGCATTTGAGGAGTGTATCTACTTAGTGCAATTTATTTTATATTTGGTTAATATTTGCTGGTTTAATCATTGTGAGCCACCCTGAGCCTCTTTGGATAGGGTGGGTTATAAATAAAAAAATTAAAATAGCAATAAATACGTATTTAGTTACACAAGCTTGATCAATCTGGCTTATATTTTCAAAGGCACAAGGAACACTTAAGGGTGTAATCCTTCCCCATCCCATTAAAGTCAATAGAAATTTTGCCATTGACCTCAATGGGTGCAGGATTGAAGCCTCAGACATCTAACTCCCTTTGACTGTGATTTTAAATGCTACCGACATCTTTGAAAATCAAGTCCTTAAACCTTTAGCCTTCAGATTATATTGTATAATATCCAGGGATCACTGCAGCAGTGGGGACAATACAGTGAACACAGGTCCCTGATAATGGACATTTTCAAACGTGACGGTGCTCGGGCGTCATCATGGACTTACGCCCTCCGGAGATGGTCCGCTGGGATCCCATTAGACCCCTGAATTAATGTGAAGGAGGGAAGATGCACAGATGTGCATCAGCCTGCCCCAGCACTGTGCCTAATGGCCCGCCCACTTCCCTGGTGGGCAGCCATGTCAGCCAATGACAGTCAGCATGGCACCTGGAACTGGCAGGGACTCCGGACCGGGTCCAACAAAGCAGGCTTTCAAACATGAAAGTCGAAGAGAAAGATTGAGCTGATTGGCACAGGTGCCTGAGCCACGGGCCTTCCAGCGGGTCACCTTAGAGCAGGCCGGTGCGACTTCGGCGGTGCCGAGGCAGCGTGAGGGGTGAGGGCCTCTGCTGCTTTACCTGTGTTTTCTGCCTAGATTTGGGTTTCCTTGGTTTTGGTGCGTGAGAAGATCACGGCACTCCTACCGGAATTGGCCGAGGGATATGATGACCCGGAAGCGCACAGCAGGTACTGGTAAAGAGCCGTTTACCTGCCAAGCAGGGCAGTGGAGACTGGAAGACTTTGTTCCTGCTTTGAAGGCCCACATTAGGGGGAAGGCTCAGAAGTTGCCAGATACGCTGTCTTCTGCTCGGGCGTAGCTGAAGGGGACGGTTCAATTTCTTTGACCCCTCCGGGTTTAACGGATGGGATGGAACTCGCTTGCAAGGGCAGGTCTGACTCTATGGATCTTGGGGATGTTACTTGTACAGAGTCTGAGAGAAAGCAGCCTCTTGGTATGGCAGACCTAGTGCAAAATTTGTCAACTCAGATATCACAGATAATGGACATGTTGAAGGAACTGAAAGAGCAATGGACATTGGTTGGGGAGTATCTTCAAGAACTAAGGGGGGAGAAAATGGAACAGGACCTCTTAAATATAGCAAGGCCAGACCTGTGTGGATCTAAATCAGGGGCTGAGCTAGCACAACAGCCCTCCCCAGTAGACCTCCACCCGTTGGTGTTGGAGCAGGACAGGGGGCTAAGGAGATCTAAGAGAACCTTTATTAGGTCTTCTAGTAGACCAGTGGATTCTCAAAAGCCAGGTATAGGGATCCTTCAAAGTAAGAGGCCAAGGTTGATTCAGAGGGCTATTTCCTTTTTAATTAGACCTTTGCCCAATGGTAATTCACCTAGGTGGAGAACAAAGAGTGATATCCAACAGCATTTGTCTACTATTCTCGGCTCCCCTATCCCGATGAGGCATATCGGCTCTTTCCAGTTAATTCCAACATGAGGCCATCTTCAGCGCTTGATTGTACGATTCCGTAATGCTGGTCTGGCTACCTTCTTGTTGCAGCAAATTCCCCTTTTCTTTTCTTGGGGGGTCCAGATGGGGGAGGTTTTTGATAATGGGGATTCCCCCTCTTCTACTTTGGAAGATAATTTAGTTCAGGAACAGCAGGGTGTTATTACCCCTTCGTCCAATTCCATTGCTGGGGGGGAAGGTCCATAGTAATTCTAGCCTGGGGAAGAAATTGGGCAAGCTTCCATCGCCTCTGATTAATGACAGACTCCTCAGGTTAGCTATGGACTCCCATGAGGTTGTACAGGGTCAGAGAAGGAATTCAGGTGTAGCTGAACTTGCAGTGTTACAATCAGCAAGAGATCTTGCAGTGCTTACAGAGGAGATAGGATCCTTGGTCCAGGAGGCCAGCGAGAGTTTTCAGCTGGAGCCCCTGGAGTCGGAGAGGATGCCTAAGGTTTCTCCAGTTACCTCCTTACAGGTTCCCTGGTGCAGAGATGCCGGGCAGGGAGAAGGAGTCGGGGACTTACCAGCCTCTGGAAATTGTATATGTGGGTGGGGTGGCTCAGTGTCAGACCCGACAGCCTGTGGAGGTGTCCGAGAGGCCAAGGGGCCTCGGCCACACTTCAGAGGCAAGATCTACCACAGTCATACCCGCTCAGGGCAGTTGAGCAGGCAGATTCATGACATTTACGGAATCCATCATGCCTTGTATCGGCTTTATATCGGTCTGCTCTTGGAACGTATCAGGCTGGGACACGCACCGAGGATGTGGGGAGTTTGTGGCCCTCCTTAGGCAGTACCAGGTGGCCCTTGTTCAGGAAACATGGGCCCTGGATAATATAGAATTTGAGCAATATACAGTAGTTTGTCTTCCTGCTGTAGCGTCCGCGGTGAGGGGTAGAGCAAGTGGAGGCCTGGCCTGCCTATTGGCAGACATGGCAGGGATAAAGCTTATGAATGAGATTAGGTATCCTCCCTTTTTGTTGGGGGTTGTGGCGACTACTGGAATTCGTTCCTGGGTGTTCCTAAATGTATATATTCCCCCGGTAAATGCAGGCTCTTATAATGTTAATCTCTGGGCTGAGTTAGAGAATGCTATTAGTGAGGTACTGGTTAGACACCCCAATGCCCCCTGCATGGTGATGGAGGAGTTTAATTCTAGGATGGGGCCAGATGATACAGTTCTCCTCCCATATCTGGAGGAGTCTTCTGTTGGGAGTTTGTCTATCCAACTTAATAGTAGGGTCTCTAAGGATCCAAAATGTATGTAATGCCTCCGGTATTAGATTTGTCAAACTGCTGGCAGGGCTGAACCTGCCCATACTTAATGGTACAGGTTTTCAAGACCCTGCGGGGGAATTTACATTTCTGGGACACCAAGGTTGCAGTGTTATAGATTACACGGCAATCACTGCCATTTCATATAGGTATGTGATTAACTTTGAGATAGTGGCGTGTCCAATATTAGATCACTTGCCACTGTCCCTGATATTAGACAGAGATGGGGGCAGTGGGGCTTTAAGGGCGGATGTGGTGTTGGCTGGTAATCTTAACGATTTTCGCTACCCTAAATGGAGTGATAGCACAGCCCGGGTTTGGGGTGAGATTCTGGAGGCCGATATCTCTGTGGGTGCGAGGGACCGAATACTAGCTGGAGAATTTGGGAATGGAGTTGTTGAGATCTATAGTGCCTTAAGCCAGTTTTTGAAGCTCCACTTGGCTGCGGCAGGCCAGCATAGGCCCGGCCATAGAGCTCTCCAAGCCCCCGTACAGCCTTGGTTTGATACAGAGTGCCGGGTGGCAAGGGGAAAGTTCAAAGTTATTTACAGCAATTACTGGGCAGGGTTGCATCCATCTTTGCCACCCCTGTATTTTTATCTTAAGAAGGGGTATAGGTCACTGGTACGGCAGAAGAAATTGTATTTCCATACTAAATGGCCAGCATCTATCCTGTGCCAACATCTGGCATGGGAAAACTAATGTGATGGTGGGCCCCATGCTAAAGCATGGCAAAGTGTAGCAATGTGGGCAACCGTCATGTTTGAAAACACCTAAAATCGAACAATTCCAGCTGGTGAACATGGGTAGAAAACCTAAACTAGAAGTTCCCAAACCATGGGTCATGACCCCAAGTGGGGTCTGCCATCTGCAGATGGGGGTCACAATTCCCCTTGCTATTTACTATGCTCTGCCTGTCTTTGTTGATGTCCCTCACAGGATTATAATTAAGTTTCAAAAAGGGGCCACAGTGTCAAAAAGTTTTAGAACTGTTGACTTAAACTCTATATTTACAGCCATATGATTTATATTGTTTACAACAGCACACCTCCCAACATTTCCAGCAGCAGCCAAACAGGGGCAAGTCCACCTCTCCCCTGTTAATAAGCTCCACCCCTAAGCAAATAAGTTTCACCCACTCACGCACCTACACACGCAACACACACACAAGCAACATTCCAACATTCCAAGTGCATAAAGAGAGACAGAAATTCTCTTCCATCATTCCACTAAGGCCGCTTTTAGACGTGCATGGCGAACATGCAGCATGAAATCACGCTGCGTGTACATATCCCACATGTGGGATTTAGACGTGACATTTTGCGCATTAAAGCTGGCCGCGCATTCTTTTAAAGCTGGGAATTAAATACCTCGACATCAAGGTATTTAATTCGCGGCTTTAAAAGAATGTGCAGCCGGCTTTTAAAATTGCGAAAAGTCGCGTCTAAATCCCACACGAGGGATATTTACACACAGCGTGATTTTATGCAGCGTGTTCCCCGTGCACGTCTAAAAGCAGCCTTAATAAATTTCTTTTCATTCCATCGTCTCCCCACTGTCCTCTCAAGTGCTTTCTTGAGAGGCAACCAGGAAAGAGAGGTATGCGGCTGGAATGCCAATCTCTTTGTCTCTCCTATCTGAAAGAGGGGCTTTGACTCCTGAAGGAGGTACAGTGGGATTCAGCACCCACAGAGGGACTGTCCCTCCTAGGTAGAGGCTGTTTGGAGGTATTTTAGTTTATTTATTTTCAATTTTTACCCACCCTTCTCAAATGGCTCAGGCAGAGCAGTGTGCCGTAGGCTCGAATAAAAAAAACCAGAATATTGCATATTCCTGTACTTGACTGCAGAATAAGTAGGGTTGAGATTTGACCTATTTGGTACAAGTTGAAAGGAATAAACGCTGTTGGCTGGAGTCAGTAAAAACACCGCTTCCTCGCCATGTAAGGCTATGGGTGCCACAAGAAGTCAGTTTATTCTGGCATTCTCAATCCATGGCTTCTGTTACTCTTTAATTCAATGTTCAGGTGATAGAGCAAATCAGCTCATTGTTCAGAAATGCTCGCCAAGGACACTACACAGATAATTTATTAATAAGTGGTAAGAGAAAAAAAAATAAGATTTTTAAAATTGGCTCACTGGAAGCTTGGAAAAGGAACACACGCAAGTCTGGCTTGTATTAGAATAATTAAAGAAGCTCAGACCATCGTTGGCTGCAGTTCGGCCTTCAAGGGCTGAATTCATAACTGACAGATTTCCAAAGTTAGATCAGGTCCGTACAGCGGGTGCCCTATGATTTTATAAAGCACAACACCAACCCTTTGTAGATTATAAAAATGTTAACAGGGATTTAGAGAGGTCCCGACGTCCCCACTGTGCAGGGGAGACTGCAGTTTTCAATGAGCATCTGATCCCGATCCCACTAAAATAAGTGGATGTTTTAGATTTAGAAGGAGAAATATGAATCCCTAGTGTAATAATATGAAAATAAAATCACTGATGGGAGGCTTAGGCACCTGACAGGCCTGTCCTACTTCCCTGACAAGTCTCTTCTCCTGAACTTGCATCGTCTTTTGAATGCTGATAGCAGCAAAAGTAACGGCTGCTTGTGTCTGTATGCACATTAGACGTGTGAATGTCCCTCGTCACCGTGGCATCCGAGTGCCTCCCCAACTTATAGTGTGTGTGCACCAAAAAACACTTCTCCCTCTTTCTCTCTCCCGTCAAGTCAGCAGGGCCAGAGCCTTGTTTTTCTTTGTTGTGTCTTCCTTGTGGGCAGGCTGATGGAATGGTAGGCTTCAGATTTTGCTGTGGGAGCTCTGAGGTTTCTGTGTGTTACTGTTAACCTCCACCCCACCCCCAAAATCTTCCAGTGTCATAGGTCAGTGCTCTCGTTCATGTCTACTCTAGTCAAAGAGACGTGAAGTGCATTGTCCAGGAGCATGCAGAGCATCAACGGCAGAATCTGGGATAAAACCCAAGTCCTTAGGGCCATTTCTGCAGGTTACCTGTAAGCCAAGATTTGCACAGCATGAGCTCCTACAGCATGATGGAGCGGGAAGGTAAGTTACACATTTTGTCCCTGTGCCCTGACTCATTTCTGACCTGCATGACTCATTCCTGGATGTTTGATAGCTATTAGCAATAGCGGTTGTACAGACCCATCTGGCAACCAGAGGTCGCACCAAAGACGAAGCCTTTCCTGACCCGAGATTGACAGCCAACTTCACATCACAAAGTCAACTTGGAAAACCCTAAGCATTTCACTGGTGCCCTCTGCTGTGTTTGGAATAACGACTCCTCCCACCTTAGCCAGCTGTTCCATCAAAGGTCTGGTTTTAGCTCCATAGGAGGTACAAGCTGAAAGAGACACTTCCTCCCCACTTAAGAGGACTGGCTTTAAGCAGGACCGATAGGGGCCATGGCCCAGGCCCTGTAGTCAGAGGGGGCCCTGAAGGGAGGCCAGTTCTGGTAGTTTCAGGTCCAGGGCTCCCGAGGCCCCATGACAGACTATTTCTGCAGGGTTATCTCCCCACCTGTGACTCCCAGCCCCTGAGGGGGTTGCATACTATGGGGCCCTGCTCTTCACACCTCACCTACTCGGGAGGGAGACTAGGCCCTGCAGAAAAGGGCTCAGGAGGTGCAGTAAGGGCCACAGGGGAGCTCACATTTTATTTTTGCCCTGGGCCCTGCAAATTCTATGGCCAGGCCTACCCCTTAAGGCCACTCTGTACTAGTTGCTTCAACTCCTCCGGCTCCTAGTGAATCACTACTTACTGGCGTCCAAATGTCTTAGCCAGGGACCTGTGATAACAGCAATGATGAAAATGCAGTCAACAGGGGTCCCTGGTCTTAGCCAATGGCAACTCCAAATCCTGGGTTGCTTTTACTGATCGCATTGGCTAACAAGGTGTCTAGTGAGCAGTCTCAGAAAAAGTACCGAGACCAGTGATTCCCATTCCCAAACTGAGTGGTGTGCACCGATTAGGGTGGCCATACCTTCCCTTTAAAAGAGGACGCTGTTGTGTTTCATAGTCTTTCTTAGAAAAAAAGCACGGAAGAATTTAGATGAAGAAATACCACTTTGCTTCCAACTCAGTTATGATGTAGACAAAGGCTCTGCTCTCTAGCAGCCGTCTTAGGTATTTCCTACAAAACATAATATTCCTTAGTATGTAAGGGGACTGGGTACATTTAGCTCCACCTCCCTAAAGTCACAATAACCTTGCAGTCACTTATGAAAAATACATAGTGCAGGGCTGCATTGATTCCAGTGCATCCCTGCACTATGTATTTTTCATACACATCCTCTTTTAAAGCAGAGGTATAGCCACCCTAGCACCGATTGGTTCCAGGGGTGGCACGAAGCTGGGTAAAAGTCAGGACCAGCAGAAAGCAGTGTACACGTGGCCGCTGTCTTGCTGCCGGTGCCCAGAGGGCTGTACATGTACACGCCCTCTCCTCCATTCTCCTCCTTCCCTCTCCTTCAGAAGAGCCCATGCTGGTAGCTGCTGCTAGAAGAAGCAAAGGAACTCCTGAATCCCTCTGCTGCTGCGTTTGTGATGAAACTAGCCAGTGCACAGCAGCTCAGCCTGGACTGTTGGGGCGGCACGTTGGCACGGTATAGGTATGGCAGAAAAAACTTTGGCTTTGTGGCGTATGGAACCGTAGGATGAAATTCCAGGCGCCATTAACCTAGAGCAGGGGTGAGGAACCTTCAGTCCGTGGGCCAAATCTGACCTGCAAGCAGTTTTTCTGTGGCCTCTTTCTAGTTCCTGGATCTGATCCATGGATCTAGTTCCTACCCTCAAGCACTGAAAGAAGTGGGGGAGAGGTAGCAGAGATGAGGGCAGGCACTCGAGGAGAGCAGATGGCTCCCAAGGCACAGATCCATGATCTGGACCCTCTCCTTTTTCTTCCACCCTGAGAACACCCCTTAGGCGTTCCCACCCCCAACTCCTGTGCATCCCATAGAACTTATTCTCATTTTCAAACTGGCCCATGGTGGTGGTGGTGGGGGGTCCTCACCCCTAATCTATACTTTAAAAAGACTGAAGTATATTCTTCTGATGCACTCAAGCATGGCCAGCTCAGAGTTCTCTCTGTAGCTTTGGGCATGACCATGCAGAAAAAGAGAGAGGCATGGATAGATAAGATTTTAAAAATTAAAAAAAATGCATCAACTAAAAAAGCGGGGTGTAATAAAGATGATGTGCAACTCTGAATATCAAATTATGTGATCGTTACATTCTAATCCCATTTCTTCCTTGCCACTCTGCATTCCGACCGCATTAACAGCTTGCATTCCAGTTGTCTCCGCTGTGACTCACAAAGGCTACAAGCCCCTCAGGGGGTGGACAGAAACGGTGAAAAAGAGCATCTGACTGAGGAAGGAGCCCAAAGGACCATTTTCAAAAGTGACTTCCTCACTCATGGGAAGTCAATGAAACCAAGGACCATAGAGGTTTCAAACCTCACGGTGATGCACCAGCACAAGCCCCACGGAAGTGAACGGGACTTGCACCAGCCCAGTGCTTTGAGGATCAAAGCCCAACGTCTCCGTAATAGGGTGAGCCCTGCTGGAGCTGGGCTATGTGCTGTATTTATAACTGTCCTCAATGGGAACTGCATGTTGCCAAATTCTAAGTCCCTAGGCCTGCCCAGTTGGGGCTTCTAAGGCTCACAAACTCTACATCTTAAGGGATGCTCAGTTAGCATCCCTTCAACAGGGTAGCTGCTGAAGACAAACACCTTAGGCATGCTCAGTGAGAGGCTTGTACTGAGCATGCCCAGCCTTAGATAAAGGGCTTGCTCATTTAGCCTGTGGTGGCTGTAGGAGTTTCTGAACTCCCTGAACCTGATGAAAAGACTGAAGCTTTGCCTAGCGGAGAAGGTGCTGAAGACATCTGGACACCAGACTCAGGTGGGAGCCACCCACTATAGAGCTAACCCTGTGTTTGTGACTATAAGGGGCTTGCACCCTATGGGCCCTGTATGGGGCATATTGCACTACTGGTGGCATAGGTCTGGCTAGAGGGGAGGCTGGAGGCCAGGAACAGGGACCCTAGCATTAGGAAGAGCTCTGGAAAGACTTATCCTAGCAGGATTAGCAGCCAGCAAGCAGGTGGGTGCCGAGTGGTGGAGTTGTGTGAGGCAAAGGGGGAAGGTTTTGCTAATTCCCCAGTGATCTCCCAGCGTCCCTAGAGGCTCTGAAGAACCCTCTGCCACAGTCTCATTCACACTCTTCCCCCTTTGCAAGCTCCCAACCTGTACTTGAATCTGTGTTTCCCTTGTGCTACCGCGATGCACTCTCACCGATACTGATTTTCCCACATTTCAATGGCCCGCCCTGTGCATCAGGTGACTGAGAGCATGGGATCATCAAGATGCCCAGGAAATGGTAAGGATTTCACACAACACTTAGGGTGTTATCAAACGAGCCCACTGGAATCTGTGTTCGGTCTTGTGCAGTCCACACGCAGCCCCCCAATCACATATTTAGCACATTCAGCCTAATAAACGGGCAGCCCCCTGCCCATATTTATTTATTTATTTATTTTATAAACTTATTACCCTGCCCCTCCTGCCACAAGCAGCTTGGGGAGGCTTACAACAATAAAAACAATTAAAACACATTAAAAGAAGGCAACAGAGAAAACAACTGCCCCCTACCCCCATCCCCCACCAAACGCCTGGCAGAACAGGTCTTGCAACTTTTTCGAAAAGAGGGGACGTCCGGGGCCAGCCGGGCCCCCACCAGAAGGGAGTTCCAGAGGCACAGCGCGGCCACTGAGAACGCCCTCTCCTGTGTGGCCACCCGAGGAACACGGGGGACCTCGAGCAGGGCATCCCCGGACAACCGCAGGGGCCGATCCCGGACACTTGGAGTGAGGTGGTCTCGCAGATAGGCAGGGCCCAGACTGTTTATGTTTAGGGCTTTATAGGTTAAAACCAACACCTTGAATCGGGCCCGGAAAACCACCGGCAGCCAGTGCAGAGAGCAGAGCACTGGTGTAATATGCTCCTGGCGGCCCAGTCCCACTAGGAGAGGGGCCGCCGCATTCTGCACCAGCTGCAATTTCCGAGCCATCACCATGGGTAGCCCAACGTAGAGCGCGTTACAGTAGTCTAGTTGAGAGGTGACGATAGCATGGATGACTGTGGCCAGGTCAGAGTCCGAAACAAACGGCCGAAGTCGTCGCACCAGGTGCGACTCATGGAAAGCACTCCTCGCCGCAGCCTCTACCTGGAGATCCAGGCGGAGCTGCACATCGAGGAGCACCCCTAGACTCCATACCTGGGAGGTCAATGGAGGACAGACCCCATCAATGATGGGGGCCGCCAATTCCATTGCCTTATCCACTAACATCACCTCCGTCTTGTCAGGATTCAGCCACAGTCGATTAGCCCTCATCCAATCCATCACAGCCGTCCGGCACCACGTAAGCACCGAGACTGCCGGGCCTGGGTCTGTTGAAAAAGAGAGGTACAGTTGGATGTCATCAGCATATTGATGACACCGTACACCGAACTCCCTAATCACCTCGCCGAGCGGCTGCATATACACGTTGAACAGGAGAGGGGACAGAATAGAACCCTGCGGAACCCCACATGAGAGGTCTCGGCATGACGAAAAACAATCCCCGAGAACCACCCACTGGGTTCTTCCAGTCAGGAATGAGCAGAACCATTCAAGAACAGTCCCGCCCACTCCCGCCCAGTCCCGCAGGCGCATCACCAACATCTCATGACCAACGGTATCAAATGCAGCCAACAGATCTAACAGGATCAGCAGGGTCGAACGACCCCGATCCATATCGCGGCGCAGGTCATCTACCAAACCCACAAGCACAGTCTCGGTGCCATAACCTGGATAAAAGCGAGAGAGATCCAGAAAACTGATGTGATCAAGATGCCCCTGCAGCTGCCGAGCCACTACCCGTTCAATAACCTTCCCTAAAAAGGGAAGGTTAGAGACAGGCCGATAGCTAGCAGGGGAGCCAGCGTCAAGCGATGGTTTCTTGAGCAGAGGCCGCACCACTGCCTCCTTGAGACAGCCCAGCATTCTGCCCTCCCGCAGGGAGGCATTGACCACCCCAGCCAGCAACGGCCCCATTGTCTCCCAGCAGATCTTAACCAGCCAGGACGGGCAAGGGTCTGAGTCACAAGAAGTGGCCCTGACTGCCCCAAGAACATCCACCACATCGGCGGGCGTCACCGACTGAAACTGATCCCAGAAAACCGGACATGACGGGGCTTCCATAAGCTCTGGTTCCCCTACTGTAAGAAATGCTGTGTCGAAATCGTGGTGAATACGAGTGACTTTGTCCACAAAATAATCCACAAACATGTCACAGCGGGTAGCAGATGACTCCACTCCAAGACTGAGGGAGGACGGACTGACCAGTCCCCACACTACCCGGAACAGCTCCGCTGGACAGGATTTTGCGGACGCTATGAGGGCAGCAAAGAACTCCCTCTTTGCTGCCCGCATAGCCACGGCATAGGCTCGTAAACTGGCTATTTCATTTGCTTGTGGCAGCTTCCACCAGTGGTGCTGGTGATCTCACTCCCACAGCCCCCTCACAGAGACGCACATTAGAGATTTCCCTGCCCGCCACTGCCACAACCTCCCTTCCCAACTCTTGGGTGGGATTCTATGTGCTGGCAGACCTAGATGCCGGCGAGGCTGCAGTCGAATCTAATTGATAAAACATGGACACATGGGCACCCATTAGTCCTGACTGACCTACACGGTGGGCCCGCAATGTCCTTGGACTCTGCATGAATGGCGGCTCTGTGGTGACCACATGGAGGTCACCTGTCAGATGCCTAAGAGACTGGCATGTGGGAACACGCCTGGTGAAGGCTAATGTGGGCTATTGTCACCCTAGGTTGATGGCACTGCCCACTCTAAAAGAGAGCTGTGTGCATCAGCTCTCAGTGTCAAAGCTGCTATTTGAAAATAGAACTTGGTTTCTTGCCTGTTTCAGCAAAACACAACTCAAGGCTTTGGCACTAGGTAAGTAATAATAAAATGTGGGAAAGGCATTAAGAAGGGCAAGGCAATTCCCAGGATGAAAACACATGAGAATAAGTTAAAAACCTAGAGCTGCACAAGTTAGGCCATAAAGCACTGGGGCTGAATGCTAAAAATAATAATAATCACGAATAGCACAGATGATCTTGGCCTCCTTGGATTCATCGGGGAAAGAACCTGGAGAGTCATGAACAGAGTGCACAGAAAAGAAAAAATTTAGCAGCCCTCCGGAAACGTCTTTATCCGCTAGAAAAGCAACAGACATTTAGTCACCTGTCTGGCAGACTTTTTAAAGTGAACATCCTGTGTCATCCAGGAAATACATGGGTGATATTGCCTTTTAGAGGAAATATAACAGGGAGGAAGGAGCAGAAATTGCTGTTAGATTTTTTTTTTTTTAAAAAAAAGACCTAACTGCATTTTACTCTACAGAAAAAACACTCAGATTTTCACTACAGGGATAAAAACCCATGCATCATGATTTTTCCTGCATTTACCGTGACACTTGAAGCAAGGTTCTGGTGTAGGAGAATGAGAAGAGAACTTTCCCCTAATTCTATAATTTTCAAAACCACATCCTCCTCTTGGCCAAAGAAGGGGAATTCAGTTAATGAAGAGGGATATTAGACACGTCCATCAAAGCAACTCCTATTGAAGTCAGTTATACATTTTTTCAGGTTACTTGGATTGGAGATTAATAGTTCCATCGATAACTTTTCAGGCTAAGATTTTCAGATAGAACTATGGTTTTGGATGCCTTCACCTTCGGGTGCCCAATTGGAGACTCTTTAAAGCAGAGGTGGGAAATCCTGGCCCATGGGCCAAATCTGCCTCTTGGTTGTTTTTTATTTGGCCCCTCTCCAGTTCCTAGATCTGGCCCATGAACCCAACTCCCATCCTCAAGCGGTAAAGGAGTACGCTTAGGGGGATGGGAGCAAAGATAACAGCAGGTATGAAAGGATACGGGGATGGACTTATGGTACAAATCCATAGTTTAGACCCTCCCAAATCCTGCACATATCCCTTAAGCACCCTGATCCCAACTCTGATCCAGCCCATGGAGGTTGTATTAATTTTCAGAGTGGCCCACAGGAGGGAAAAGATTTCCCACCCCTGCTTTAAAGGGCCCTGCTAAAAGATTGCCTACAAAAACTGCATTTATTTAAAAGACCTCCTCTTTGTCCTATTGCGGCCTCTGAGGTCAGCCATAAGCACCAAATATCTGAAAGGCTGCCTCTTCCCCCTTCCGCAGCCTCTGAAGACATCTGTAAGCACCAAATAACTGAAAGCTCACCTCTTCCCCCATTCAGATTGCCACTAGCGTGCCGAGCCAGGTTCAAGGTATTGGTAATGATCTACAAGGCCCTTCACGGTCTTGGCCCCTCGTACCTCAGCGACTGCCTCGCCCTCCGCGCCCCAGAACGGCTCCTTCGGTCTGCCGGGGGTGCCTTCCTGGAGGTCCCCCGTGTTAAGTGGGGGGCCAAACAAGGGCACGCAGAGAGGCGTTCTTGGCAGCTGCCCCACAATTATGGAATTTCCTCTGAGCCCAAGCCTGCTCATCTTCCAGACGCAACATAAGACCTTTGTTTAGCTAGGCATTTGGCAGGCAGGGGTAGGGTGGGGGTGTTTTGGGATGGGGGATTTTATGTTTTTATTTGGTTTTATTGCAGTATTTTGATATTTGGGTTCATTCTGCATCTTTTTGTGTATGTTTATTTACAGTAACCTGCTCTGATCCTTAAAGGAATGGGCAGGATAAAAGTGTAAATAAATAAATAATTTAAATAAACTTGACACAGACCTATAATAGCAGCACTTCTATATCTGGGCATAACAAGTAGACCATTAAGGGGGCCTTACATTACATTATTTGATGGCATGCATTGTATCTCTGGTGTATTTTGCAAGGTTTCTTGGCTATATCTAATTCTTCAAAAAAGTTAAATTACTTCAGCATTTACTCCAGCGTAAGGGGTAAGAGAATCAGGCGCGGTGTTTTTGTCAGATGTCATTTATTTCCATGCAAGTTTCAACTTTGACCTTTGCCCTTTCTGCTAAAGTGCAAAATAAAAACCCCACTTTATCTCACACAAACTGCCAGGCGACATGACAGTATATCTGTCAGCTTCATAATACAACGCCACATGTATCTGTCTTTCCTCAGCATAAATTTCTGCTCAAACAGCAGGAATATGACAGCTGTACCATGCGCTGATGTGTACACACAACTGAAAGCTCTCTGGAGTGGCTGGGCGAGGATAGGAGGTCAAGCTTTCTTTGTGCATGTCATGGGTAGGCACCCAGTACACACGCATGTAAAACAATTCAAGAACAGGCTGCCAACCATGAACGAGTCTTTTTTCAATTATAACATTTCCAAACTCTTCAAATAAATAAAAATTAGCAAGGGGGAGGAAACTGAGACACATAGTTTGCAAATCTGATCATCCATTGTTTCGCTGGTATTGTGTTACTTTATGACATAGCTAGCTAGGAGGCTGACCACAGGTATTACTCTGTGGTAATTGCTTCTCTTTTTCCATGATAGACTTGCTGTACCCAGTTGTATTTTTAGAATATATGTTCGCCCAGAAATCAAGTCCAGATATTTGCAGCAATTTTTTTCTTTCAGCGTACAAGCAGGGGGAAAAAAAAAAGAAAAAAAAAGCAGCAGTCATTTTTAAGATGCCTTATAGATCCAATCACGGCTGCAGGCTGACCTTCTGCTTCCTATTACAGTAATGCACACACACACACACCCCTTGTTCTAAATGCTCAACAACAGGGATCCACAAACGTTCTTAACCCAGGGGTCACATAGAAATGTGTACTCACTTGCATAGCCCAGATGTAGGTCCAAAGATGCACATGCAGCATCGTTAGTTACATGTTGGGGGTCAGTCGGGGAGGATTGATGGCACTGATGACAGTATACCCTAAAGGCACAATAAACTGAAGGCAAATAGAAAGAATCCAACAATTAATATTCTTTTTTAAATTCCCCAGTTTTTAAGACAATCGCGTGAGCTAGGGGATGGGGAGGGGAGTCTGATTAGACGCTGGCAAATGGTTACATGTCAGGGAGATCAGAGACAGGGCAATGGGCTTCCTGCTCAATCTTGGGGTGCCCACTGCTCCCAAGCACAGCAGCAGCAGCAGCAGCTAGAGATGGCAACGAAGGTTAGAAGCTGATCCTGTCGCCTCTAGCATCCTGGCTGCTGGTTCCGCTGCTATGCCACACGGTCGAAGGGGCCAGCCCTGAGTGTTACATCGGCCAGATCCAACAGTGGTCCGTGCGCTGGGAGCCCCTGCTCTACGAAGCCACGGTACCGGTGCTGGGGGTGCAGAGGTCATGGTGCTTTTCAGGCACCTATCATAGTTTTCAGCAGGCTCCTTGGACACGTGACTCCTGTACTAGTCGTCACAAAGCAGAAAGTGGAACTGTGCTATTTTGCATACATTTGCATAACTATTTACACTTCTAAATCATTCGTTGCCTCACACTGAAACAATAAAAGGCTTTTAAGCTTAGCCTCCAACATCTCCGTTCCATAGCGCTCAATACAACAGAGATATCATAAAATTAATTTCTGTATATTTGGCATCCAGGTCATAAACCAGTCTGAACACTGGACAAAGGCCTCCAATTCCTGGACTGTTAGGATGAAAATTAACCAACAGCCAGGTCTTCGTAACTTAAAGAAATAACTTTGAGGGTTTGACATAGTTTTAGTTAGAGAGACCTTGCACAGTGTCCTGAGTGCCACAATTTTATTGCAAATCTTGTGACTGGGTGTTTCCTGATGAAATCCCAAGGATCTCAAATTTCCTTTTGTAAAAACAAGTTTCTAGTCCTCATGGTTGCAGAGAAAAAAAACAGGCAAATGTGATCACAAAGTCCTTAAAAGGCACAAGAAACCTGAAGGCAAGTTAAAAGGAATCTGGCAATGAACAGTCTTTAATATTTCCTGGTCTTTAAGACGATCTCATGATCTGGCTGCAGGAAGGGCGTTTATGATTCATGGTCTCAGGTTGCCAACCCCTGACAGCTCCCTCCTCCCCTCTTCTTCATCTATACCATATCCCTCTGAAGCCAAGTGTCCCCGAATCTAATGTTTCACAGGAACAATGAAAGAGACAGTCCCTGCTGGTACATGCTTGCAATTTAAAGTCAGACACAACATATTGCAACAAGTGGGGCTTATTAACATACAAGAAACATGGACAAACATGAAAAGAAGGGCAAGGGGAACAACTATGAGATCTCTGTCAACTCACAAAGCACATAAACCCTTGAACCTGAAGACGATGGGATTTGACTGCAATTTTTGAATACACGATGACTCACTGGTGATTTAGCAGAAGTGAGTTTTTATGAGGTGCTTGAGTGAGAAAGGCATTTCAAAGAAGATTTGGCAAATGAGGTTGGTTGGGGAGGATGTTCTAGCCGCAGCTACGAGCAGCCTGAAGAAAGAAGAAGAAACCTTCACGCCTGGTGCCATGAGTAGAGCAGAATGGATGGCAAGGGCACAGCGTGAGAAACAAGTGCGAGAAACAGGGGCTTGAAGGACGCAAGAACTTGAGCTCCTTGTCCTCTGCAGGGACTGTAATGGTAGAGCTAGAAAAGAAGGTGGCTCTTTCAACAGGCAGATGAAGCTGATTGTCCCTGAAGCACACTGGATGGAGTGGAATGGAGTAAGAAAAGCATCCAGAAGACTGAGAAAAGGTATTTTTGGTAGATAGATAAGGTGTGAGATGATTAGGGCATGGACTAGATTTACTGTAAAAGGTGGAAAGAAAGGGGAAATTTTCAGGCATGCAGAGGAAGATGCAACAGGATATGTGTCGTCAAATTATGTTTAGGGGGAGGGAGAAGCCAAAGGGTAAGAAGCTGAAAAACACTGATTTCCTGTTAAAAAAACCAAACTTATTTCCTGTAAGAATGAAATTCTGATGTTCCAGGACAGAGCAATCCCTCTGTATACACACAGTGGGCTCCTCCACACAACCCCTCTCAACCTTGCAAATTCACCCCGTGTTCCTTAATCTGCATTTGTCCTGACCTATCAGCAATGCAATGCTCATTCCCTGGCGTTTCAAAAACTCCCCCCTTCCTTCTTTGTTCTGGTACTTCCAACAATGCAACGCGCATTAAGGAACACCTTTGTGATAGCCGTACATGCAACACTCCTGAAGCAGCACAGAGCAGAGGAGGAAATCCCTGATCGAGGAACACTTCTAATGATCACTAGCAGGTAGGAAATGACAAACAGGAAATGATGTATCAGGGTCCAGAATAGTTTAATTAATTACACAACACCACTGATACTTAAGACAGTCAGATTCTTGCAAACAAACCCTTTACATCAAACTCTTCATGCCCTGGTGGAGCTGTGTTTCCCACTGCCAGGAGAAGAGGGTCAGGAAGGCCCATTCCATTTTCTGCACCAGGGCCCATTCCAAGCGAGCTACGTCCCAAGTGGAAAGGTATTTGCACACCATTCAGAAGAGGGGCAGGGTTGTGCCACTCTCCATTCTAAAAGAGCGTTGTGTGAATCCCCGCCTGAAGCTTTGTTTACAGCAGGCGATAGCCTCATGGTTACAGCATTTCACATATTTTAAGCATATATTGATATTTTTCCCCATGTATGAATAATGCTTATTGACAAAATCATGCAGTTTGATTATTTTTTTTTCAAAAAAGCAGACCACCACCCCACCTCCACGCACATACTGTTGGTTTGAAGGATGAAAGACATTGTGTTCTCTGTGTGAAGGACAAGTATATAATGTGTTTGGTGACCCAGAAAAATATACTGCAGCTCCTAGCTCTGTTCATTACAAGGAGATGTCAGAGCTGAAACCAAAAGCGGGCGGGTGCTCTTTCGCTTCCGTCAGCTTGAGCCAGGGAAGCACGAAGCCGCTTTCTGGATGCATGGGGAAATAAACACTGACAAGGGAAAGTCATTTCTAGTCAGATATCATCAACTCAGGGGCTAGGCAGCATGGAGCTGTCATGGGCGGTTATAAATACACCTGCATGATGCATTAGATCAGATTGCTTGGAGAGGGACTGCGAACGCTTCCTTGGTAGAACACACACACACACACACACACACACCCCTTCCTGATTTTCCCTTCCTGCCACCAACTCACCCAGCACCCCGAGCTGCCCCCCCCTCCCCCATGGGCTTCATTTTCTATCAGCACCAGGAAGTGCCTGGACCAATGACCTTCTAATTCAAGAGTCAGAAGGGCTAGAGCAGGAAGGGGAAACATTTCCCCTCCCAGGGGCTGCTTTGAAAATGAATACAAGCTCTGAGGGCCGCACAGAAGTTGGGGCAGGGGGTGGGTGTTTATGGGATGCATTCAGCAAGAGGAGGGTCCAGATCATGGATTTATGCCAAGGATCTGTCCCCCTGCCCTTGTGTGCAGGCCCTCCTCTCTGCTCCCTTACCCAGAGCTCAGTTTTTCAGTCCTTGGTAGGAAATGGATCCAGGGGCCAGATCCAGGGACCACACATACAAGCTAATCACAGACCACATTTGGCCCCTGAGCCTGAGGTTCTCCAGCCCTGGGCTAGAGTGAGTCCAGTGGCTTGGGGAGGACAGGATTCATACATGTACTTCTGGGCATGGTGAAATGTTTTACAGGGCTTAGCAAAATTTGAGGGGTTAGCCCCAAGTTACCCTAGAGCTGCCACTGGACCTTAGATCATACCTCCCGATATTTTGAACAGCCAAAGAGGGACAAGCTCTGCCCCCGTAGCCAATTAATCCACCCCTCTGTGAATAAGCTCCGCCCCCTCAGAGTTACATGTGCACATGTACCTCCCACCATTCCAAGTGCATAAAGAGGGGAGCTCTCCTGCTTCTCGTTCTCCTTCGTTTCTTGTCATTCCATCATCGCGCCACTGTCCTCTCAAGGGCTTTCCCCGAGAGGCAACCAAGATAGAGATGCCTGAGGCTTAAATACCAGTCTTTTTGCCCCTTTCTCTCCTGAAAGAGGGACAGTGGAATTTGGTGCCCTCAAACAGGACTGTTCTTCCTAAATAGGGACAGTTGAGAAGTATACCATAGATACAACATCCTAGAACGGCCATCTACACCCTAGATACAAGAGAGATGTTCCGTGTAGACTAGACTGTGGATGAGGAGAGAGTACACCCAGCTTTCAGGAAGAGAAATTGGGTAGTGAAGATTGGGGTTGTCTTTTAAGGTGAATTGCACTGCAGCCCCAGTGTCACACACAGGCAGCCACCTGCGCAGCCTTTGCCTAAGGCTGCCCTGAAGAGAAAAAAGCTCTGCAAGAGGACTGACTCTGCTCTCACTTACACAGATCTTAATCTGGAGTAACAGCACTGGAGCCAGTGATGTTATGCAGGGGAGCAGTCAGGGTGGCCCTGGCATCAAGCCGGTGTGTTTGTAGCAGATGTTTAGACAAACACACGACACCCCCTAAAAAGCCGATTAGGTGGATCTTATACCTGATCTTTACTGGGCTGAATCCTGGAGCAGGTCCCTTACTTGGTTTTTGCTTGGGGTCATGTCTGGCCATTATAGGTTTGCAGCTGGTGGAAAGGAGACAAAATCTCCTTTCTTGTTTCCTTTCATGAGCACCCACAAATGCAGCGGAAGAGCCCAGAGACTGCTTCTTAAACACAAGTTTGTGTATAAAGCTGAATCTGGTAGCTAGCGTTACGTCTGGCGACACCCTCAGAATCGGGGTTTGTGCCATTGTCCATTCTTAAAACAATGCCTTGTGAATGAACCAGGGCCAGCTTTACCACAAGGCAACTCAGGGTGCCTGCTCCGAGCCCCACTGTTTTCTCTACTTCTAGGGGCATTGCGGTGTCCCCCCATTTTCCACCAGGTCAGGGTGCAGGGCCCCCACTCCTTCCAAGCGGGGCCCCAGATATGACCACCTCTAGTGGGCTTGAGCCACAGGGGAGAGGGTGGGGCCATCAGGGGCCACACATTTTATCTTCACCCCGGGTCCCTAATTCTAAGGTATGGCCCTGGAATAAACCCTAAAATGTGAGGTATATCTTCACCCCATGTGGCTGGAAACTTTAAACTGGGGGTGTTTTCAGATGAGATGCTACCTTGCATGGCCACCCAGGAGCCATGGAGCCAAACGTCCGTCTGAAGGTGGAGCGGCCAGATAAGTGCTTCCGGCCGTGAGCTACTCAGCACCCACTCCATGGCCACGTACAGTGCACTACTGGGAAATGCAGAGTGCTCTGTGTGGGGCAAGCCAAATAGCTCTGTGGCAACGGGAAGCCATGGAGCCCCTGCCCGTATGAATGGCAGCAGCCAGCCATGCCAGCAGACAGGTCCCCCACTCATAGGCACTGGAGCAGCTTTTGCAAGTTACAAGAACTTGCTGGGAGCACTGGGGAGCTCAGTTTCCCCAGCACTCACGCCCAAGACATGTCACTTGCAATGGCCAGCCCAGCACGCTTCTTCCTGTCCTCATGGCCCTTGGCAGCGGGAGTGCATGGTGGCTGTCTCTGGGTGAAAACAGACATGACGCTAACCACCCTTTAACCACGCTTGGTGGTCATTCATTTATGCATGTTTCAGGGCTGCATAGGGCACCAATACAGTCCGGCAACATGCATAAATAACCACCAAGGGTGGTTAAAGGGTGGTTAGCGTCATGTCTGTTTTCACCCTCTGTGGCCGTGGTAGGCATGCCCGTTTGAATCCCTCCCCACACACTCCACCTGTGTGGGTACACCGCAGCAGGGCCACTCGGCAGCCACACACCCCACACACACACACCCATCAGTTTGCTCGTTTGAAAACACCCTGTGATGTTTAAACACCGAGCTTTTTTTTTTAAGAAAAAAAAAAAAAGTCTTGTTCTATAACCTTACCGCTCATAAAATAGAAGTGTCTGAAAGGAACCGAGAATTCATCTGCAATGACTGCCTTTGAGATTCTTCACTTACACAATCATTTTGCACTGTTACTGGGCCACTTTATCACAAAGAAGACCCGAGCTGTACTCCACACGTCAAAGGATATATGTCAAACCACAGTCAATTTCCCAGATGAATCATACGCTGGAAAATCATAGCTCTGCACCAAATGCCAAGGCATCATTTTAGGAGGACACCGCCAGATCTTAGATCTTACAAACCTTTCGTGCACAAGCTCCCCTAACTATATACTATGCTTTGTTTTTAAAATCAATCTCCGCAGCTCCGAGTAATTACAAAAGCCCCATCAGCATCGCACCCACACAGAAACAGAGCTACGAACACGCATGCAGCTAGCCGAGGGCACCAGAGCACAGATTTGTTTAGCTTTGGGATCAGGGCTAGGAATGGTGTTTGTTTATTTGTTTCCATTCAGTTGGAGTCGCAGAGACTAATTTAAAAACAGAGACAGTTTGAAATAGCAAGGAAGGTTATTTGCATAAAGAACACGCATTCACTATTTTTAAATAGTGGGGTCAGCATTGGGGTTAGATCCTCAGCTGCAAAAGGCCACATTTTGAGGGGTGATAGGCGCATGCATGGACCACACTCATGATGTCAGTGTGCGCAGCAAGCACAGAACATGCTTATACCATATGTACCCCATGCATGCCCCGCATGTGTACGCCTTCTGCATTTAGTGTGCATGGAGCATGCGTGCACATGGGATTGGGCCCATGGAAGATGAAGGAAAGTGACTTCTTCTACCTGACCTACTAAGGGGCCAGTGCCAACTGGGGGGGATGGATCCACTCCTCCCGGAGCAGCCTCAGGGTGTCTTTAAACTGCCCCCAGCTGCCACAGCCATCAAGCAGTTAGTGTCTGCCAGTCCGGAGCACTGTAGTATTATTATTATTATTATAAACATTTATATAGCGCCAGTCGTGTGACCTGGCGCTGTACAGAACATAGATATAGACGCGGTCCCTGCCTGTGGCTCACAATCTAAAAGACAAGGAGGGGGAGACAGGGAGAGGGGACAGGGGAGAAGACAGACAAACATTCAGGCGGAAGCGAAGTCTCAGGTGCGTGTGCTTGGCTTGGTTACAATCAGGTTGGTCGCAGCAGTGTGCAGAGGAGGGCAGACAGTAAGTATATGGGGAACGACTAGCAGGCATTGGGAAAGGCAGTGAGGAAAAGGTGGGTCTTAAGGAGAGATCTGAAGGAGTGAAGGGAGGGGGCAAGGCGAATGTGGGCAGGGAGGGAGTTCCAGGCATGGGGGGCAGCGAGGGAGAAGGGTCAAAGGCGGTTAGGTGAATTGCTTTAGCCATTCCCATCACATGTTCCCCACACTGGAGTCAGAAGAAGGATATAAGAGACAAACTGCATCAATTCTAACCCTTTGGATCCTCCACACTGAAGGGATCCTCATCTGGCCAGACCTGCTGGCTTTACGGTTGTCTAATGTTGCCAGAACAGAGCAAAGCTGCAGGCAAGGATCTCTGGATGGGCCAATTAATGTCTAGTATATGAAAATGATCCTAGCATTCGCACTCACAATAGGGAAGCATTATGGGGCAAATCCTGTAGTCTTATTTTCTGCAGTCTTGCCCCAGTCCTCATGTAGTTATTTACACCAGCAAAGGTGGCTCAAGATGGCAGTGTTTTAATTTACACTCACTTTGTACACATGGAAATTACCAGAGAAGGGGCAAGATAGCAAAGAATCAATAAGGATGCTACCCAAGTAAACCTTAAAGGTTTATTCATACACCATTCTTCAAACCTTGCACACTCTTCGCCCTTGCAACCAGCCAAGGCAGGCCTTAGAATTGGCGAGGCCCAGGGCAAAGATAAAATGAGAGGCCCCTAGTAGTCCCGCCCACTTTCCCATGGCCCTCCCCTTCTGGGTTCCTAGAGGTGATGGTATTTGGGGCCCCGATAGTAGGAAAGATAATGAGTTGCCCTGTGAAAATGGCGGCCACAACGGGGGCCTCAGAAGTAAGGCAGATTTTGCCCTGTGGTAAGGCCGGTCTTGCAACCACACCACCCCCTTTCCTTAATCTGTGTTTTCCTTGTTCCATAGCAATGCATGCCATTCACAGCTGCTAGTTTCCCTGCATTCACCTGGGGTCACGTAGCAGAGAAAAAGAGGATTGTCAAAGAGCACAAGAAGTGGTAAGGATTTCATACAACACTCAGAATGTGGGTGGGTTGCAGGCACTGGGAAGAACAGAGGGTTCTGCCTGATGACACAGCAACCCTGCTAAAACTGCTCCATCTGGGGCTATGTAAAGGCTCCCACCCAAGCCAGAGGGGTAGCTGAGGAAGAAAGGGGAACAAACCTAGGTCTCTGGACAAGGATTTTCAAACTATAAAATTAGGGCTTTGAATCTTCTCATTTGGGGAGGGTTGCCCTGTGGGTCTGTCAGGAGAACCATTCCTGACTCCTTGTAGGCAAGTCCCAAGAATAAACACCTCTCCCCCTAATCACAGGGGGCCCAGCTAGAACAATCCCACTTCTAAGGCAAGGGAAGGACGGGGAGAAGATGCCCCTGTATCACACCATGGTATCAGGGTGCTAAGTATACACAGTTCGTTAAAGTAGTCCCTTTTTGACTCTCACAGAGATGAAGTTGGTTTTGATCATGTATCAAAAAAATGCAAGCAACATGGAGATGAAACAGATGTCCTAAAACAAAATCGATCCATGTATTGCAACTCATCAATAAGTGCTTTAGTATTTCATTACTCCAACTAAGAAGAGTCACTTCAGCAAGGGGCACAGAGCTACAATAATAGCTGGTCCAGCCTGAATCTCTTCTGTTGACTTCAACAACTTGCACCAGCATTACCTACCCACCAACTAGGGTGACCAGCTAGGCACATTTTAGAGGACACTTATGAAAAATACAGGTTGCAGGGCTGCATTGCCGCTAATTGAGCCCTGCAACCTGTATTATTCATAAGTGTCATCTAAAATGTGCTTATCTGACCACCCTACCTCCAGTAGTACCTTTTTGCCTGGTACAGTAATGAGTTTTGTTATCTTGTACTGGGGCTCCCAGCATTGCAAGGTTTGTACCAGCTTCAGCAGACAAAAGGGGTCATTAACACCTCATTAATCCACCTGGAGAAAGAGCTGGCAGCAACTCCATTCCCTAGACTAACAACCCTAGTTGTTGTTAGGAGCATGTGCTGGGTTGGGGCGCTTTTTCTCATGTTAATAAGCTTGGGATAAGCAAAGGACTGGTGCTGCTTCCATCTGCGAGTCTCGGAGTGTTTCTAAAACTAAAACCTGAGAGCCAAAGTCAATGGCCCCCATTTGACAATTTTGACTTTTTAATAGGGGTGGGAGTCCAGAGGAAATTGCTGATTTGGATCCGTTACGGATTCTGATCGGCAATTTCCAGGTTTAATTACAGACTTGGATTATGGATCCGGATTTAAATCAATAATACATAAAAAATAGTTTTTAAAAAAAATCCTTGCACATTCACAAATGGCCACCGGACCATTCTTTGCATGCGCAAAATGCCTACTGTTCACGTGCAGACTGGCTACCCTTTTCCAAAATGGTGACAACGCTGCCACCACCATTTTGGAAAATGGCTGCATGCACCAAACAGTCCACCGGCCATTTTGCACATACACATTATTATTATTATTTTTTAATTACTATTTATTTATTTTTTATAGGTTTAAAACCGAATTTGCAGTGGGCGTGTTGCCACTGTTGCAGTTCAGTACGGATTAATCCATAACGATGCATTACAAACAGTTACGGATTAATCCGAATCCGTAATGCCAACCCCTACTTTTTAATAGGCTGAGAGTTGTAACTTGAACCATCATTCCTGTCCTGCACATCCAAACGTGTGTACACAGAATCTCTCACGCAGACACACTCTTTTTCCAGTTCATCACCAAAATTAGTCAGCTGGCTAGTACAATTTTTTGTAAACACCTGAACATTTATGCAAATTATGGGTGGCATGAAGTGTACCAATTTCTCTCTGTCAAATTTTGGAGAGTATGGCGTTAGTGAAAGGAGAACCAGGCCCAGAAAATACATCATCATTCACCCAAAGCCCTTCCCAAACACCCATTCAATCTCCCAACGCCCTGAGAAGAAGGTAAATGATGTTAATTAGCACATTCAGCTTTTGCAGAGGACCAAGAGGAAACACGTGTAAGAATCGAGTACAAGCAAGTCCTGCTGCCTACAGTATGGTAAAAGGCAAACCACTTCACCGCATCACAATCTTGGAAGGCATGATTCCTCAATAGGGCACAACACCTCCAGGAGGAGAGAAAGAGTCAGGAGGGAAACTGGTGCAGTACTACTTGAGTTTACACTAGCTGTTTTACACGGACACTACATCTGAAATAATGGCCGTTTTCACAGACGGGGGTTGGTGGGGGGGATGGGTGTGATTGCACGGTGGGTGGGTGTCCTTTCACATGGACGCACACCCATCTCCACCCACAGTCTCCTCCGGTTTTCCAGATGGCTCTGTGGGTGGAGATGGGTGGGTGATGGGTGTAGATGGGTGTTGTGTGGGAGCGTGCACATACGAACACCCACTGTCCGTGCTGTTTGCATGGGCGACACCCATCCCCCCACCCACCGCTGAAGCTTTCACACAGATGTCCCCACCTATCAACCACCCACCCGAACACCCGGCGCTGGGTGGGGGTGTCAGTGTAAAAACGACCAATGTCTCTCAATATGGGTTTAAATGGCCATGTAAAAACCTAATCCTAGTTTAAAATATCCGGGTTACGGTTGAACCCGGGTTTAATTTCATCCTCATTTTCAAAACTCAGGTTAGCATCCATGTAAACTGTAAATCTGAACTGAGCATAGAGATTAGTAGATAGAGCAAACATCCTCTCTACCCAAGAACGTCTTTATGGTCATCAGTACTTTCTGGGGTTCTGGTCAGGAAATCAAAATTTTGATTTCTCTTCCCCCAAACATTGTGCCTAGACTAGCCGTGGGATCGTTCAAAGACATCTCTAAAGAGCAACAAAAATTATAGCGGAAGAAGGCAATGGAATTCAGCAGCTCAGCACCATGGGATTTTTCAGTCGGCTATGTTAGTCTAAACTTGTATTCACCATGTACACTGTGATCCCGGATTTATGATTATTCCAAGTTGTAAATGTCCATGTAAACAGGAACCCAGGATTAAAAAATTTAAAGTTTTAAAAATGGGTTAGTGTCCATATAAAAACGGCCACTGTTTGTCTGAACACTACTGAAGTAGTATAGTTACTTCTATTTAAATAAATAAAAGTAGTTACCTCTGTTTACACTGTTCATCTGAATGCTATCAAAGTCCGGTAGTTACTTTGATTTAACTAAATCAAAGTAGTTACTTCTGTTTACACTGTTCAACTGATCACTACCGAAGTGGAGTGGTCACCTTGATTAAATTAATTAAATCAAAGTAGTTAACTTTGGTTTACCTCTGTTTGTCAGAACATGACCAAAGTGTGTAAAGTGTGGTCACACTGCCACAACAGACAGGCCTTTTGGCAGCAGTTGGTTTCCCGTCACTGGTTTGATTTATACAAACTACACACCGGGGCCCTCTTAACATCTACAATTGCAGTTCTACTGGTAAGCCTTAGCCCTCCAGCCAAGCTCTAGCCCCATTGATGAGCTCTAACCCCTGCCAAAGTTGGGTTTTTCCTAGGTATCAGGGACTTATCGGATGCTTTAGACAAGCCTCTTCCTTCTGCTCTTTCCCAAATTATAATGCTAGGTCACTGAGCGACCTCTTTTAGGCCACAGCTGCTCCTAATTAGCTTCCAGTTATCTGACCAATTTACCTGGGTTACTCCCATCCCCTGAAAGGGGAAGCCCTCTCATTGAGAGTCTAATTAAGCTTCTGCATTCCCTTTTTTACCAAAGGTAGATCTCTGGCAGTATCTGCAGCTACCAAAGACCCTGCTCTGCAGAGGCACACATGAAAGGAGATAATCAGATTGTGTCCTGTCCAGTCTGCCTCTCCCCCAACCCATGTTCACCTGTAAAAGGGCCAAACACAGCTTTGCCCTAAGTGATTTGCCCATGGTCACATCATGAGTCAGTGGAAGAACTAGACATAGAGCCCAGGAATCCTTACTCCCAGTCCAGTCCACTGGCATAATTTCTCAACCCCAGTGTTAAATTCCATGCTTGCTCCTGATTTAGGCCACAATCCTCAAACCAGTTCCTCTTGAGTAGTTGCAATGATATGCATGTTTTAGATATGCATGTTTTAGAGGACCCTTATGAGAAATGAAATAATCACCCCCGTCCCCAACCTCTAAAAGGCTTTTGCCCCTTGGAGCTTGCCCTCATTTTTGACGGGGCTCCTGGGAGGGAAAACATTCCCCACATCTGTCTTAGGGAAAAGGCAGGATATAAATGCATAAGTTAATTAATTAATCAATCAACACTCTCAGAGTAGTGGTGAATCTCAACACATTCAGAATTTATAAAGCCCAGAAAGATCTATTGTTTATTAGTAGTCTGTTTTTCCCATTGCCACCAATGGGGGAAAAACACAAGGCGTTTTCAGACAAGACACTCCCCACCCACTGTACATGTTGCAGGGCTGTAGTGTTGCCCTATGGATGCCCTGCAATATGTATAATGGGTGGGAGATGGGTGGGGAGTGTCTTGCCTGAAAACATGCACAGTGAGCACGGGCCCCTGATTATTAGCACACCAGACCCAGTTGTCCAGCATTTATATTATCAGTGTTTTAAATGAGATGCGCCAACGCATGGTCCCCCTCACCCCCACTGGCCATGTGTCCTGTCCCGCTCATTTGAAGTTGGTGCCTGGGGGAGGCACGCTCCTGTGACCCATGCACCTGCCACTCATGGCCCCGCACGGAAATCCAGAGTACTCCGTCCAGGCCAGGGTGTCCGCCTCCGTGGATGGGGCAGCTATGCTAGGAGCTGCTCGCTTTAAGCCCTCCCCATGTACTTTGCGTATGCGGACGCCCCATTGCCGCCCCACGCTCCGATCACAGACACACACCCCCGCAAGCCTTGCTCATTGAAAAACACCCTATGACACTTCTCTGAACCAATCTATTCAGCTTCCTTCAAAAGCCCAAGCAGAGCAAACTAGCTGCAGAGATGTCTCAGCCTAACAGCATTACCCTGACTCTCTGCCAAAGCTATTTTATCTCTGCAAGCAATCCTTCCTACACACTGCTGAATGCCTCTGCTGCGCTCATTACTAAATTACTTCTTACAAGTTCAACAGGTAATTGAAATTCCAAATGTTTTTTGTTTTTTTTAAAACTGGTTTGGCAACTTCGTATGCTGGCTGTCCAAGAACTCCGGAGAAAACGAATCAGCTGGATACTAAATATACACACTTCAATAAGTGACATTCAAATTACATTAGGAGTCTGACTTGGTCCAAGAAAAAGAAAGGGGGATTCAGAATAAAGGGCAAAGCTGTGCTCAAAGACAGACTTGCTTCTATCCCGGCAGGGTTTCAAATGAATCGACGAGAGGCAAAACGGCAGAGAGTGGGATTTCTTAAAAGTACTCCGCATTAGCCTAACTCAGCTTCGGCTGAGGTCAGTGAGAGCGTTCCCATTGATTTTAACCAGAGCACAACTAGAGCGTTAGGCGGTAGTGACCGAACCACTTACTCTGTAGTTTGAGGATCATAACCTCAGAGTGCTTTAAAGCATCCAAATCAAACGTTTCTAAAGCATCACGTGTCTTTCCCCTTGGGACTAACAACGCCCAGGTAGCATGATCTCCGAGTGGGATAATAGGCACGCTGGCAGCTAGCATGGGAATGAATTCATCCTATCAAAGGTGCAGCTGTAATAGTGGCAGAGAGACCATGAGTCCATCTCCAACAACTGGGAGGGATAACGGGGAAGTGGGGGGGGAAGGGGAAGGCGCTATCTTCCTCACCAGCACCTAGCTATGCCTCTGAACCCTATTCACTTCAATGGAAATAGCACCTGCACTAACTGCTAGCATGCACTATTCAACTATAGGATCATGCCCTAACAGCATCTAAATCTGTGCAGTGCTTATGCAGTCTCCATTGCACATTTCCCCTGCCCCCCATCCTGAACAAAGACAATAGAGACCCCAATTCTGCTCCCAGCTGGCTGGGACGTATTTCCACTGACCTCAGTGGAGATACTCCTGGTTTACACCACTCTGCGCGAAATCATCCACCCCTTGGCTTCACATCTAGATCGGGGGCGGGGAACCGCCTGCCAAATCTGGCCTGTAGTAGCATTGTTTATTTGGCCCCTCTCCAGTTCCTGGATCTGGTCTGTGCATCCTGTCGCTAACCTCAAGCAGTGAGTTCGGTGGAAGAAGGGAGGAGGACGAGGGCATGCACTCAAGGACAGGGAATGGATCCATGGCATAGATCCAGAATTTGGACCCTCCCTTTCCTATCCTTCCCCCATTCTAAGCATATACCCTAAGCTCCCCAACTCCAAGGGTGTAGCTGGGTGGGAATGGGCTCCGGTGCGGTGCCTAAGATGGACCCCAGTGTGCATATGCACTTTACATGCATCTAGACCCACTCAAGCTCATGGGCCAGGCGCAGCTGAGCCTGTGCCTATGGTAGCTACACCCCTGCCTAACTCCTATCCAGCCCGTGGAAACTGTACTAATTAGCTGAGTCATTATTAGTAGTAGACCTGAGTAATTAGTGGCCCACCATTCATGGGCCACTAATTATTGTAAGTGGCCCATGGGGGGGGGGGGAGGGAGGTTCCCCACCCCTGTTCTAGGTTATCTATAGTTAAGAATTTGCTAAATAAAATTTGCAGGTCACAATTTGCAAAATCTGTGAACCACATTGTGGCAGGCTGCAACTTAATAGGGATGCTGCCCTTTTAAGAGAGGTAGCACCAGCAGGTAACTACCCAAGGTGAGCTAGCGAGCTCAAACTAGAGCTCTGAGAGTCCAGAGCAAGCCTGACCCAGAGGGGGTTGCCTGGGCTTGGCGAGCAGCTTGGTGAACAGCTAGGCAGGAGCTAAAGGAGAGCTCTGCCTCAGAAGGAGTTGCCTGAGTGAGGGCTTGGCTACAGTGGCTGCAGGGTGTAGCAGATGAGCCGGCAGCCTAAACAAGTGAGCCAGGCTTGCTGGAGAGCAGATGGGACAGTGCCTGGCCCACAGAGACTGGGAGAGGCTGGAAGTCTGAACAGGGTATAATTGTCTATGGTGGAGAACTGTGCATAGACAAGACATACAAGAGACTGGGTGTTGGTGAAGAGACACTATTGTAAGACTAAGGCCCTTTTTCAGATAGGCGCAGGTGGGTGGAGATGGGTGTTGCACGGAAACGCACACAGACACACCCCGGCTGCAGTGCTTACACGGGACTCCCCCACGCAGACACCCATGTGTGCATTGCGTTGCGTGGGGGCCTCTCATGTGAAAATGGCCTAAAGGACATTGGAGATCAGAGATGGTGATTTGTGGGGACTGATCCTGCAAGGACTTACCGTGGGCAAGCTTGTGCCCTGTTACGCACATGCCACACGTTTTTAAACCAGATCCCTGAATTCTAGTTCACACAGCTGTGAATGTTCACATGTGACTTTCCCTTGTCTAATTCACTTAGTTTTCTTGGGAAAGGAATTCAGAATCCATTAAACTGGCTCAGTTTAGTTCCATTTAATTCATTTAGTTTGCTTATTTATCAAGGTTGAAGGGAAAGATGCAAACTAAACAAATCAATCTATTTGAACACATTTCAACTTAAACAAGCCAACTAGAGAAATTAAACAAAGGCTGTTTTTAAACAAGATGCACCCCCGCCCAGCCCACACAGGAGCCACAGATCCAACTAGTCCTAAGGCGGAGCAGCTAGATGTGCGCTCTCGTGAGCCACAGAGCACCCATTCATGGCCACGCACAGAGCACTGCTGGGAAATCCAGAATGCTTTATGAGGGCCGGCCACATGGATGCGTGGCAACGGACAGCCACGGAGCCCCTGGCCTTATGAACAATGGTAGCCAGCCGGCCAGGAGACATAGGCACTGGGGGAGAGGGGGAAGCGGTTTTTGCAAGTCACAAGAACAGTTTGGGAGCCCTGGGGAGCCCGGGTTCCCCAGTGCTCACACCCAGAGCATGTCACTTGCCAAGGCCAGCCTGGCAGGCTTCCCCCTTCCCCATGGTGTGGGTGTGGCGGTGGCTCTGTGACCACGGTAGCCATGCTGGGAGCTGCCTGTTAGAATCACACCCCACCCATGTGGGTGCTCTGCAGCAGAGCCACACTCCCCAACCCCCATCACTTTGCTCATTTAAAAACACCCAAAGTCAAACATGACTTCTTTGGATAATTTCAGTGACTCCCCTGTGGTGGCTCTTTGTCCCGTAATGTCTGTTGAGCGTTCCGCCAGACGTTCACCCCAGTGAACCTCCGGCGGGAATCAGAATGACCACGATTCTGGACCTCCGGCCGCCCGGAGGTCCAGAATCGTGGTGGGATCGGGCCCCAACTGTGATCACGGTGACCACGATCCGGGATCGGCCAAAAGTAATGTCTGTTACCTTCAGCCGGCCCGAATCGTGGTCTCAACCACGAGACGGGATCGGACGCAGTGGCCAGATTGGCCGCTGCACCTGCCCGGCAAGTGGCCAAGGGAGTGCGGGTGGGGTGGGGCTGTGCGGCCGCACATGTCACACCACGCAGCCCCGCCCTCTCCCCGCGCAGCCCCTCCCCGATCCCCCTCCAGTCTAAAGGACAGCTGGCCTGATTCCTGACCAGTGACCAGGATCCGAAACGGATCCCGGTCCGTGGTTCAGCGTGGTGGGTCTCCGGGCCTGTTACATCTGAAATTACCCTTTGTTTCCGTGGATGTTTATGACATAAATGGTGACAGTCCACCAATCACAAATTACACAAAACTGAACTAGCAACATGGATTATTTATTTTATCTAAATTTATATGCTGCCCTTCCCATAAAGGCTCAGGGCAGCTCGCAATCAATAAGACCAATAATAAAATTATTACAATTTTAAAAAATCATCCCCTTATCCCCCTCCACTCCTCCAAATAACAAATTAAACAAATACCAAATAAAAAATTAATAAAAGAACAAGTTAACTTATTCACAGATATTGAACGGCAAATTACAGATTCATGAAGTAACAAAAAAATTCAAGAACCACTTGTGGGAGTTCACTGCATAATTCACAAACGCAATATGAGTTTCAAATCTGCATTCATGAATTCTGTAAAATTTACTGCATATTCTGTTGGATTTGAATATTTGTTTCATCTCTAATTATTTCATTTTCATACACGTCGGAACCAGAAAGACGCTGTAAATAACTGGGCTACAAAGAGCACAATAGAATGTGATGTGAACATGTTTTATTTTGTAAATTCCTGGTAAGTTTACTATTGATCTTGATCCCCTTTTTATGCTTGTTTTTGCGGTGTCTATATGTGAGGCCAAATAATTACCTAGCTAATAACTTCCCTTGCCTCACAATTATTCTTATAGTACTTGCTAATTAGCAAAGTGACTTGCACCTAAACAAAGTGTTTAGTTGCTCCAAGACAGCAATGTAGTGAGAACAATGTCGTCTAGCCATGAGCCTGGAAACCAGCAATTCAGACCCCCCTCATCAGCCTTTAAATTACTTAACTTCTCTCCCTCAGCGTACTTCATTTCTTAAGTAGAGATGGGAACAGCACTCTACAGCTACAATCTTGAAACCACTTACTCCAGCGTGGTCCCACTCACGTTAATGGGGCTAGGCTGGAACAAATGGCTTTAGGACTGCAGCTCATGTTAGAAGCACTAGGTATTATAGCGATAATGAGGTGTGGGTTGCACGTAGCACTCTGTGCCCAGGGAAGATGTGAGCCTGTTATAGCCCAGCTATGGAGGCCAGTAGCAAATGTCACATCTCCCAAGTATTCACCCCTCACTCTATCCCAGGGGTATTAACAAATGGTCCGCTAAGGCCCACTTTGGCTATGAGCCCCATCACATTTGTTGGTGGGCCGCGCCAGATGTTGGCACGGGATTGCTTCTGGGCATGTTGGCGGCGAGCCCAGGCTGCGAGCCCAGAGACGTCCGGGATCACAGTCCGAGCTAGCTGCCAGCACGCCAAGGCAATGGCCTGCCCAACCAAACCTAAGTGGGCTATCACATGTGCGCCTGCTGTTCCTGGCCTGGTCTGGGGGGGGGCTGCCATAACCAGCCGCCACGGCAGTTGTCATTGGCCGCCATGGCTGCCCATCATGCAGGGTGTGGGGCACAGTGCAGCCGCACATCCGTATTTTTCCCACCCTCCCCGGTGGCCTGGCCACCCACATGTTGTTGTGCAGGTGGTCCAGGTCTGGACCGCGTTGTCAGTGTGTTTCCCTGTGATGGCGGTGCTCACCATCACATCTATTAACACCGAGGGTGTACAATGTTTTCCTTCCCGGGGGTGAAAATGAATACAAGCTCGGAGGGCCACACAAAAGTTGGGGCAGAGGGTGCATAAGGGATCCAAGAAAAGGAGGGTCTATTCCAGATCATGGATCTGTCTCCTCTCCCTGTGTGCACGGCCTCATCTCTGCTCACTTCCGAGCTTGGTTTTTCAATGCTTTGGTGTAGGAACTGGATCCAGGGGCTCGATCCAGGAACTGGAAAGGAGCCCTACAAAAACTTAACAGGGGCGGCTGCATTTGGTCCCCAGGTGTTAGGTTCCACACACCCTGCTCTATCCACGATACTGCAGTCCCTCTTCTGGAGTGCTCAGTTTAATTAGCTTAATGTTTGCAAAGCTCTTTAAAGAAGCAGTGTGCAAGTTGTTCTTGTTATTATATTCCCAGCCTGTCTTCTTTTCCTTCCTGTGGAGAAGCTGTACTGTTGGATTTGTACAGTTCTGGAGGAACAGGCTGTTGTGGCAAATGCAAGATTATGGTTTCACGACAGGCTCCAGCAGCAGGAGTAGCTGGGCGATGATGGAGAGCAAGTCTGCAGTGGAACGCAGAGCTCTTCAACAACAACAAGGAGAGCGCAGAACAGCACTGGCTGGCGGGGGGAAGGGGGGGCTTTCTTTTTCAGATAAATGATCTCTTCGTCTAAGTTTCCCTCAACCCTGTGACTCAATTATTGCAGGTGACCGTAAGCAGAGGCTGAACAAGCTTATTTCAGGATGGATAGACATGGAAAAGTTATAGGGCAGGAATGAGGAAGCTTTCCCTCCCAGGAGCCACTTTGAAAATCCATACAAGCTGCAAGAAGTTGAGCAGGGGTGTTTAAAGGGTGCACTCAGGAAGACGACAATCCAGATCATAGTTCTGTGCCAGGATCTGCCCCCCTATCTTTGTGGGCATGTCCTCATCTTTGCTTCCTTACTCTGAGCTCAGTTTTTCAGTGGTTGGGGGTAGGAACTGGATCCAGGGGCCAGATCCAGGACCTGGAAAGGAGACGCATAAAAACTAGCCACAGACTGGATTGAGCCTCAGGCCTGAGGCGCCCTATCCCTGTTATAAAGCGTAGGCTACGTGACGCACCCAGCAACAGCAGGATCTTGCTTTCTTTCATCTAAAAAGATGTTTTTTCTTTCTTTCTTTCCCTGGAAGTCACCCTGGGTCTTTCAGGGCTTGTGCCCACAAGCATACCTTAAGAGGAGTAGCTACCTCAGAGGAGTGTCTTTGGAGTAACTTCCTCCCTCCACCTCCCATTCCCACATGCAGGAATTAAAGGGTTCCTCCTCTTTCCAGACTTGCTACATCCTGGTTAGGCAAAATTAACTTGCTCTCCTCGCTTCACTGGCTCCCCCTTCCCGAATACATCCTTCACAAACTCCTGGTGTTCACTTACAAACTCCTTCACAACCTGGCTCCCCCTTTCCTCTCCGCCCTAGTCTCCTTACACACTCCTGCACGCACCGTCCGCTCCTCCTCTGCCCCCTCCCTTGCTCTTCCTTGTCTCCCCTGCTCCCCTAACCGCCTTCGTCCCTTCTCCCTTGCTGCCCCCCATGCCTGGAACTCCCTCCCTGCCCACATCCGCCTCGCCCCCTCCCTCCGCACCTTCAAATCCCTCCTCAAAACCCACCTCTTCCTCGCCGCCTTTCCCAATGCCGGTTAGAACTTTCAATATTTACCGTCTGCCCTCCCCGCAGACTCCTGCCTAACCACAACCAAGCCAAGCACGTGCACCTGAGACTTTGCATCCGCTTGAATGTTATTTATCCCTTGTCTCTCCCTATGTCCCCTCTCCTTGTCTCCCCCTCCATGTCTATTAGATTGTAAGCCGTAGGCAGGAACCGCGTCTATCTTATTGTTCTGTAAAGTGCCAGATACACAGCTGGCGCTATACAAATGCTTATAATAATAATAATTAATAAAAATGGTGCTCCCAAAAATTCTGTACAACCTTATTGTGCTCCCTATAGACATACCTAAAAACTATTTTCGAGCCCTAGAAAAAGTCTGCTCAAATTTATCTAGAAGGGTTAAAAACCCACATATTAGTAAAAAGGTACAATACCAACACCAAATAGAAGGTGGCTTGGGCTGCCCCGATGTGTATCGCTATTATGAAACCACAGTGTTGCGCGGAGTTAGGGAATGGTTGATAGCCAATAACGAAGTTTCCTGGATCAAGATCGAGAAGGAGATGCTAAATGTGAGAGAATTTAGAAGCCACATTCTATTGGGGGGAGCTCTTTATGGAATCATCGCCCGTTTTGCCAAGGCAGCTTGGCAAATCTGGCAATGAAATAAAAGGAAAGTTGGTTTGAAAAATGGCAGTTCTCCTTGGTCTAGTCTCAAAGATAAGATACAAGGCCACCCCACGGGAATGCCAAAACTTTACAAAATGTTTATTAAACAAATATATAGACAATATTCAACAATTCTACAGAGGAGAAGCTTTCATGTCCCTTGCAGACATAGAAACTTTGGTGCAAGCCCCTGTGAGCTATTTAGAATATTTGTATCTTAAGCATTCAACTGATTCACCTACAGCCAGGCAGGAATATCTTAGACCCGCACAGCCAGGGGAGGTGGCTATTTTATGACCTGGACCCAATAAAGGGGTGATCTCCAGAATCTACAAGGCGCTGGTGAGTACATGGTACTCAGAGACCCCAAAGTATATTAAAAAATGGCCTGATGAATTGGGTACATCCTGGTCTACGGAACATATTGAAATGCTTGAGCAGCAAATGTAAAAAGCCCGCGGCAGGAAGGGTGGGCTAACAAATTTTTAAAATTAAAATAAATAAATAAAATAAATCAGGAAGCTCATTAGAGGTTAGAGAGCCTCAATTAAAACTGATCAGATTTTACAGGACGCCACATCTGCTGGCAAAGTGCAACATCACTCCATCCTCTAAGTGTTGACATGGTTGTGGGGTGAGGGCTCATTGCTGCATTGCAGCTGGAGCTGTGTGGAAGGAAATGCATTTTGGAAAATGATCCACAATTACGTAAGCACTATAATGGGTTGTCATCCTCTTCACCCCAGAAATGATGCTGTTAGGGGTTTATCCTAAAATCATGTTGTTGGAATACCATAAAGACAATATAGTTATGCTGGTATTAGCTGGTATCAATGTGCTCATGGGGAACTGGAAGAACTCACGAGGTCTGACCGAAGCTGCCTGGATAAACAGGGTGCGGTTCACCTTCTCGATGGAAAAGCTGAGCGCGAGCTTCCACAATAGACTGCAAGATTTCTTCACCACTTGGATCTCCAACAGGGGACTTCCTACAACAACATGAGACCTGACGGGAAAGTACAATGGCTGAAATCCCAAGTGGGATCCGCGTGAGATCCATGCAGGTCCCACACAGGATCCGCGTGGCACAATGCAATCCCGATGGAGATGTGTGCAGCTTGCACGTGCGCCCAGCATGCACGGGGCATGGGATCGCCCCCATTATCTCCAGGAGAAAGATATTATTTGAAAGATGAGGAGAACTTTACTCAGGCCATACTGCAGTGTGTGAGACTGCGTCATACAGGTGCTTTAAAGATTGTTTAATCTCTCTTTTGTACAGCAGACCCATGTGTTATTGGGAGCGGGTAGACGGGGGGGGGGACCAGGAACCACATAAGTGTTGAAATGGATGTTATATGTGTTATTGATTATAAGAAATTGTGTCTTTCATCAATGGTATCACTGTAACCTACCAGACAAATCAGTAAGAAAGGCAAAAATGTACAAAATTGGCTTTTTGCGTAATTCTGTAATGTTTGTCTAATTAAGTATCAAAAATAAAAAAGTAAAAGTAAAACTTTAAAAAAACAAAACATGATTAGCTCATTAATCCTTAGCGCACTCCTGTGAAAAAGGTCCTCTATAGTTTAGGCCAGTTTTATAGAGGCAGAGATAGTAAGTGATTGACCCAAAGTCAAACATTGAAGGCCGTTTTTAAATGAGGCTTGTTTCTTGCGGATTTCTAAAATCCAGGAGCAACAAACTCATGCAGGGAGGGTTTAGACAATCCTTCCCGCTACCGGAAGTGACACGGGTGCCATTGAAAACAGCGGGTGCTGCGAACTAGCGCAGGCTTGGAGAGGCAGACTTGTAAAACCTTCCATATGGGGGGTTCTCACAAATACCCTCACAAGTCCTTGTAAATCCATATGGGTTTTTTTCAAGTCCGCCTCGCCAAGCCTGCGCTAGTTCGCAGTGCCCGCTATTTTCAGTGGCACCCGCATTACTTACGGTAGAGGAAAGGAACGTCTAACACACACATACACACCCCGCGCGAGTGTTTCTCCTGGATTTTAGAAATCCGTGACAAACACGCCTCATGTAAAAACGGCAATGGCTGAGTCCCCTTGATTCTTCTGAGAGCTACAACCGTCAGGCTGAGAAGTCAACCGTCAGGCTGAGAAGTCATTTGGAAAAATTTTACATTCTATCTACACATTCTATTCTATGTATCAATCTACACATTCTGTTCTATGTGTCTAAAGGACCTCCTCCTCCCCTACGTTCCACCATCATGATCTGTAAGGTCAGCTGTGGACGCCCTCCTGAGAATTTCATCACTAAACCAAGTCCACATGGCCAGGCTGTACAGACAGATATTCTTGGTGGCTGCTCCACAGCTTTGAAAGTTCCTTCACCAAACCCAAGTCTGAGTAGGGCTGAAGCGGCATGCCGCTGCGGTAACTTTTTCCGACGGAAAAAGCTCTTCCGCAGTGAGCGGCACGATGCGATAGAGACATTCATTCCGCTAATTCCACCATTCTGCTACTTTCATTACGCTACTTCCAAAGACTGCGAAAATAGCGGAATAATGTTTTTTCCGACAGTTTCTATCTTCCGCAATTTCCACCAGCACTGCGAAGTAGTGAAAAATGCGTGTTCCGACAGTTTCCGCGATTGTTCCGACAGTTTCTGAATTAGCGGAATGCCGTCGGAAAAGCTGCGGAACGTCATGGGCAATTCTGAAATGGCGGAATGAAATAGCAGAACGGAAAAAGGAGTTACCACTTCAACCCTAAGTCTGAGCATTATCCAGAGGCAATGCAAGACCTATTTATTTGGCCAGGCATTTAGCAGAAGGTGATAGGATTTAGGGAGTGGTTTGTGTTTTTTTCCTAATGGGCATTTTATATAGTTCATATTTTTACAGGTTTTAGTTTTGTATCTTTTACACGTGTCTTTTTATGTTTTATTTTGTTAACTGCTCTGAGCCTTCAGGAAAGGGTGGCTTAGAAATACAAATAAATTGGAAAAAAATAACTTCAATGGCTACAGAACCAGAGCTAGCAGGGTCATGACTGAGGATGAGGCAGTTCACACATCTCAGAGCTATTGTTTGGAGGTTGGCATGCAGATTTGAGCATACATCATTCCATTCGTTTATATTTGGTTCACCTTTCCAAGGTTGTCCTGGTAACCCCAAGGGCTAGAAACATGCTGTTTTACAATATATGAATAAGATATTGGGAGAAAGGGGGATCATGAAACCTGATGTTTAGGAACCCTGAGTTGAGACCTCCTGGCCTAGAACACCAAGGGCTCATTCCCACGAACACATTTGCCAAGGTACCTCCCAATCGTCTGGATTTTACCCAGTCTCTGGATTTTAACCCATCGACTCTGGGCTCCAGATGAAGCCCCAATTTCTCCAGGTTGTCCACCCCCTTACACACTTGCATGCGCACTCACACACCTCCCAGCAATTCAAGTGCATAGAGAGGGACAGAAGCATTTCTGCTTCTCATTTTACTTAGTTTCTTGGCATTCCGTTATCTCCACTTTGTTCTCTCAAGAGTTTTTCCTGGGAGGCAACCAGGAAAGGTTCCCGAGGCTTGAATGCACGTCTCTCTCTCACACACACACACAGAGGTTGTTGAAAAGTATCCTACCTTGTGGCAATTCCCACCCTTCAAAGCCAACGTGTGCCTCCTAGCCACCACTGGCTTTGGAATTTGTGGGGCCCAGAGCAAAAACAAAAAATGTGGGGGCCCCATGGCCCTATCCCCTTCCAGCAGCCCCACCCCTTTTAACATTTAACAAATTAAGTTGTGTCTGGGTCTGCTATGGTGTGAACAGGGCTCCCCATGGGTAATTTCAGACGTGGCGGGCTCAAAGGCCCGCCACACTGAACCACGGACCGGGATCCATTTTGGTCAGGAATCAGGCCGTCCGTCCTTTAGAGGTGCCGGCCTGATTCTCACTGGGGATCGGGGGCGGGGCTGCACGGTGCGACCGCCCCACCCCCGTGCTCCCCCAGCCGCCCACTCTCCAGGAGACGGGCAGGCACAGCGGCCAATCTGGCCACTGCGTCCAATCCCGTCCCGTGGTCAGGACCACGATCCAGCCGGGCTGCAGGTAACAGACGTTACCTGCAGCCCATCCCGGATCATGGCTAATCCAACCACGGTTGGGGACCGATCCCACCACGATTCTGGACCGCCGGAGGTCCGGAATCGTAGCCATTGTGATTCCCGCCAGAGATTCATTGGGGTGAACATCTGTCGGGAACCACAACAGACGTTACGAGACAAACGGCCACCGCAGGGGATTCACTGTGGTCGACTGTGGTCTCGTAACGCCTAAAAATACCCCGTGTTCCAAGATTACATCAGATGTAATGATCCTGACATCATTAAGGAACAGGCCCGGAAGCCTTTATCATGAGTGAGAACCCAGGGATCTGAAAGCAGGAAGCCCTGTGTAGGTGTATGAGAGCAGTTCCTGACAGGGAGGAAGGTGGGATAGGTCCCCAGGCTGGGGGGCAGCAAGGGAGGTTGTCAGAAGGCTAGGAAACCTCCAGCCTGGAGCAGTAGCAGTGAGAACGAAGCCAGCTCTGGCCAGGCTGAAAGTAATGAGGCTGGTGGGCTGGGAAACCAGGCGGTGGTTGAAATGAACAAGCCCACTGAGCAGCCAGGGATGAAGCAGGTTGACCTGGAGTGGAGAGCAGTCTGGCGGGTGTGAAATTCACAAGCTGTTGAAGGAGCAGGAGCGGGACCCATGGAGAGGCAGCACTTGCAGGAGGCTTGCCTGAAAGCTAAGGCTAGAGCATGGGGCTAAGGCCCAATGCCTAGGTCTGGACCCCGTTAGGGCGGCAAGACTGATTGCGAGGATGTGAACGGCATGCCCTGAAAGAGGGATGAGGAACTTTGGACGCAAATGAGAGGACACTGAATAATTCCATACCCCGGTAGGGGATGGCCGTGTGATAGAGTTACAAGGATTAGGTGACTAGCCTTTTAAGAAGTGGGCTTCGTGCTGACGGAACATGCGACCTGACCCTGGGCTAGAACAGTGAAAAACCAAAATGGCTGCCAGCAGCAGGGGGGTTGGAAGCAGGTTGGAGTAAAGTGGAGACTGGCCTGACATTGGGAAGGAGCTTAGACCTCAGAGGAACCCAAGGACCTGACAGCCACCCAGCAAAGCCAACAAGGAACATCGCTCGACGCTCAGGTGTGCCCCTTCCAAGTTAGAGAAGGGTTGGCTTGGTTGGCTTGACGAAAAGGGGAGGAAACCCCAGGGGACCTAACTATTGTGGAGGATAAGCCCTATCAAAGTGTGGATTGACACTGGCTGTGAGGGGCTGAAGGAAGACCAGTGTAAAAGCCTTCCTACCCAAGTCAACCCCAAAAGGGATATTGATGGTAGCAGCCTGAGCTAATTTCCCCCCATAATATGCTGGTAAAAAGGCTGCTGCCACAGACAGGTACTGAGAAGGTACCCGCCTAGTTGGGTTGGGCTGCGCTGCAAGGAACTTGGCATGAATGGTGAGTCAATAAAGGGACCGCACTGACTCAGACTGTGACCCATTTACAGGGACCCACCAGGTAAGAGTCCTGCAACCAATGCTTTGGGGATTCACGGGAAGGGCCACAGTGAAAGATATTCTGCAGGACCCCCAGATGTGCAGGAAAGTGGGAGGCAGGGGGAAGGCCATGATCCTTAAGGCCAGCCCTGCGTCCAGTCAGTTGACAAAGCTGGGTTCTGGGCAAATCCTGGCATTATTATTATTATTATTATAAACATTTATATAGCGCCAGCCATGTGCCTGGTGCTGTACAGAACATAGACACAGACGCGGTCCCTGCCTGTGGCTTACAATCTAAAAGACAAGGAGGGGGAGACAAGGAGAGGGGACAGAGGGAGAGACAGGGGAGAAGACAAACAAACATTCAGGCGGATGCGAAGTCTCAGGTGCGTGTGCTTGGCTTGGTTACAATCAGGTTGGTTGCAGCAGTCTGCAGAGGAGGGCAGACAGTAAGTATATGGGGAACGACTAGCAGGCATTGGGAAAGGCGGCGAGGAAAAAGTGGGTCTTGAGGAGGAAGAGCAGGAAACTGGGGAGAGAATAAGCTGATGAACCCCTCGTTCTCACCACTTGTGAGAACAGAAACAGAGAGAGGCAGCTACTCCTTTGCAGGAGTTCATCCAGATCAGGAAACCCAGAGTAGACATGATCATCAGAACACACCCAAAGCTGCAGCTCTCTCTCTCTGGGTGTTTTTACATGCACCTTATTTCTCCTGGACTTCTCACATGTGGGGAGTTTAGACACTCCCCACCCCCAGAAAGTTGGCCAGGCACCATTGTAAACAGCGGCACCCAGCAACTCCCGCATGTTTCTTGACCCAGACTTGTATGTAAGTCAGCAAGTCCAGGTCACGAAATATACAGAAGCCAGCGAGTGCTGCTGTTTACAACGGCGCCCAGGCCCGGCCAACTTCTGGGTGGGTGGGTGACCATCTAAACTCCCTGCGCACAAGTTTGTCAAACCTGGACTCTGAAATCCGGGTGAAATAAGGTGCATGTAAAAATGCCCACTGACACATCCAGAGCAGAACCCAGGAATCCTAACAGCCGTGCCCATTCTTCATTTCTAAACTTGGGAGTGCTCTGTTGCAGAGAGCAGGGCTGCATTTACAAGCCAGTTATCGGGGAGCGAAAATGTGAGATACTTTGCTTGGCCGACATGTGCATTTTAGCAGCTTATAACTTTTTTTAAATAATACCATCACCTTGCTCCTGCATCGCCCCGAAGCACCTTTCAACCATAAACAAAGTGTGACCTGCCTGACCCCTCTGCAGCTGCACAAGATGAGGAGAGAACGAGCGGAACCTCTCTTACACCGCTGCACTGGTTTAGGGTGGGTGTAACTGTAAGGGGGAAGACAGAGGGAGTGCATCCCTCTCTCTTCTGGCACAGGGATGGAATGAAGCAGGGGGGAGGGGAGGGGAAAGAATACCCATATCCCATGCAACTTTTGCGATCCAAAAAATGTCTAGCAGCTCTCTGCTTCCTCCAAATTAGGGACTCTTGGGAGATGTGGGACAGCCCCAGTTTGGGTACTGAATCCCACTGCCCCTCTTTCAGGGGTCAAAGTCCTTCTTTCAGGAGAGACAAACAAAAAGACCGGCACTCAAACCTCAGGCACCTCCTTCCTGGTTGGTGGTTGCCTCCTAGGAAAAGTGCTTGAGAGGACAATGGGGAGATGATGGAATGACAATCAGGAGCGCGTCTGCCCCTCTTTGTGCACTTGAAATGTTGGGAAGGGAGTGTGTGCATGTCAGTGTGTGAGGGGGTGGGGCAGTGGCGGCTGTAGCATGGGGGTGCCTGGGGCAGTGCCCTGGCCCCACTCTCCCACATCCCCCTGGTGCCGCAGCCGCACTGACAGAGCGCTCACTGACTGAGCGCTCTGTCTCTGCTGCCGGCGGCACATCAGAACGCCGCGCTGCTCTGACTGCTGCAGTCAGAACAGCGCGGCGCTCCGATGTCAATTTCACCAGCAAGGCAGAGAGCGCTCAGTCAGTGAGCGCTCTCTAGTGCCTCTGCCTGGACTCCTTCTGGGACTCCAGAGTCTGGAGTCCCAGAAGGGACAAACTTAGGCTGAACACGAGCCGAGCAGCTCAGCGTTCAGTCCAAGTGCGCCGCTAGGGAAATGAAATTTCCCTGGCGGCAGCTTTGCATTGAGGCCTCACCTGGGCGTTCGGTGAAGGCACTCTGGCATCGAGATGGGCTGCAGCGCGCATGCTTGAACTGACTCAGCATGCGTGTGGTAGCCCATCTCGTCACCGAGCACCTCCACTGAACTGCCTGCCTGCCTGACCAACATGACGACGACGGTGAGTAAACGTGCCGAGGTGTGTGTGTCGGGGAGCACAGAGGCACTGCTCCCCGAGTCCCCCCCCCCGCTCACCCCCCTTCCCAGTGGCACTGGGAGGCTGGGGGCCTGGGATGGAAGGGGGGAGGGTATGCGAGACTGGGGAATGGGGGGGAAGGGATTGTGCACAATCCCCTCCCCCTCATTCCCCAGTCTTGCACACCCTCCCCCCCTTCCATCCCAGGCCCCCAGCCTGGGGAGACACTGGGGAAGGGGGGTGAGTGGCAGTGGGACTCGGGAAGGAGAGGCTGCGATCCTGGAGTGCTTTACAAGGATGGGTCCCTGTGTTTTGGGTTTACAAATTATTTATTTTAAGCTTGATGTGCATGTAGACTCTGTTTTCTTCCATCTGATGTTAACCCTGGGAACTCCTTGATGCTGTGTTTTGCCAGTGTTTGGGATGTTATGCCAGTGTTTGGGGTGTTATGCCAGTGTTTGGGGTGTTTCTTTGTGTTTTGTGTTTATAAATTATTTATTTTAAGCTTGATGTGCATGTAGACTGTGTTTTCTTCCATCCGATGTTAACCCTGGCAACTGCTTGCTGCTGTGTTTTGCCAGTGTTTCCCTGTGTTTTGGGTTTATAAATTATTTATTTTAAGTTTGATGTGCATGTAGACTGTGTTTTCTTCCATCTGATGTTAACCCTGGGAACTCCTTGCTGCTGGGTTATGTCATGCCACTGGCCTACCGTCCCCCTGGCTCCGCCTACCGTCCCCCTGGCTCCGCCCCTAGGCTCGCCGACCTTACTGCCCCAGCGCCCCTCCAACATCAAAACCCACCAGCCGCCCCTGGGGTGGGGCCTATTCATTGAAGGGTGGGGCTTATTGGCTGAGGGGGTGGAACTGAGTGGGTTACTTCAAAGCCAATGGGCTTTTTTCATTTACCTAAGGAAAAAATGCATTTAAGAAAAAAGGTCGGCATTTCCTTCCTGCTTGCTTAACTCAGAAGCATCACAACTAATTCCAGTCCAACTGGAACATTTTGGGGTATATCATCAAGGCTAGATCTAGGGAAGTTGGGGCCCTGTGCAAAATGGTGGCCTGAGCACTCTCCTAGCTTAGGAAATATTTGACAGGCACACACAGATAAATCATTAGAAAAAGGAAAATGTTACCGTAATTAATTTGTGACGCTAAGTTAAACATACCCCATTCCGGGCCCGGTTCTCCCTCCATTGCCCTGCGGGGCTGTATGATACACATAGGTTGTTCTGTTTAGTAGTTTACTCATCGGTCTCATGTGCTGGGAATTGCAACAGGCCCTCTAGCCTCCCTTTGAGGCTGCATGGGCCATATTTCACGCCATTGCTTCTCTCACTCACATTGGCATTTCAGATGTATTCCTAGACCCCATGTTTTTGGGGGACCCCGATGCCCTTCAGCTGCACAGCCTGTGCTATTCTGAATCAGACCATGGAGAATATAGGGCTTTAGGTCCAATTCAACAAAGTGCACGCAATAGGGCTGGCCCTAGAATCTGTGGTGGGGTCCAAGGCGAAGATAAAATGGATGGTCCCTGGTGGCCCCACTCCATTCCCCAGCATCAGGGACATCCTCTATGGGGCCCTATAGGTAGTTGTGCTTGGGGTGTGCTGGGAAGGAGGGGAGGGAGCGTTGCAGTCTTGCCCTGGTGAAAACGGGGACCATTGTGGGGTCCCTGGAAGTACAGAAAATAGTGGGGCCTGGTCGCCCTGTAGTAAGGCTGGGGCACTGGTGGTAAGATACTAAGGGCCCCAACTAAAGGCCAAGATGTCCTCTCCCCTCCCTCCCCTGATTTGACTTCACCATGAACTAGACCGAGCTTTTTAATGCTCTCCTTTCCCATGGACTTCAAGTACCGACCGCAAGAGCACTCAGCAGAATGCAAATCTGGGACCTTGGGATGGAATGAGCCTTTCAAACCTGCATCTAAAGTAGCTAGGAGAAGAGCCAGGATGCTTGTAATTCCAATTTCTCAGGAACCTAAGGCATGAGTAGCTATTCACCTCAAATACCATAACAATACAGTGTTAATGTCATCTTTCAACTACAGACCGCTTTGCTTACCCTGGTTTTGAAGAAAGTCAAAATAAAAAGAGTAAAAGTCCCACCATTTTGCACCAAAAAGCATCTCTCCAAACAAGATACTGGCAATCCCAGATTGGCAACCCCTTCCACTAAAGGAAAACGGGCCAGCCAGGAAATCCTTTGAAGATCTTACAAGCACATTTTTTACTCTTGCAACAAAATCTCTGCAGCTCCCAATTATTAATATTCTGATGAACAAGATCTTTGATGCAACAGAGACTTGAGAGGGAGGCTGGAACTAATCTGACACTGTCTGATATCTGGCTGGAATGTTATTCATTCTGTGCCAGGTGGAGACGGACTTTGGAAGCTGTACGTTTCCAGAAAGCATCTGGAATAGTAATGACAAAATAAATGACATTCCTGTGGTCCAGAGACGGCAGCACTGTGATGAGCTTGTGCCCAAGTCCAGTTCAAATCAGGTCGTAAAATCCAATTCCTGAAAATAACTTTTTAAAAATAGATTGCTACAATTGGCTTCCTCTGAAACCTAAAAGCTTCGGGCTGCCGACTGATCTGCTGTTCAGAGGATGTCTGCACACATTTCTTTCACCAAAAGGAAAAAATTAATGACTTGGGAGGATTTAATTCAATTCTTGGCACCACCCTCTCCCGCTACCTCACGCATGCCATAGGCACAAAATTTGCCTGCCTGCCTGCCAGTCCACTGTAGCAACTGGTTGCGATGTCACCGAATGTTCAGAAACATCCCAACTGCTGTGAGGGAAGGACGAGTTTGGAGAGCATAAGGATGCCAGCTTGGGGCCACCTTCCAAAATGGCCCAGAGCTCCAGAGCGGCATGTTTGAAGAGGGAGAGAAGCCAGGCCCAAGTCCTGGAGCTACCTTCGTGGGGAGCGGGGTTGTCACCTCTAGCAATTTGACCCCGAGACTCCCATAGTCCAAAATGCGAGTCTCGGGGCCAAACTACAAAAAGTGGCAACTCTAATGGGGAGTGACCAGCCCAAACCCCTGGAGCCGCCCACCTGGGTACAGGATGGCGGAACTTGCCCAGATACTGCTTATAAGGGCCATAAGGAGGGGGCTGCCCTGAGGGACGCTGGAGGGAGCTGGGCAGGAGAGAGCTGGCTGCACAAGCTGCTGGGATCTCCAGCAGTTGTGTTGACTCTGTGTCTCCTCCCCCTAGGTAACACCATAAGGAGGGGGCTGCCCTGAGGGCGAGAAGCCGTTGGCGGAGCATTTGTGGGCAGAGGCAGTGGAGGCGGCTATCATCCGCCCTTTTCTGTCTATCTCCTCTGCCAAAACTCTCATTCATGCCCTAGTCATCTCACGCCTTGACTACTGTAACCTTCTCCTTGCTGGCCTTCCCTGCTCTCACCTTTCTTCCCTCTTCTCTGTTCAAAACTCTGCAGTCAGGTTCATCCACCTTGCCCGTCGCTCTGACCATGTGCAGCCACTGCTCTCCTCTCTCCACTGGCTCCCTCTTCCTGAGCGTATTCTGTACAAGCTCCTTGTCTTCACTTACAAAACCCTTCACAACCTCGCTCCCCCCTACCTCTCTGCCCTGATCTCACTCCAAACCCCTGCTCGAGCCCTCGCTCCTCCTCCATCCCCTCCCTCATCCTCCCACGCCTCCCCTGCTCCCCCAACTGCCTTAACCCCTTCTCCCTCGCTGCACCACACGTCTGGAACTCCCTCCCTGCCCTCGTCCGTCTCGCCCCCACCCTCCACACCTTCAAGTCCCTCCTCAAAACCCACCTCTTCCTCTCCACCCTTCCTAATTCATGCTAATCATCCCCACCCAGGATTAATCCACACCTGTTATCTGCAAACTCCCAATTTACTGTAACCAAGCCAAGAACGTGCACCTGAGTTCTCACATCCTCATGAATGTTGCATCCCTTGTCTCTCCCTCTGTTCCCACTTCCCTGTCTCCCCTCCCCCTGTCTTTAGATTGTAAGCGCTCAGGCAGGGACCATGTCTATCTTGTTTTTTGTAAAGCACAAGGTACATCGCTGGCACTATATAAATGCTTATAATAATAATAATAATAATTAATAAATAATACCACCTTTATGCTGATGACACTCAACTCTATCTCTCTACTCCTTCTCTATCTCCCTCTGTTCAAGCTCGTCTCATCAACTGTCTCTCTGACATCTCTACCTGGATGTCTCAACGTCAACTCAAACTCAACATGGCTAAAACTGAACTCCTTATCTTCCCCCCTCATCCTTCCTCTCCTTCCTCACTGTCAATAACTATTGATGGAGTCACCATCCTGCCTGTCCCCCAAGCCCGTAGCCTAGGCTTCATCTTTGACTCAGCCCTTTCTTTTAAACCCTACATTGACTCTGTTGCTAAATCCTGTCGCTTCTCCCTCCATAACATTGCTAAGATTCGCCCTTTTCTCTCTGTCTCGTCTGCCAAAACTCTTGTTCATGCTCTGGTCATCTCTCGCCTCAATTACTGTAACCTCCTTCTCACTGGCCTTCCCCGGTCTCACCTTTCTCCCCTCATCTCTGTCCAAAACTCTGCTGCCAGGGTCATCTACCTCGCCAGTCGCTTCGACCATGTGCAGCCCCTCCTCTCTTCGCTTCACTGGCTTCCCCTTCCTGAACGAATCCTGCACAAGCTCCTAGTCTTCACCTATAAAGCTCTTCACAACCTTGCTCCCCCCTACCTCTCTGCACTTATCGCCCTCCATACTCCAGCCCGTGCACTTCGCTCCTCCTCTGTCCCTTCTCTCACCCTTCCACGCCTTCCCTGCTCCCCTAAGCGCCTTCGTCCCTTCTCACTTGCTGCCCCCCATGCCTGGAACTCCCTCCCTGTCCACATCCGCCTTGCCCCCTCCCTTCATACCTTCAAATCTCTCCTTAAAACTCACCTCTTTCGCTCTGCTCTGTCTGACTCTTTATCCTGCTGAGCCACTATTCCTATACCTACGATCGGTTTACCCTTATCCTTGCAACATGGACCTGCCTGCTGTCATTCTCATCGTAACCAAGCCAAGTACGTGCACTTGAGACCTCGCATCTTCATGAATGTTAGACCCCTTGTCTCTCCCTCTGTTCCCCTTCCTATGTCTCTCCCCCAGCTCCTGTCTCTCAGATTGTAAGCCCTAGGGGCAGGGACCGTGTCTATTTTATTACTTTGTAAAGTGCCATGTACACTGCTGGCGCTATATAAATGTTTGTTAATAATAATAATAATAATAATAATAATACAGGGCTCCATGTTTGCTGCATTAAAACACCGTGAACATAGGTCCTTTCATAAATAGCTGGCCATATCTTTAGCCATAGATCACAAGATAAATGTTGATAGATAAAGTCAGTGTAGCCTAGAGGATATGGTGTTGAGCTTGGGAAACCAGGGTTCAAGTCCTGTCTTAGCCATGTACTCATTGAGTGGCCTTGGGCAAATCATTCCTATAGCCTCTGTTCCCCATCTGTAAAATAGGAATGACAATGGCCTCCCTCACAGGGTTGTTGATAAAGATTATAAAGCACTTTGAACACTGAAAGTGCTATATAAAATAACAGAGACAGACAGACACAGAGCAAGCAAAAAAAGATAGTTCAGTGGAGACAGCTTTAGAAGTCATTAGCTCCCAGCTTTTAACACAGCGGCACGTTAGATAAAAGGGGAGCCTGGTCTTTCTTTTTCATTGTACGCTCCCTAGTCGTGCCTCCTAGTTAACACACAGCTAGACCGGCACTCTGAACTATCCCAAGAGAGCAGCTCAAACAGAAAAGGCTCATCAATCTCTGGGAATTTAACTTAATTACTTTGTTTCATTTGATCTTGTTTTCTGTTCTGCCCTCCACAGGCAAGCACAGACAGAACTGGGGGCAGAGTGGCTGGAAAGCATACTGTGGCCACATGGAAACGTCTCCGTCTGGATAGTCGACGGCTTTAGAAATCTCCCCTCCCCACCCCCAGTCAGCTGCTCTCAGCTCAGGGCTGGAGCCAGGACAATCACATCCTGAACAATGAAGCCTGTGTGACCGCCACACGGAGTCCCAATACGTGGGGTCCATGCATAAACTCAGGGGCGCAGCTAGGTGGGAATGGGCCCTGGCGCAGAGGACAGAACGGACTCCCTGCTGAGACACTCCACTCCAGCGTGCCCATGCATTCGACATGTGTGTGAGCTCCCCACGTGTGCGGGTCCCAGTGCAGCTGCACCTATTATAGCCGCCGCACCTCTGCCTAAGCTCAGAATGACAACATGACTCTGAGAAGCAATGGCGTGAGGTATGGGGTCCCAGAGAGCCTGAAACACAGGGAGGCCCAGTTATGGGGCGGATTAATAAGCTAGGAAGCACAACATACGCCTATCGGATGCGGGGAGCCCCAGCCCCTAAAGGAGATGTTATGTTTGACTGAAAACCCAAAATGAATTACAGCAACATTTTTTCTTTTTCGAATGGGCGAGCCAGTGCGTGGCTGTCGAATATTCGTAGGAGGGGTCCCCTACAGCCAATTTGCACAGGGCCCCAACTTCCCTGGGCCCGGCCCTGGGTGTTAACAAATGTGACTGTGGTCCACTCAGCCCCACAGGCCACAGGCATGTTTGCTGGACGAGCCACCAGATGTTGCCTGATTGTTCCTGGGCATGTCGTTGGCAAACCTGGGCTGTGATCCCAGGGACCTCCAGGATCACAGCCCAGGCTACAGTCCACCAAACGAGGCCAGAGCAGGAGGCCCAGACTTAGGGGCAGGCCCCCTAGGCCCGAGCCTTGGGTGTCGTTTTTTGGGGGGTGGCAATCCTGCGCCAGCACCACCCGCTCCCTTTTTTTTTTTTCTCCCTGCATGGCCGGAGCCTGCTGCCCACAGCCGAAGCCTGCTGCCTGGGTCCCCATCCCTCACCTGCCTCTTCCATCTGCCTGCTGGTAGTGCAGCAGCAGCAGCAGCAGCAGGACACCAGGACAATCGGGCTGGGAGATAAAGCTGTTTCTTTACAAACAACTCCTCCCCGTGCCAGTGATCAGAAGGTTGTTGCCTTGTAAAGAAAGTTCTTTGAGATGGCTCCTCACATTTTCACAACTGGGTTGTGCATGCTCACCCTATTCAAATAACAGACCACGTGATGGTCTCGAGTTCTTCTAGTAAAAAAACCACTCTCCCCCCTCAGAATGACAGTTCCTTCCAACCCTTTCTAGGAATATAAGGAAAAAATTCCATGTAGGGCTGGAAGGGTGGGTGTTGTGAGAATGTCTCGAAGAACCTTATTTACAAGGCAGCAACCTTCTGTTCATCTAGTGGCTCCTCACAGGACCTTTTTACATGGCTCCGCCGGGTGGGTGGGGGGGTCTGTGGGTGCGCTGGTGGGGCGTACACATGGCCGCACACACATCCCCCCCCCTCCACTCATCCGTACCCACGGAGCAACCGCCAGTTGCTCGGTCTGTACAGATGAGTGGGGATGCATGTTAGGTGGGCATGCACATGCAACCCCACTCACTGCGGGTGCACGTGGAGCATCATTTACAAGTGGCTCCCGCACCCATGAATGCGCAGCATGGGGGTGGGGCTTGACTTGTGGGCGGGGCTTGTGGCAGGACTTGGCTTGGGGACAGCAGCCTGAGAAGGGCCATGGGGCACAAAATTCCTAAGTCCAGCCCTGCAGAGCGGGCAACAGTGGGCAACTCATATATGGTATAGCCCACCATGTCCTGGTCTGGATNGGTCTGTGGGTGCGCTGGTGGGGCGTACACATGGCCGCACACACATCCCCCCCCCTCCACTCATCCGTACCCACGGAGCAACCGCCAGTTGCTCGGGCAACAGTGGGCAACTCATATATGGTATAGCCCACCATGTCCTGGTCTGGATCAGGTCCACCATGGCCAGCTGTCATGGGCCGCCATGGTAGGCTGTCATAGCAGGGGGCAGGGCGCCGAGTGGGGCCGCGCGGTCACATGTTCATGGGTCTCCCCGGCAGCCCAGTCGTGGGAATGTTTGTTCCCCGGTCAGGACCGTTTACAATGGCGCCAGGGCAACTTCCAGTTGGGGTGTGTGTGGTTGAGCACCTTTATCCCTCCGTGGGAGTTTGCCGAACCCAGACTTTTGAAGTCCAGGAAAAAGCGGCAATGTGTAAAAACGTCCCGTGACAAACATGCTGGCAAACTTAACAACAGGAATGGAAGAAAATTTTTTTTTAATTGCAGCTGTAAATTGTTTCAGACATTTTTCCCTTTAGGAAGCGATCAATCTAAAATAGGAAACACATTAAATCATGGTACTTGTAGGCAGGTACACTCCCCTTTACACTCACTTTAAACCTCTCTGTTCAAGTGAATGCAGCAAGGGTGAGGCAAGCTAGGAGGTTAAAGCATTCATGCAAACAAGTAGGGCAACCAGATATGCAAATTTTAGAGGACATTTATGAGAAATACAGGTTGCAGGGCCGCACTGGCATCAATGCAACCCTGCAACCTGTATTTCTCATAAGTGTCTTCTAAAATTTGCACACCTGACTACCCTATGAACAAGTCCTAAATCTCTTGGTGAGCACAGTGGACTTGGAATCAGAATGCTTGGGTGGTAGCCTGCGGACCAAATGCAGCCCATGGCTGACACAGATCCATGGTCCTCTTCCTGGGCACACCCCTTAAGCATCCCCCACCCCCAACTTCTCTGTGGCCCTTGAAGCCCAGCCCCTTGGATCTTGCACTCATTTTCAAAGTGGCCCCCAGGAGGGAAGAGTTTCCCCACCTCATCACGTAGAACAGTGAGGACTGCAATAAGCATAAGTTTAATTGCCCAAATCGGAGAGACTCGTAGCACTGTCACATTCACATTGGCACGTCCTATGCAAAACGCAAAGCAATGTTAGCTGAACAGGTAAGATACTTCCGTCTAACATCACAGCTCCATTTAGCAAGGGTGCCATCATGCCAGCTTACACCAGCCGAGGATCTCATGCGTGTGCTTTTAGAAAAAGGTTCAAGGTAACGTGGGTTTAAGACCCTTTGATTGGTTGGTGTGGACAAGGGGAAGGTACGTTAATCCTGTTTCCAGGACAAAAGCCAAAACTTTCAACCGTGGGTGCCTAAAGTAGGTCACCTACATTCACATTTAGGTTCCCCAATAAAAATGTCCTGGTTTTCAGAAAATGGGCCTCCTTCCGCTCCTTTTGACTCAGGAGACCTAAATATGAATTTCAGTGGCTTGCCTTTGGCAACAGAGCTTGCCCTGAAAAGAGTTCTCTAAAAAGGGATTAGTATGCTTCCCTGTGATCCACAGTGTCCATATGCAGGATTCTCCAGATGTGTTAGGCTTTGCAAAAAAATGGGTTCCCCCGATACTTGTTTATAATGTAAATGGGCTGGTTGGTGTGACCTTGGGCAAGTCAATTAACACTGATTTGCCACAACTTCTACCAGTCTTATAGAGAGCTCGCATACACCTCTACTTCAAGGAGTACTGGGTGACTTAATTAATATTTGTGAAAGGCTTTCCATCCCTTGGATGCTGCATAGATACAAAGTATTATTAAATAAATTATCTTTATTATCCCTTGACAGCAAGGAGAACAGAGGTCTCCTTCATCAGGCTGAATAATTAGTGCTTGTTCTGCACCCAGATTGACTAAGCCTTGAGGTGCACGTTACAGAAACTTATAATTTAATCTGCCACTTAAGAGTAAGGGCCTACTATCTATTGTCTTTGGACTACTGCACATGACCAGAGCTGCTACAAGTCTTCCAGGCAAAATGATAGCCTATCAAGAGCTGGAACTAACTGCAATCTCAGCAATCAATTTGGAGCTTCTGATTGTGCCTTGCTGGATAATTCAGTGGTGCAAACAACAGGTTTTGTGACGCTACTCTTTCATAACAGCTAGATATTATCATTATTAAATATTTATATAGCACCAGAAATGTACCTGGTGCTGAACAATCATTCATTGAGGCCTGCTGGGAGCGCTCTCTTGCAGGTACCATCTGCCCATTAAGTTTCTACAACAAGAGCACACAAAGAGGTGTCCTCAGTGGCTTCCCAACAACTATGGAACTCCCTTCCCTTGGAGGTTTGTCTAAGCCTGAGCCTGCTCATCTTCGAGGGGCAACGTAAGACCTTTTTGTTTGGCCAGGCATTTGGCAAGTAGGGGTAGGAGTTAGGGAAGTGGTGGGTCTGGGGAAATCATTTGTTTTTATTTAGGTATTTTAATAGCAGTTTTAACTTGGGTATTCTTCAATATGTTTTTACGTATTATAACTATGCCTTGATCCTTAATGGGAAAGGTGGGATAAAAATGTAAATCAATAGAGACAGGTCTCCTGCCCCCAGAGGCTTACAATCTAGAGGAGACAAGGAAGGGGCAACCTAGGGAGAGACAGGGATACACTTGCCATGTGGAAAAGCTGAAGGTGGAAAAACTTGAGTAAGGGACCCCAAATGAAAGGACAGTAGAGGAAGCATTGGTGAACAGTCTGGAGATGAGAAGCAAGGGAAAGCCTGATGGAAGAGGTAGGTTTCTAGGAGGGATTTAAAGGGTGGGAACAGAATGAACGTGTTCAGGGCGGGAGTTCTAGGAATAAGACAAAGCATGGGAGAAACGACAAAGACACTAGAAAGCAGTTTTAATTAATCTAAAATGACTCGGTTGTCATGGTTTTCCCCTAATACAGGTTTCAGCTTCTTTTTAGAATCCAGTTGCATCAGCTTTCCACAAAACAGAAAGAGAACGATTTCCTTGCCGTCCTGCCTCATTAGGAAATTGACAAACAACCTGGATAAGCTTATAGATTACAGGCCAAGGGGATCCTATAATAGGTGGCTGAGCTCTTTAACACCCAGGCTTGCTTTTTTGAGCAGAATTGAGTTGAACTGGAGCAAGCTGTTAGCCGGAGATTCAAGCGCCGCAAATCCCAGGCCCTTGAAGCGCGCAAGTTCTTTACTCCGCACCCGCTAGGCTTGACTTGTTCCTTCGGACTGAATTTATCTGAATGCTACAGACTGATTCTATTAGCATCATTCCCTGAGCTCTCTGCTTTGCTTTTCTGGGCTGAAGCAGGCAGTTTAAATTGCCATGAAGACAGAGGCAGTCAGTTCCAAAGAGGCTGGTTCTTTATGACAGAGTTCTGCAAACAGGAGGCAATAAATGTGAAGCAGGACACACCAGGGTTTGGCTTTGTACAGTATGCCATTAGTTATCACTGGGCCTGGTCTCTGCATCTTCAAGGCAAGAACAACCTGGCTTTTGAGAAACAACAAGTAGCTAGTTCATTCATAATATAAACATGGCATAAAACCTGTACATCTTGTACTGTAGCGTATACATGCAAAGAGGACTCAGTTAAAAAGTCAACAGCTATCATATTGGGTAACACAGCTGTCAGGGACTGGGATTTGAACCAACAACCTTAAGGCTCCTGGGCCACTCACCGGCAATACCGACACTCCTGAGTTTTGGCTGAGGAGCTGCTGTATTGGCCCCCTTGAGCTAGTTAGACTGCTCCCTACCTAACCTCCAAATAGGACCCTAAAAGTAAAAACCCAGCATTTGCCAGCTTTCTGATTGGCTACCAGGTAGTATATTATGTTGGCTGGTGGCAGAAGGAAGTTAGAGTGAGTTGTTCAACCTATTTCCTGCCCCTTCCTTGCTTGTGAACCTCACTCTGCTCCTGCCCTTGTTCCTAGCTTGTTTCCAGTCCTTGTTCCTACTCCTAGCTCACTGCCCTGGCTCCTCCAGTCTTGCATCGCCCTGCAATCTTGACTCCCCATTCCTGGTCCTGACTCTGATGCCCAGCCTGGCCCTTGATGCTGACTCCCCATTCTTGCCCTGATCCTGAACCTGCACCCAACCCCAAATATGACCACATCAGTGGCATAGCAAGACTGTGGCGGACCTATGCTCAGCTTCCAATTATGGGCCCACCTAAGGGATGGCCTTCACAAGGAGGCTCCCGGCCAGCCTTGAAGTTGTCCTCCCCCTGCAAAGGTGGTGGTGATGCTGCCCTGGCTCCCAGCAGACCCCTCGGAGCAGTAGTAACCTTTCCAAGAAGGACATTTTAAGAGTCATTGGAGCCAGCATCCCCACTCTGAAAACATCCTTCTTGGTAGGGCCCTTTGGCAAACAACCCAAGTGCCGTTAGAAGGTTTTCAAAGCGGGTGGGGGCAGTGAGGGCCCAGCTCCCTCTCCTGTCCACTCTGAAAGTTTCCTAGTGGTGTTCAGGCTGCTTGCAAACCCACCCCCCCACCCCCCCCTTAGAATCCAGGCTCAACTAAGCCCTATTGCTCTATGGTAGCTGATGCCTCTGACCCTGTGTCACTTACAATATCAAAGAGACCACATGTCTTTCCTTTTCTTAACAAACTGAACACTTGTGGTTTTCACCATGTGGTAAAACTTGATTTTAGCTTTAAAACGTTAAATGTTTCTGCCTCTCCTTCACCCAGTGTATTCAAGATATTTCCAAATTTATTTAACCTCGTCAGATTATTTATTTTACCTCAAATCCTCTCTAATTCTCCTTCACAATACTTCTCCAATCTCCTTCTTGCATCCCTACACCCAGAACTTTCCATACACCCCTCATTATTCCTCTTCTCCAAGCTCCTCCTCTCTGGCCTTATTGATACTCCTATAGCCCACTTGTAATCCATACAAAAGGCAGCTGCTGCTCGGATGATAACATCCCCTCCTTGAATTGATATACTGTCTTCCATATAAAGTTCAAGCTTTCCCAGCCCACCCCACCCCTTCAAGGAATTGGACAACTCTGGCTTATTTTAAATATTCAGCCACACGATGCACTTACCATACCTTGAGCAGCCTTATCCCATTCTGGGAAGATTATTTATTTATTTATTTTATTTATTTAAAATGTATATCCCGCCCCTCCTGCCCCCGTGACGGTGAACAACATTCAATAAAAATATAAAACAATTTAAAATTACAATATGTGGGGGAAAACCCCACACCCCACCCCACCCCTACCCCTCGCCAAAAGCCATGTGGCAGCGCGAGCAACTGCCTGCTACACGATGTGTCCTCGGACAAAGACTGAGGACACAGAGCATAGCAGCCTTACCCAACATGGAGTAAGAGTGCCCAAGGCACTGTAGCTCGTATGCCTGGTTGCCATCTGCCCCGATGGGTGGCGATGTCTGCTGCAGGGTTTTGAGTGGCAGCCGCACGCTCCAGTCCTGCGCAGCTACCTCACGGCCGGGGGCAGGACTGGAGGAGGGAGGCAGGGCAGGGCAGCCGGTGCCTCAGCCCATCCATACCGTGGCAGGAGGTCCAACAGTTGCCTGCCTGGCTTCCACATGGGGGGGGGAGGGGGGATGACGACTGTCTGCCCTGGTGCCTGTATTGGCTCCACTGTGTGGTAGCTGCACTTGCCCACCACGGGATTGCTCAAGGATCAGGCCCTCCACAGTTCGTGTGACTGCACCCATTCTCACCACCCCCTCCCCCAATTCCTCCCATTTCAATGGCACTAGCTTGCACCCACATGTCTCATCACTTCTCTCAAACGGTCTTCTACGAGGGACAGTCTCCCAAAGCCGGCCCACAAAGGTCACCACCCATAATCTTTCCTTTATGAGGCACTTACGGTGCTTTACAACCAGATGAAAGAACAGGATTCCAGACTCCCAATCCAAACTACATCACTGAAATAATAAAAGCGAGTCAATTAAGGGAGACTCTACTGAACTCAACCTTAGTGAAAACTCCTCAGGATTCAGAATTCTACTGGACCAGCAGCCTTGGAAAAGGCAGCACAATAAACTCAAAACCCCAGTTTCATGGTTGAGTCTTTGGAATATTTTCAACTGGAATGTCCACTAAGACAGGGGAGTGATGAGAAGAAATAGGGGTTTTTTTTAATTGTGGAAGGTAAATATTGTTCAAGGGAGAAGTCAGATAATTCAACACGGGGACAGCCAATAATGCCTCTTATTTGGCATATTTCCTGTTAATCATTATTTTTAACTTCTTATGGATTTGCTTTTATTATAATTGTATTTCTTAAATGCTATAAACATTGTTATAATCCAGTCCTCCAGGCACCTCACATCATTTCACAAAGAAGTCAATGAAGATGGTGACAGCAAAATGGCTGTGTAGATAAATGGCCAGCCGCCACTGTACAGTCAGCAATTGCTCACTTGCAGCCTTAAGTATAATGATGTGTTTTATGGAGAAAAGAAAGGGGAGCCAAGACACTAGAGTAAAAGGATAGGGACAATTATGGAAAAATGCCATGAGATATTCATCTTCCACTAGAGCAGCTGCCAGGGATAGGCAGAAAGAAACTCAAGTTTAACATCTTCTCCAGAAAGATGGGCCAGTCTGTTTATTCCTTCTAAGTGGTGTCTGTCTATACATTAGGATTGCAAGATCAAAATTTCAGAAATAAAGCATGCTGTGAAGCCATGGTATATACGTTCTATGGCGTTACGGATATCATGAATATGGAACATCCCTTACAATCTGGGACCCATGTTTGCTGTGTTTTCCCCATTGCTACCAATGGGGGAAATGCACTGAATATGGGGTCTAGTTTAAAATAGAAGATGTCTGGTAAACTCGCAAGAAAACCTCATGGTATGGGACTGGAACATATCAACGTCCAGTCAAGACCCAAGAATCAACAGCCACCAAGTAAACTTTGTACAGCTATTAAACATGGTAAAAAAAAGAACTAGTAAACTGAGTACCTCAGAACGTCGTCCATAAATATAAATTCTGCAAACTATATTCTAAATAAATTCAATTCTCACTAGTCCTTCAGTGGTTTCTAACACCGATTTTCATACCCAGCTTTGGCACGGCTTTAGTTTCCCCTGGTTATCAAAAGAGCTTTACAACAATGCTCTTTGTTCTCTGCCTGGATCCCATTTGGTACAACAGTTGAATGTTCTCTTACAAGAGTACGCTCTGCTGATTTTACTAAGTGCGGAGCCAGTATCTCTGGGGACTGTGTGTTTCCTTACCTTTCCATACAGTAATACAATTTGCTCTTGGCTAATGAAATAGGCTTTACATTAGCTAGAAGGAGGAATTTAGCTAGGACATTCACCATCCCTACCGCCCCCTATTCCCCTTTTCTGGATGACATATGGTCAAGCAACAAAAAGCTCAAGTCAAGTGCTTTGATAGAGAACTTCCTCGTTTTCTTTCTTTCTTTCTTTTTTTAACATGGTAGATTGGGAGTTGATAATCCCTGCAGATCTCCATTTTTCTTCCCCCATTGCTCCGATGGTTTATCATGTCCAATTAGCCATCTGCCATGCCTGTACTGTCATACAAAGGGAACACACTCCCCTCCACCACAACCCATCAGCAGGCCCATTGTCCCAGCTGACAAACAAGAATCAGACACCATTGTTCCCAACCGATGCGACTCCTCCAAATATAGGCTGCCAGTTCTTATTAAAACAGCAGGGGTGCCAGAGGACACTCCAGGAATCAGGAACTATGCCAGGAACAACAATATTACTGAAGTCATAGTAAGAAGTGCAGACACTCCTCACAGTTAGCAATCAAACAGACCAGGCCAAATACTATTTCTACAGGCACAATAGAGTTGCATAAGAGTAAGGAAGAGTTTTAATATTTCTTATTGTCTGGCTAGGAAATCCTGACATGCACCTTGAATGTACGGGAGATTCGGATACCACAGCAGCTCTCAGGAGAGACCAAAAGAACACTTGGATTCAAAGACGTTTTCTTTAAATATTTCTTAAAGGCAGGCAGGTCTGGCCACTTCTGCAGAGTGTAATATAAAGAGCAACCAAAGAACTGACTAGAAGCTAAGTAAGTATACCATGCTGCCGTACCGTTACACATGTGTCATGGCCGGGTCTTGAACCCTTGGCGGTGACGCTGTAGCGATGTGCGCCACTGGGTGCCTTGGTAGATGTGCCTTTGCTCTCCTCCCTGTGTCTCCTTCTGCATCCCTGCCTGGTGTGGGCCCCGCCCCTGCTCACCTGTCTGCCATTTCCGGCGCTTGCCTCCTGGATTCCTGATTGGCCACCAGGGAGGATTTAGGACCTTCTGGTGGCCTCAGGAAGCTGGTGGAGCAACTGTTCTTCCCAGGGTTGGGTTTGTGGGCTTCCCTTGATCTAGTGTAGTATGGACCTGTCCCTTCCCCTGTGACTATGTTTGTTGTGTTTTGTGTGTGAGTCTGCTTGTCCTGTGTATCCCTTGTGCCTCTTGTAGGAAAAGCACCCCCTCCTGTGTTGTTACTCGTGACCCTTGTTCCCCTCGTGCGTGGGGCCTTGTTGCCTGTACCCCCCTTCAGCTCCTCTGCCGCTGGTTCTCCCTTCTTGTTCCTGTGCTGCTGGTTCCCCCCTCCCTGTCCCCTGCCGCTGATCACCCTTTCCCGGTCCCCTGCCGCTGGCTCCCCCCTCCCTGTCCCCTGCCGCTGGTTACCCTCTCCCTCTCCTCATTGCTGGGTGTTCCCTCCAGCTCCCCAGTCCGTGGCCTCGATGATGAGCCGTACGCCTTCTTAGACCAGCTTGTCTGGTTTCCATGCTGAGCGTTTAGTCTCCCTGGCACCAAAGAACAGCTGAGAGGTTTCAGTGTTGATGCTGTGGAACGGCCCTTTCTCCTTTTACCTACCCTTCTCCTTCCCCTTTCCCTCCAGCTCCTGGCCCCGGAGCCTGACAGCATGATAAAACAAGGTTCATAGCTCTTCCTCTTGGAAGTAAATGCTACTTCACTTCCCCCTTCCCCATTTTAGTAATTCAAAAGGCCAGGGCAGCTGTTCTGCTAGTCACTAATATTAAACTGAAGATCATATCCTCTCATTATTCTCTGCAAGGCGTGATATGATCTTAGAGTAAAAGTAAACATTGCCGAATTACAGTAGTTGGGGGTTTGGTTGGTGTTTTTTTTAAAGTCTCTCAAGGAAATTAAGGCTGCAAGAAGGGGATTTGATTTTTTGCTTTAAAGACAATGAAGTGAAAGAGAGAGAAAGTGGTTCGACTGATCTCTTTTATTGGACCAACTGTTGGTGGAAATAAGCAAGCTTTGCCAGCATAACCAGTAGAAATATATAAACTGAGCAAGTGTAGAGCAGAGTTTTGGGCATAGAATGGTGGGAGTGGATAGAACTAGGTGGGAGAGAGAGAGATTAAAAAACAGCTGTAAGATTATTTACTAGGAAACAATGGTTAGTGTTACACAGAGGGTAAACATATGGATATAGTGGGAAATAGCTTATCAGGAGACGGGAATATGCATATCAAAGGAAGTGAGTTCACAGTAACAGTTCAGCTGACAGGGTCAGTTACAGACAGGCACACAACGTGGTTAGAATGATTCTCTAGTCATTTGGTACAGAGGAGAATAGGAATTACAAATGCAGTAGACTAAGGTATAACAGATATTTCTAGTGGCTAGAGAGATCTAGGTCCTTGTTAAGTCCATTATATTTTCCTCTGTACCAAATTATAGATCATTCTAACCACTTTGTGTGCCTGTCTGTAACTGACCCTGTCAGCTGAACTGTTACTGTGAACTCAGTTCCTTTGATATGCATATTCCCTTCTCCTGATAAGCTATTTCCCACTATATCCCTACACGTTTACCCTCTGTGTGTGTGTGTGGAACACTAACCATTGTTTCCTAGTAAATAATCTTACAGCTGTTTTTAAATGTCTGCCCCCTCTCTCTTTCTCTCACCCCCCCCCTTGTTCTATCCACTCCCACTCGTTCCATGCCCATATATACCTGCTCTACACTTGCTCAGTTTATATATTTCTACTGGTTATGCCACATGCCTGAGGAAGGGCTCCGTGAGGCCTGAAAGCTTGCTTACTGCCAACAGCAATAGTTGGTCCAATAAAAGAGATCATTCGAACCGCTTGGTCTCTCTGTCGTTTGGGACCAACACGGCAACCACACTATCTCTAAGGGAAAGAAAGATAAATGAAGCAGTCTGTGCACTTAAGTTACATGGCTACATCTCACTGGGTTATTATCCAAGAGCCACCCAAGAAGACGAGAATTGAACTCTCATAGCAAAGAAGGCCCTGCCAGCAGGTGGGTAGAGGAAGACTAGATGAGGACAGCGCATTCTCCAATTAAACACAACACATTTCATACATTAGCAGGTGTGTTGTACATTAAATAAAGCCAATATAAAAGAAATACATTTCTTTTAAAAGTAAAAAATATAATTCTTTTAATAGCCTAAATGATGTCAGTTTAGCAGCTGTCAGGATAGCAACAAGCTCCTGAAGTAGATTTCTGCCTTGCAATGATCTGTTCTACAGCATCCTTGATCTGGAAAAAGGAAGGATTTAAACTCAAAGAATTTTCCCCTCATTACTCCTTCCCATTCCAGCCCTAGGTAAGGGACGGTCAAGCGCTAGTGATGGGGTCCACCAATCTGCTATGAAACAGAACTGGAATAAGGAGCTAAAAGACATACTTTAAGAGACTAACTGCAGCCGTATGAGGTAATCGTTTAAATAGGACTCTATCCCTTGCAGTGATTTACAGGGGTGTCTATAGCTCGAATTCACGACTACTTTTCATTTCTACAGCGCTCCTAGACAGGCGCAGCGCTTTACCGTCACAGTTTTTCAGGAACAGGTCCGTGAGAAGTGGGCTTAAAATCTAAGATGGGCGAGGGGAACACACAGGGAAAGACACATGCAAATATATATTGGCCCTTTCTACACGGGCCACAGCCCGGCGGGTCGGTGTTTGCACCAGTCCGTGTGTGGTGTGTGTAGGGGGGTAGACAGGCGCACACCAGTGCACACCCACCTCCACCCATCGCACACACACAGAGCAATCGCCGTTTTCGCCAGTTGCTCCTTGCGTATGCAACGGGTGAAGGTGGGTGTGCATGCGTGTTTGCGGGAGCACTCACTCACCCCCCCTCCACACACACACACACCCCCCATGGATTTTACACAAGACTCACCCACGCATGAACACCCAGATTTCTGGGTGTTCATGCGTGGGTGCCGCCCATGTAAAAAGGGCTATTCCCATTTTACAGATGGGGAACTGAGGCTGAGAAGTTGTGACTTATCTAAATCCACCCAGTGAGTTCATTGGTTAGGGTGAGATCTGAACCCTGGTCATCCAGATCCATGTCCAGTACCTTATCCACTATACCTAACAATCACTGAATAGGAGAGTCAGACTATAAATATCCCCCTTCTAAAAGATCAGTGTTGCACAAGAAAGGAGTAAAAAACAAAACACCTGTTTTAATGTGTGTAAAAACAGGCGTGACTGGTCCGCTTTGGCCCAGGACCCACTGGTTCTCTGTTTATGTGCCGCCAGATGTTACCCTGGGACTTGCCCTGGGGCGGGGCGTTGGCTAGCGCGGACTGCATCCTTGGAATATCTCCGCAGCCCAGGCTAAGGACCGCTCACATGGGCCAATGCAGGCTAGCACGCGTGTTCAGCCCCGTCATACCCACCTTGGACCAGGCCATCATGGCTGTCCATCATGGCAGGGGGTGGGATACTGGGAGACGTTCATGGGCGGCCTCCCACACATTCATTTAGCTCCCTGCCCTGCCCAGACCATTAGGGCGGGGGGCAACTCTCCGGCCGCAGGCACCTTTGTCGGGTGCCCCAACCCAAGTCGTGTCAGCTGCGGTTTCCTGCCCTGGGCCAGAGGGCTGCTGTGCTGCCCACACGTCTGTTTTTAACCAGTACTGCAATCCAGTTTCTCACAGGTGGCGCTGACCCGTGTCTATTATGATTGATGTCAACATATTTGGGCCCACTTCTGATCCCGGCTGCGTGAGCAGTGACCCAGAATGGCTCCTTCAAAGTTATTCCAGATCTACATCAAGATCATAACCCGCCCTAGCTTAGCTAACTCATAAAACTGTAACCAAAATACAAAATGCGACACGTGTCTTTCTTCTTCAGCCACCTGTATCCCGGCATTCTCTAGCCAGACGATCTTTGTTTTCTGTCTGCGTCTGCTCTCTCTTTCTTCCTTAGACCCAGTTTACTTTCACAACATATCGGTTTATGTGAACCATCCCCTCTGCTTGAAAGGCTCACTAGCAAACTTTAGAATGCCTCGGGTCACATCTACCATGCAGGTCTGTAAAATGGGAGTTGTTTATTCACCATTTTAAAAGCAGAACATCTCTCCAAACCAAATAAGAGCACAAACACATCTCATTTTCTTCATGACTTTCTCTGAGTTTGAGTCATAAAATACATGGGTTTATAAAGATTAAATGAGTATTTTCTTTGATATAGGGAGTATATACTTATATATACACCACTGGGTGCCGTGCTGTAAATGTCACTGTAGGGCAGTAAAGCTGCCGCTACACATCCATAGTCCTTGGAACAGCAGCTGAAACAACAAAATACTTCACAGGAGCTGTTTGTTTGAAAGAGGCCCAGCACACCTGTCCTGGTGGAGAATTCCCCACTGGGTTCTTTGCCTTGAAGGTGCGTCTTCTCACAAATCCAACCACATAATTAAAAATTTCTACTGCCCAACAGCATATCAGGGCCTCTACACAGCAGGGACAACAGCAGCAATGATGATACTTTCCTAGTCAAATCTGTCTCTGAACTACACCTGTGCAATCTGTTCACTTGCCCTTTGGATACACTTGACAGATGAATTTGGCCACCTGTGATTGTCTGCAAAGAAGAGTTTCCTTTCCTAGGCGAACACCAATTATTCTACAGCTCATCACTTTCCCAGCAATATTCCTGAATGAGGCTGTTCTGCATTATGGGCTGGATCGAATACTCACTAAAGACACCGGGAGTCCTTTGCACTGACTTCAACAGACTTTGGATCAGACCATATAGCAGGGGCAACAAAACTCCCAGCCCCAAGAAACGCATACTAAAATCTTCCTATGGCCAAGAGCCACAAGACCCTCACTCGTGCCCTTTTGAAGCATCTCTCCAGCTGAGCTGCTCCGGCTTTGTGTTTGGCTGGCGGAGACTGCAATCTGCGACCTGGCTGCTGAGATTCGAAGGAGCAGCTGTGATTCAGATGCTGAGATGTGGGTGCAATGGACTAAGACACAGGGCTAAGGCGGCAGTGCAGGGCCTGGGATTAGATCTGGCTGGGAACTGCATTTGATGGGTCCAAGAGCCATATGCAGCTCTTGAGCCATGGTTTGCCCACCTATGCCATATTTTATTTTTTATTTACTTAAAATGTATATCCCACCCCTCCTGCCCACAGGGCAGCCCAGGGCGGCAAACAACATTCATTAAAATAATATAAAAATTTTAAAACAATTTAAAAAACAGTACGTGGGGAAAGCCCCCATCCCCACCCCTCCCCTACCCCTCGCCAAAAGCCTGACAGAACAGACAGGTCTTACATACACGCCGAAACAGCAGGAGAGTGGGAGTCAGCCGAGCCTCCTCC
>QEPC01004922.1:5775121-5873813 GCA_003113815.1 Sphenodon punctatus
TATAAGATAAAACCCATTACTGTACTGGACAAGAAGGTACTATTGGAGGGTATGCACTGATGGCCAGTAGAATGAGGTACCAGGAGCACGTCTTGGACTGAGTTAGTAAGAGCTAATCCTAAATTTTCACATAGAAAGGGGTAACTGGAGTGTCCCTTAACAGTACCCCACCCCTTCACATTGGGTGAAGCAGGAAGGTGTCCAAGATTAGCAACAGAGCTGGAGGAGGCTGGCCAACTAACTGGAGGGAAGGCTCCGCTCATCACCTCCACAGGGACAAGGATTGGAGGAAACAGCTTTCAGCTTAGAAGTTGCTTTTCAGTGTCATGGCAACTACTGCATCTGTCTTGACTAAGAAGGACTTATTAACAGGCCCTAATTGGGGGACATGAAGTGAATAAACTGGCTTGAGTACATTTCACTTCTGTGTCCAAACCCCTCCCTAAATGCCTCAAAAGCTGAGCCAGGGTTCCCGCTCCTCCCCCATACTGATGTTTTTGTGTGTCATTCTCCTGCCATTCTTAACGAATGGCTCTGTTTCTGCTGCCCATATAGGATACTTACCTAGAAGTGTCCATGTACAGCACCCGGCAAGTTGGAGCTAGTTAACTCAGAAACCGCTGGCCCACATAAGACCTTAACATTTTGCTGCTCCAACGTGCATTACTGTGTATTCATCTGCTCTGAATTTTCTCCACTATCACCCCTATTGCCAGCCGTCTAGTTTTATTAAATCCCTCTGGATTTCCTCTCAATTCTTAGAATCCTCTCAATCTTTCATATTTTCTTTCTTAACTTTGCCACCTTGTTATGCACTTTATCTTACAGATCATTCACAAAAATACAGTAGAACTTCATTGTAACAAGCCTCCACGGGATCAGAGAAGAAGGTTCATGACATCAGGGTGTTCGTTATAAGGTGATCTGGCAATATGCAACTGATGGAAGTGGTTCCTGATGTCAGGATTTGTGTAGCTGGGCGTTCACTGTAGAGAGGTTTGACTCCTGTATTTTGGAATGCATGCTCTCTTTATCACAGTGCCATTCAGGGATGGCCTTAGGATTTGCAGGGCCCTGGCGGCCCCGCCCCCTTAGAAGTAACCTCTGCGGTGCCCTGAAAGTGGTCATGTTTGGGGCCCCACTGAGAGGGAGCTGTGCCCCCACAACCTGCCCTGGTGAAAATAGAGGCCACTGCGGGCCCCATAGAAAGAGCGGGGCTGGGGCAGCTGCCCCAGGTCGCCCTGTGGTAAGGCCGGCCCTGGTGCCATGATGCATATGGCTGAATTGGCCACTCACCCGGTCCACTTCCCAGGGCTAGAAGAGCAACTTTGATTCTAGCTTCCATCTCCTTAAGCTTCTACTTGTGGCTCCTCTGTAACTGGCCATTTTCTTTACCTCAAGATTCAGAAGCTTAATTTTCTCATCAGCCAGGACAGCCTGCTGCCATTAAAATAAATGGGAGTTTTTCCCATGGAAGAGGATTGCACCCAGAGACACTCTGCCATGAGGATGTTCTTTATTACTTTAATAAATGCCATTCAGCATTTAGGAGTCGAACCCTTCCGGTTCTGTTTTTTGTTTGCTTGCTTGCTCCAGTATGTCAGGTTTTTGTGTCTTCTTGCCACTAGGAAGATGGAATAGATTTAACCCAGGTGAATTTGCTGAACAAGAGTATGAACAAAGGATTTGCAGTTCTTGGCTTTTGTTGCATGCTTTAAGCGGTATTCCTATAATTGTGAGTTCTTAAGTAGCTAAATTGCCTAGGTAATTTCAATGATTACCTTGAATAGAAGGAGCCTCCCCAGGGCTCCCTTGAGCATAAAGGTCTCAGGAAGACAGTATTGTGGCTTCTGGCCTTTCTACAGAAAATTAGCAATTCCTCTTTCCTGGGTTCTTTCATGAAGGTGCTTCCCTGCCAAGGGCCTCACTTTACTCTTCTATAAAATGGTTCTAATTTACCTGTCTCACAGGGGTGATCAGAAATGTCATTAAAGTTTTAAAACCCCTTAGACACCCTGAGATGGGAAGTACAAAAGCAGCACATAGTAACCAGTACTATTGCCAACCCAGATGCCTTCTTTTAAAATTAAAAATATGTCAGACAGCCTGAGCCTCAAAGGAGGACTGGAGCCTCGGTATGTCAAGATATACCAAGGTAATTTAGATAAATAAAAATTAGGTTAATTTAGTTAGGTAATAAAAATCAGATGCACAAGTATAGAATGGGTGATACCTGGCTTGGCAGCAGTACATGTGAAAAGGATCTTGGGGCAGTAGTTGATCACAAACAGAACATGATTCAGCAGTGCGATGCAGCTGCTAAAAAGGCTAATGCAATTTTAGGCTGCACTAACAGAAGCATAGTGTCCAGGTCACGAGAAGTAATAGTTCCACTCTGTTCTGCATTGGTTAGACCTCTTCTGGAGTAGCGTGTCCAGTTCTGGGCACCGCATTTTAAGAAGGACATTGACAAATTGGAACAGGTTCAGACGAAAGTGACGAAGATTTTCAGGAGTCTGGAAACCAGGTCCTATGAGGAAAGGTTGAAGGAGCTGGGTATGCTTAGCCTAGAGAAGAGAAGCCCAAGGGGAGACATGATAGCCGTCGCATAGAAGATGGAGCAGACTTGTTCTCTGTTGCTCCTGAGGGTAAGACTATAACCAAGGGGCTCAAACTACAAGGAAGTAGATTTCGGCTAAACATTAGGAAGAACGTCCTAACGGTAAGAGCTTTTCAACAGTGGAACAGACTGCCTAGGGCAGTGGTGGACTCTCATTCGCTGGAGGTTTTCAAACAGAGGCTGGACGGCCATTTGAGAGGGATGCTGTCACTGTGGAGTTCCTGCATTGAGCAGGGGGATGGACTAGATCACTCTGAGGTGACTTCCAAATAAGATTTTATGATCCTATATTTTCAGTATTTCCATTATAAAGCAGGCGATCAGTCTAACAAAATGCATGTCCGATGCATGCATCATGGTTCAGTGTAAATAGAGTTAATGCAGATGAGGGTAGTGATTACCAAACTGGTGTCCTCAGCACCACGGTAAGTGGCCTTCAGCTGGTCTCCAGAACCATATTAATAATTAGCAAACATTAAACAGACCATTCAATGAGGAAATCACGACCAGCTCATGAGGACAAAGGAATAGCTATAATAGGGACATATTTGCAGGTGCATAAAGACATATGTACTGGGTCAGGCCAATGGTCCATCGAGCCCAGCCATCCTGTCTCTGACCGTGGAGAATCTTAATCGCTTGGAAAAAGTACCCAACAGGTCACAACAGGTGATCTGTTCCCTGCTGTTCATTCCCAGGCAGCTCCCAACAGTGAGAGACTATGTTCCCAAAAACCTACCTGGCTAATAGCTGCTAATGGACCTATCCTCCAGAAACCAGTTCAGTCCTTTTTTAAATGCAGGTATAATACTGGCCTTGACCACATCATCTGGTTATGAATTCCACAACTTGTGTGCTGAGCGAAAAAAATACTTATTTGTTTTGAATCTGCTACCTGTTACTAGAACTGGGGGGTCACCCAAGGAAACGACTATCTGAGAGGGTAAATAACCGCTCCCTATTTACTCGTTCCACACCACTCATGATTTTATAAACTTCTGTCCTATCCCGTCTCTGTCGTCTCTTCTCCAAGCTGAAGAGCTCTAACCTATCCAGCCTCTCTTCCTAGGGGAGCTGTTCCATACCCTTGATCACTTTTGTTTCCCTTCTCTGTACGTTTTCTAGTTCTATCTTTTTTGAGACACGGCAACTAGAACTGCGCATAATCCACAAGGTGCGGATGCACCATAGTTTTATAGAGAGGCATTATGATATTTTCAGTTTTATTCTCTATCCCTCTTTAAGTAATCCCTAACATTGTTTGCTTTTTTGACTGCCACACACTGAACTGAGGATTTCAATATTTTGTCCACAGTGAATATGTTTGTGTCATCTGCAAATTTGACCACCTCACTCCTTACTCCCTTTTCCAGATCGTTAATGAATACATTAAACAATACTGGTCCTAGTACAGTTCCCTAGAGCACTCCACTATTTACCTTTCTCCAATGTGAAATCTGATCATTTAGTCCTACACTTTGTTTCCTAGCCTTTAACCAGTTACCAGTCCACAATAGGACACTGCCTCCTATGCCATGACTTTTACATTTCCTCAAGAGTCTCTCATGAGGGACCTTATCAAATGCTTTCTGAAATCCAGATACACCATATTAGCCAGCAAACCCCATCCACATAATTATCTACACCCTCAAAACATTCCCAATAATTAGCGAGGTATGACTTCCCTTTGCTAAATCCATGCTGACTCTTCCTCATCAAGCCATGTTTATCAATATGTCCAGTAATTCTGTTCTTAAACATTGTTGCTACCATTTTGCCCAGCACAGACGTCAGGCTCACTGGTCTGTAGTTTCCAGGATCTTCTCTAGAGCCCTTTTTAAATAGCAGCATTACATTCGCTACCCTCCAATCCTCAGGTACAGTGGCAGATTTCAGCAATAGGTTACAAATGAAATTACCAGTTGTAGGTCTGCAATTTCTATTGGAGTTCCTTCAGAACTCTGGGGTGAATACCATCTAGTACCAGTGATTTGTTACTATTTCATTTGTCACTTTGCTCTAGAACCTCTTCCAGGGTCATGTTGATTTGTGACAGCTCTTCTGATTCATCACCTACAAAGAACAGTTCTGGTGTGGGCATAAGGGCATAGCTATGGACACAGATTTTCAGGTGCACCAGGGCCCACAAGCTTGGGAGGGCATGCTTCCTGGTGCAGCTGTGCCCGTTGCTGTTGGGAGGATTTGTGGGGGGCGGGGGCGGGTGTTTACATTTTCTGCACCAGGACCCATTGCAACTTAGGCCCTTTTTAAACAGCCGCAGGAGGGGAGGGGGCCGGTGTTCATGCGGGTGCAGTGGGTGGCGGGGCGGGTGTAGACGAGCGCACACCCATCTCCACACACAGAGCAATTGCAGTTTTCACCGGTTGCTCCGTGTGTGTGAGATGGATGGAGGTGGGTGTGCATACATGTTCACAGGAACATGCATGTACACACTACACCCACCCACCTGCTGCGGTGTGCGGACGAGACGCACCTACGCATGAACACCCGGATTTCTGTGTGTTCCTGTGCGGATGCCGCACGTGTAAAAAGGAACTTAGCTATGTGCCTTCAGGAGAATTACAATCCTCCCTGCCCTTCCTTGAGCCAGTCACAGCACTGGGAATGTAGCCACTGCCTTAGGCAGCCACGCCCAGTCCACATGATTCAGGAGAAATTCTGAGGGTCAACAGAGGTCCATTGGTCCCAAACATTTGAGAACCCACAGGCTGGGTCATTGTATTTTGGAATTCTGCAAACAAACTCTCCACAAAGCTAGAAGAGTTGGCTAATACACAATGCTTAATATATACTTTTCATAACATTCTATCTTGTTCTAATACTACTTGCTTCAAGTTTTTATGATGATAATACCATTAATGGAGGCAAAACAATGACTGTGGAGGTGACGTTATGGGATAAGAATGGAGAAACGCCAATGGGAGCGTATGGGTGCAATATTAACATGACAAAAGAAAAATGTGGTTGTAAATCTTCGAAGCACCCTTGGCATGAAGTGAAAGCAAACGAAAAATAGATTAATGCAAATGTGGGAAGATGACATGATGGTCAAATCAAATAAAACAGTGTCAATTAAATTTTCTTTAAATTAGGTTATGAATGAGAGCCATCTGAGATTTTTTAAATTAGTAATTCACAATTAATGATAACGTTTTGACAGTCCCACCCTGAACTCTAAGATGATCATTCAATTCACATCTAGTGGCTTTTAAGCCACCATCCATAAAATGCCATTACAGTTGGAAAAGTGACTCCAGAAGTGGAGACAAAGCAGTTCAGATCTCTCTTATTGGACCAGTTCTGACTTGTTACATGCCTGAGGAAGGACCTTGAGTGGCCTGAAAGCTTGCATACTCTCACCAATAGAAGTTGGTCCAATAAAAACAGATTGTCTGAGCTACTCGGTCCCTATCTTTCTCCATTTATTCCAGCACGGCAACCACACCTTCTCCATATTCCATAGAAGTAGGATCCTGAGGTCAATGCTTATCCACTCTCAATAACATTCAGAACAAGGGCACAATCCAGCATCCTGCCAATTTCAGTAAGGGTTTCATAATGCTATATTATACGCTAATGTTGTTAACTTGACAAGTCAAAAACTTTTTCTTCCAACAGCTACCACAGTGGAGGCCCACTCCTGGTGCTATAATAATAATAATTCATAATAATTAATTAACTAATAATGGGATCTCAAAGCCAAGCTGGTTTATTCTTCACTACCCACAATAAAGATTCCATATTCAGAGCGTAGCTGATAAAATAGACAAGGTCACAAGGCAGCATACATTCATCTTACTCCTGTCTCAGCAGTGCTTACTTGCTAAAAAAATAATAATACTTGGTTGTTCACTAAATAAGCAACTACAGCCTAGGACACTCAACTATAGTGTGTCCTAGGCTATTCAACACTTCTAGCCCAAGAAGCAGATCTACTGAGGAAGACATTGTGGTCATGATGAAAATTCCATTGGAGCATAATCATGCTTTGGTCTTCATCCTGAAGTTCTGATTGGATTATATTTGTCCTCAGTTAAACCAGTGTACATCTAAAATAACTCGAGAGAGACGGGAAATCATTGAAGTGGCTCCAGATTGACACCATGTTCAAAATAGGCCCATTGCATTTCTTGTACGATATGTAGAGAAGGATTTGGGACAACAGTGTGACATGGTTGCCAAGAAGGCAAATATCATTTTGCGCTGCACGAGCAGAAGCATCATGTCCAAGACATGGGTGGTAATGAATGATACCAATTTGGTCAGCACCAGCGAGACCTTGCCTGGAGTACTGTGTTCAGTTTGGGGCACCACGCTTCACAATGGATGTTGACGAGTTGGGGAGGCTCCCACTGGAGAGCAACCAAGATGATAAGGGGCTAAGATGCAAGCCATATGAGGAAAGGGTGAAGGAATCTGGAAGTGTTTAGCCTAAAGAAAAGAAGAGTAAGGGGGAACATGATACACACTCAAATACCTAAAAGGTCACACACACACACAAAAAAGACAGGGGACAATTACTTTCCACTGCCACAGAGGATGGAAGAGGGAATGAGTTTAAATTGCCGCAAGGTAAGTTTCTATTAAATACCAGGAAAGCCATCCCAACAGTAACACCAGTTGGGCAATGGAATAGAATGCCTAGGAAGATTGTGGAGTCTCTTCCTTTGGACTTTTCAAAAAACAAACAAAATTCTCAACAAGTTTCTGTCAGGGATGCTACAGGTGGAGGGTATCCTGTCTTGGAGAAGGGAGCTGGATTAGATGTCCCTCCCAACCCTCCAATTCTTTCTGGAAACAACAACTTCAAGTTGCCACAAGCTTAGCCTAAGGAGTTTGAGATGCTCCGTGATGATACACAGAGAAGAGCTGGTGATCTTGGACTACAATAACTTGCGTGGCAACGTGTAGAAAGCACAGAGGGCTGCAATGCAATACCACCTACTCCAGGAGCAATGCTACTGACCTCAATGGGTCTGCTCCACAGTGCTTCCAGGATTGCAGCCTGGATCTGTGCCATCCGATCCAGGATCCCACCAATTGGATGGGTACATCATCGGAAAGCAACACGACAACATGTGGACAAATTCTAACTCAGCTTTCTCCCTCTGTAACTCCAGTGGGGCTGTAAAAAGGGTATAATACAGGCCAGGATTTGGATAAAATTTCTGTCTCTATTGCACCTTTGAGTAGTGACAGCAGATGCACCAGGTCCAAATTTACCCATGCCGCTGCCTCCCTTTATGCTAAAACCCGTCAGATTGCATGGTCTTGTAAGTTGGCATTGAATTTGCCCTCATTTTCCCAGTAGAGAGTCTCTCATAGAGGAGAGCACATTCAAATACAATAAAACCTTTGTTAAAGGACCCTCCAAAGTATTGGCAAAAAAAAATAAATGGGTTGCCTAGTTAATATCGGCCTTTAACAAGAGGTCGGATTTTTAAAAAAACAGTCTGGAAAAGGGACTGGCTGCTCTGAAATGGCCCTTAGGGTAGATCCCAGTGAGCAGAAGAGTTGAAAGATAAATCTACTTACCCATCTCACGTTATTTCCAAGATGCTTCTGATTCAGGCTCCTGAATCCCAAAGAGCCTTGCAAGAAAGACGACTTGAATCACATCCACCTTGCAATAAATTCCAGCCAAAAAGAGAGAAAGAGAGAGAGACAAAAAAATCCACCAGTTTTAAAAAAATTATAATAAAAAGAGTCCAATTTCTGTTCAGCTTAACCCAGCAGTATCTAAAAAGAACAACTCCCTGAACAGAGCTTTTTCAGCTTCTTATAAAATAAAGCACCCTTTAAATAGTTAATGGGAATCGTTAGGGGAACTTTACTACATAAAAGACCAAATCATTTAATCTAGATTATTGTTCTTTTATATATACCCTCTCTACAAGGTTCTACAGCGCAACTGATTGGTGGCGGAGCAGCAAAGAGGGAGCAGTGGTGTTATTGCTCCCTCTAGCGTCAATAGCCACAATCATTTATTAAAAGGAGATCATCAAGGGTCAATAAATCCCTACACATGCAAAGAGAACACTGGAAAAAGGTGGCCTTCTGCAGCAATGATTCGCTGGATCAAGTTTTATAATGATAATACAAGTGTGGCCATCAGTTTAGGGACTAGCTGAGCAGTAAAGGGGCCTAGACCCTCTTTTTAAGAGTGTCTGTGCACCTGGCCAGAACCAACCAGAATGACTAACTTTGGAGGCAGCTGGTGCCTGGTGGAAGGGTAGGCAGACCTGTTGGACACTTTCCTTTGTTACTACTAGGACACTGCTTTGCTAGTATGGCAAACCCACCCTCCCGCTCACCCCCACAGAGGAAGCCAGCATAGGCTGCACTTCCCTAGGAACAGGGGTCTGTGCAAAGGTGCCCCTAAATCAGTGGATTTGCAGACTACAACCAGGCAAGGTTATCTACCAGCAAAAGTCCAGCCATTGTTCAGGTGACCTACGACCTTTCTTGCCTCGCATTCAGCCGGTGTTTCCAGAAACTCCATCCCCAATAATTCCAGGGAGGCTTACCTTCTCAAGCCTGTACGGAGCAGGTGGCAGTGTCATTCCTGGGCAGGGAGGCCCAGGTAGCTCTTGTGTCCCTGGATCTGAGGATGCCCTTTTCCCCAGACCAAGAAAAACTCAAAAGGAAAGAGAAACCTCTTTCTGTGTAAACTCTCTGCAAATCCCTGTATGCAGATCAAGGCAAAGAACATCACAAAAGAACCAAGCATGGGGTTCCGCAAGATGAACTCCCTGTGATGACCAGTTCTTTTTGTCGTTTCCCCCGACACAGTTCTTCCGGTCAGCAGTTTTATTTTAGAGTCCTTTCTCCCCTATTCGCTGCAGGGTTCCACCCAAATCTCCCACCGGCCGTGTGGACTTCAATTCATAAACTTAAACTAAAGCATACAGCCGTCACACATATTCTTTCTCTGCCCCCTCATTCCTTGCTCCAGAGAGATCACCTCCCAGGCCTCTAATCCCTGGCTGGAGGTCACTCCTTCCAGCTTCCCTGTGGACCTGCCCCGCTAGGTTTTCAGCCCAGCCTTAAGGACTCAGGGCTTCTGGTCACCTGACCAGCCCCACCCAATCTCATGCTTTGCTCAGCCCTAGCAGCCCCGCCTACTCACCCAGGCTGCTCAAGCTCTTTAACTGGTCCTCACGAAGCCAGACAGGTCTCATAGGTTTTTCCACAGGAGGGGACAATGTGGCCTTTGGTTACAATCTTATGTTGCTTTTATGGGTGTCACATAGTTAAAATTTCTCCAGAGAATTTCCCCTGCTGTCCTACTAAACGCTGCCACTCTTGGGTGTGATCCAAATGCCTATTATCTATGTTTGGTGCTTATAGGATTCCCTGTTACCATAGTATCTGAACACCTCACAATTTTTGTATATATTTAGCCAACAGGATTCAGAGCTGGGATAGGGAAGTGCCTGTGTCCTTGTCACAGACAAGAATAAGGGCACTTCACAGGCAAGGACCTGGGGCACAGAAAGTCCAAATGGGATTTTAGACATAGTGTAACACCTGGTCAAGAAACAGCGGAAAAAGTAGTTAGTAAGTAAGTGATCAAGTAGCAACCGATCAAGTAGCAGTACTTTCACACATCTGTCTTCCTCGAGTAGCAAGCAGCAATTCTACTAGCCACACCCACTAGCCAGCCGTGTTACATCTGGGATGATATCGAGGGTGGCCAGACCTCCCCTTTAAAAGAAGACGCTTGTGCAGCCCTGCCTTATGTATTTTTCATAAGTGTCCTCTTTTAAAGGGGAGGTTTGGCCACCCTAATGATATCCCAGGCTGCATTGTTCCAGACGATCCCTGTAGAGCACTGGGGTAGGGGAACCTCCAGTCTGTGGGACAAATCAAGCCCACAGTTGTTTTTTATTTGGTCTCTTTCTAATTCCTAGATCTGGCCCCTGGATCCAGTCCCTGCCCTCAAGCACTGAAAGAGTGGTCTTAGAGGAAGGCGCTCAAGGACAGGAGACAGATCCATGGCATAGATCCATGATCTGGATGCTTCACTTTCTTTCCCCCACACCCCTTAGGCACTCCTGTCCCCAACTCCTATCTTGCCCATACTAATTGTACTAAGTAATTTTCAAAGTGCCCCACAGAAGGAAAAAGGTTCCCTACTCTTGCATAGAAGTAGAAGGTCCCTGCTGGAGGCAATCACTCAAAAATCTGTTGATCTTTGGTCAACTTGAAGTTGCCCCTTGCTACTTGATTCTCTATCACTTGCAGCCAGTTGCCCAGTTTAGGAAGTAGCTACTTGAAGAGGTTTCACATGGGGTGAGGCCACACGAGACAGGGAGGGGACTCGGAATACCACATGTTGGGTAGGCTTACCCCTCCCTGGGTGGCCAAGCCACACGATGCAGTGCATTTTGTGGCTGGTGGCAGCCAGACATCTCTCCCATCCTGGGGTGGGCAAACAGCTGCCAGCTAAGAGACACGTCCTCAGAAAGATTCAGAGGATGTGTCGTGGAGCAGTCTTATGGGTCCCTTCTTCACGCCATGATGCAAGCTCTGCAGTGGGGCTGCAAGCAACAGGCACTGGCGCCCATCACGTGCAGTCATGTCCTAGCCGGGGGGTGGGCTCTCAGTCCAGCTGAGCTGATCGGGGGGAGGGAGAGCCCAGAGGAGTGCAGGCACACCTCTTTCCCTACACTGACAAACAGCTGATTGGGGGAGGAAGGGACCCAGCAGAGCTTGCAAGCACTTCTCTGGGCCCCTCCTCCCCCAGTCAGCTGCTTGTCGGGGTGGGGAGAAGGGCACATGCGTGTTCCTCTGGGCTCCTCTCCCCAGATCAGCTGTTTGTCGGGGTGGGGAGAAGGGCACATGCGTGTTCCTCTGGGCTCCTCTCCCCAGATCAGCTGTTTGTCGGGGTGGGGAGAAGGGCACATCCGCGTTCCTCTGGGCTCCTCTCCCCAGATCAGCTGTTTGTCAGGGGAGCCTGCACTCTTCCCAGGCTCCCCTCTTCCCCGATGTACCCAACTGACAGCTGATAATGGGGAAAGGGGGTAGGAAAGAGGGTACACGCTCATCCCCACAGCCCCCACGCCAGCACATGTATTATGACCATCTCTTGGTCCCCCAGAGATTTCAAGAGCATCAGTCGGGGCCAAAGCTTGCTTTCCATTGGAACACTTAAAATGGCCCCGTGAACAAGGCCAGCACCAGAATGTTTGCTGGGGGGGGCAGAGGCAGAGCCACCTCAGTGAGGGTCAGAATGAACAGGCTCTCTTGCCCCTTTTCCAATGTGGAATGATGTCACAACATTCTGAAAGGGCGTTGAACCTTTAACCCCCACTCATTTCTCATATGGCCATATTCTTTTCCAACATAGTCACGTCCATCGACGAATGTCATGATGCTCTCAAGGGGCAGATCCAGGGCAAAATCTGGATGAGGGGGGATATACCCACCCCTGCTCTCCCCTTCCTGGTGCTTGTGAGCCACTGGTGGCTTGTGGATCAGTTTGGTATCGACTGCTCTAAGCAACTTATCCAAGGTTACATGGGAAATTGGAGGCAGAAAAAAATGAATATGGGTCTTTTCAGTTCCAGGTTAATTCTCTACCCACTATACCATCTTCTCTCCCTCTTCTGAAGACGGTAGAAACTAGACTCCTATTGTTTTTCAGTAGCCTTTGGATCTTGCCACCAGTGCAAGCTTTGTGCTATTAGAATAGCTTACCATATCGGCTCCTCCCCACCCCTTTTCCTAGCAGGCATGTGTCAGACAGTTTGGACTGTATGTTCCAATTATCCCCTTCACTCCATGCTGTGCTGCCCACAGAAGCATCTGGCCCACTATGCTAAAAATCCCACAAATCTGCATGAGTTTAAAATATCTGAATATAAATGGTGCTTGCAAAGCTTTGGCACAAAGCAAAAGAGACAGGCAGACTCAAGACCTTTCCCTGCTCTTCTACACTTGACATTATCATGACAGAGAATATTTTCTAACAAAACAATAATCCTCACTGCACATTGAAAATGTCTCATTCCTTGAGTTTCGGGCAGCCTTTTCAGAGCACAGAGAGCTCTCCTAGTTTTTCAGTATATTTGTATTATTTTTTCCCCTGTGAACCTTCACGGACAAATAGCTTGTGAAGATTAAGCTCACCAACATAGCAATACCATTAGTTGAATCTAATTAAAACCATTTGTTAGAAACATATTTTAAAATTCAATGAGACCTGTAAAAACCAACCTTGAGTTCAAAGTCCAATTATCTTGCCCTGGGTATAATTAGAACCAGAGGGATTAATGATATTTGCACTTGGGATTTGCATTTTGGTAAAGGAATAAAAAAAGCCATTGGGTGTAAATAAATGTAACTGGGCCCGCTATGGCCCGCCAAAGCTTTAGCCGTGATTCTGTTAGCGGGCTGCCAGATGTTGGCCCACTGCAGACCCTGACCAGGTAGGTGGCTGGAACCGGGCCCACAATTTGGGCCCAAAGGCTGCCCAGGCAGCCCATAACGGGCCATAGCAGGTAAGCGCGTTTGTTCACGCTGCCATCCTGGTCCTGGCACAGTGGCCGCCATGGCTTCCCATTATTGGCAGCCATGTCTGCCCATCATGGTGGGGGGAGGGGCACAGACTGCAGTGTGGGGGAGGGGCCAGTTGGCCCCCCTCCCTGGCTTGGTTGATCTGCGGAAACGTTTGTTCAGTCCCATGACCTGACCTGGGGTGACCTCCCCTCCCTGGCACGTGTAACCGGTCTGCCAGCTGCACATATATTAATACCCATTGTAGTGCCAAAATAATAAACAGGAGAGATACCTGGGTCAGATCCCAACAAAAGGACTTCAAAAAGCCCTCTTCAAGGAAAGACTTCAAAAGGACTTCAAAAATGAACTTCGACAGCTGTGATGTTGGGAAGAAAAAGCTTTCTAGAGGAAGGGAAACCTGGGAATGTTTTTGTTATGTTACGTTCCGAAATCTGGTGTACGTAAATTGTATTGCTGTTGGATTGTTATTGTTTTAGACGGAAGGGAGCTTTGTGAGAATTCATTTTTCAGATTCTCCAATAACATTTTTAGATGTTTACCTACTGTCTAAACTGATAGCCTCAATTCTATTCCAGGAAAGGAAAGATATTGCAATCCCGCTGAATCGCAAATATATGAAGGACGGGAAAGAGTTATCAACCAATGGTTAATGAGCACTGGAGCTGGGGAGGAAGCCGATATTGCCTAACTCCAGATTATCCTACACAATGACAATTTAACTATACAGTTTTCATGCATGATGCTCTGCCCCTCAGTTCATCCACAGTTTTTATTGTTTACATAAACTATAAAACTGTTTCAGCTCCACATTGTCCCTCCTCATTCCATATAGGTTTGCCACCATGCCGTGGGATGAAGCCAGGACAGGATGGGGCCACGTTGAAAAGGTGGGGCAAAATGGCAGCTATGCCTCTCTCTGACATAACCCCATCCTGGCCAGAACATTGGGTGTTAACAAATGTGACAGGGCCCAGTTCAGCCCGCTCTGGCCCACCTAGGCCAGTACCAAATCTACACATCTGTTCCAGGCCCACCAGATGTGGACCCAGTTCAGACCTCGGTGGGGTAGGTGGCCGGGCCGGAAATGTAGGCCACCAAACCCAGGAGCCACCCAGGAGGTCCAGAATGGGCCAAACCGGGAGGATGCATCTGTTTTCACACCAATATGGCCTGGTTTGGCGGGGGGAGGTTGCCATGGCGAGGACAGGTCAAAAAGGGGAAGGGCAAAGGGCCTGTTCACTTCCCTTTCTGATATAATCTTGCCCTTGTGGAATGTTGTGACATCATGATGCTCTATGGGGCAGGGTCACGTTGAAAAGCCTGCCCCCATGGGCACCTCTGGCTGATCCAGAGAAATTCAGGCTTCTCCAGAGTCAAACCACAGAGTCTCTGGGTGAGTAAAGTCACTTGAAGAGTGAAACTCAGGGAGGTGGTAATCCTAGTTCCATACAGCTGGAGGCCTCTCCTTGGCAATTTCCCCCATGTGGCCACCAGGCCATCATTGCTTTAACCACCGCTAGTAGCATCCCTGTTTCTAAGCCCATCTTTGCGTGAAATGCAGGAACAGAGAGTGAGAAGGACAGGACTGGAAGGAGGTGAAGGATGGCTTGAAGCTCGCCATCTTACACCCCTTGTCTTCTCAGGCTATTTGGGGAACCACATGGCTCCTGGCATCTGTTAAAGGAACATCAAGGCTGCTCCAACTTTATTTATTTATTTATTTTATTTTTTTAAATTATACCCCGCCCCTCTTGCCACAGGCAACCCGGGGCAGCTAACAACATCAACAGTAAATACAATAAAATATCATAAAATATAATAAAACATCACTAAAAAAGATAAGAATAAAAACCACCCTCCTCCCTCACCCACCCGTCTCCCTTGCCAAATGCCTGATGGAACAGCCAGGTCTTACAACTGCTTTGGAAAGCTGGGAAGTCTGGGGCCAGATGGGCCCCCACCGGGAGAGAGTTCCAAAGGCATGGCCACCAAGAACGCCCTATCCTGCATAGCCCCCCCGGAAAACCTGAGGGACCTCCAATGTGGTGCCCCTGGATGACCGCAGGGCCAGTCTAGGACCCGGGAAGTGAGACGATCTCGCAAATAGGCAGGGCCCAGACTGTGTAAGGCTTTATAGGTCAAAACCAACACTTTGAATCAAGCCCGGAAGACTATTGGCAACCAGTGTAGAGACTGGAGCACTGGTGTAATGTGCTCCCGGTGGCCCAATCCCACTAAGAGCCAGGCCGCCGCATTCTGCACCAGCTGCAGCTTCCGAGTCATCACCATAGGTAGCCCCATGTAGAGCACGATACAGTAGTCTAATCGAGAGGTGATAAAAGCATGGATGATTGTGTAGGCCAGGTCAGGCCAGGAACCGAAACCAATGACCGAAGCCGCCGCACCAGATGTAACTGGCGGAAGGCACTCCTCACCTCAGCCTCCGCCTGGAGATCCAGGCGGAGCTGCACGTCGAGAAGCACCCCCAGGTTCTGTACCTGGGAAGTCAGTGGAGGACAGATCCCATCAACCATGGAAGCTGTCACTTTCACCAACTTACCCACTACCATCACCTGCATCTTGTCAGGATTCAATCGCAGTCAGTTAACCCTCATCCAATCCCCCACAGCTGCCAAGCACTGAGTAAGCACTGAGACAGCCGGGCCTGGATCTGTTGAAAATGGGAGATACAGTTGGGTGTCATCTGCATACTGATGACACCTCACCTCGAACCCTCTAATTACCTTGCCGAGTGACAGCATATACACGTTGAACAGGAGAGGGGACAAAACAGAACCCTGCAGAACCCCACACAAGAGGTCTCAGTAAGATGAAAAACAATCACCGAGCACCACCCACTGAGTTCTCCCGATCAGGAATGAACGGAACCATTCGAGAACAGTCCCACCCACCCCCGCACTGTCCCGCAGATACGTCACCAACATCTCATGGTCAATGGTATCAAATGCTGCCGAAAGATCTAACAGGATCAATAGGGTCGATCGACCCCAATCCTTCTCACGGCGGAGATCATCTACCAAAGTCACAAGCGTGGTCTCAGTGCCATAACCCAGACGGAAGCCAGACCGAAAGAGATCAAGATAACTGACACGCTCACGATGCTCCTGGAGCTGTCGGGCCACTACCCATTCAATAACCTTCAAAAGGGAAGGTTAGAGACAGGCTGATAGCTGGCAGGGGAGTCAATCAATGGTTTCTTGAGCAGAGGCCGCACCACCACCTCCTTGAGGCAGCTCGGCACTCTGCCCTCCCAAAGGGAGGCGTTGACCACCCCGGCCAGCAACGGCTCCATTGTCTTCCAGCAGCTCTTAACTAGCCAGGACGGGCACAGATCTAATTAACAAGAGGTGGCCCGAACCACCCCCAGAACCTCCACCACATCAGCGGGTGTCACCAACTGAAATTGATCCCACAAAATTGGACATGACGGGGCTTCTACAACCTCTGTCTCCTCTACTGTATTAAGTGCAGCATCAAAGTTGTGATGAATACAAGCAATTTTATCCACAAAATAATCCACAAACATGTCACAGTGGGCAGATGATGACTCAACTCCAGGGTTGAGGGAGGCTGGACTGACCAGCCCATGTATAACCGGAACAGCTCCGCTGGATGGAATTTTGTGGACGCTACGAGGGTAGCCAAGAACTCCCTCTTTGCTACCTGCATAGCCACGGCATAGCCTCATAAACTAGCTCTAAGCTGCAATCTGTTGGCTTCAGCATGAGAACAATGCCACCATCGCTCCAACCGTCGCTCAGCTTGCTTCAACCTCCGCAGCTCCTCAGAAAACCATGGAGGTCTGCAGAGCCTCTGCCTAGGTAACGGACACCTGGGAGTCGTCCGATCGATAGCCTCAATCAGCAAGGTGTTCCACAGCTTAACGAGGTCATCGACGAGATGGTCGTCACAGAGGGTAACTCCCCCAGAGCACCTAGAAACCGCAATGAGTCGAACAGCCTCCGGGGGCGGACCATCCGAGTAGGTTCTGTTGTTATGTGCAAATCCACAAGTTAAATGCCTGCTGTATTAAGAACAGTAATTGACTATAGAGCCACCAGATGGTGCTGCTAAGTTTACATGTACGTGGATGGGAGATGGGGTTTTACAGTTGAATTCCTTTGTGTAACCACTCCTTCTTCCCTTCTCTCTCTTTGTCTCAGTCTCCATTTTGTCTTATTACTAGCTAGATGTAACTAAGGATCTGTGCCTGGAAAGCTTAAGTAAAGTTCTGATTTTAAACCTTCAGTTGCATTTGTCCTTACTGATTGCGAATCAGTTATTACTCTGCAAGAGGTTATGGGCCCAGACCTCTTCAGAACAGCCCAGAACAACTCTAAAGACTGGAAGTGAGCTGAAAGGAGAAGAGGCCCAAAGGAAACTCCCAGAGGAGGCTACTAACTGTCAGTGAGCAGAAGAACCAGAATCTCAATCTGAGGGGAGGGAAGCAAGCAAGGACAGCAGCTCTGAATTAAAGCTTTCAGTCTGCAAGCTGAATAACACAAACTACCAGTTGTGGAAATTCAAAATAGAAATGCTCCTATCCAAAGATGGCCAGTGGGAGGTGATCACTACACACAGACCTGCAGCAAACCCTGGGGAGTGGGACAGAAAGAACAGACAGGCAAAGGCAACCATAAGCCTGCTAGTAGAAGATGACCAGTTAATCCACATAAGGGAGGAGGCCACAGCAAAGGGCATGTGGAATGCACTGCAGAAACTGCATGAAAGGACCAGCTTGAACAGTAAGCTGTTTCTCCTACGAAAACTGTGCCAGATCAGACTTGGTAAAGGGAAGGAGATGCAGGATCACATAAATTCAATGCTGGAAGTGACAGCACAACTGTGAGGCATAGGTGAAGAGATAAAAGACAACCACGTGGCGGCCTTACTTCTCTGCAGCCCAGGTTCCACACCCTTCAGGGTGCAGACATGTGCTAGAAGGGAGGTCTGCAGGAGGTAATGATCTGTCCATGACAAGGACACAGCTGATATCTCCCCCATTAACGGAGCACCCGCCTCAAGGCCAGTGCAAAACAAAAGGTCCAAGGTATGTCCTCCAATATGTGTCGGGGCATTGACCCTCTGGGACAGGCCCATGGTTGCCATGGCGGCCATGAACTTATGCTCGGCTCTCCCGAGAACCCCGTTGGCGTGAATGTTGAATAGGGACCGCAACACCACCCCCGACACAGCCTCCGCCAGAGCATGCAGGGAGGCCGCCGTGCAGGTAGGTGCATGGTATACCAGCAGCACTCCCAAACTGTCCTCCGCCAAATCGAACACAAGATGGACACCTTCAATGCCCCCTATGGATCGCACTGGATACCTCCTCACAGACCAACCCTTTTTTACAATCATAGCTACACCTCCCCGCCCACCCACCCCCTCTAACCGCTGCTGGTGCTGCACAGTCCACGAAATACCCGGCTTGAACAAGATCAGCCAAGATAGGCCCTGATTAATTGTCCAGCCAGGTTTCCGTGATACACGCGAGATTGGCGGCAAAGTCCAGGATTATCTCCTGGACTGTTGTTGCTTTATTCGCCACCGACCTCACATTTAACAGCACCACCACCGGGTTGGGGACCCCCTGACCAAGTCCTACCTGCTCTTCTGCTAGGGGAGAGGTGAGCGGGACATGCAGTAGACATCTATCCCACCTCACTGATCTCATTTCCCTCCCCCTGAGACCATATCTCCCCCGACCTGTCATGACCCCAATAACTGTGCCCACCCCATGTGTCCTTCTGTGGGAATGCCCTCCAGACACTCCCCCTCCTCATCATTGGTCAGGCCTATTAATAGGGCATTGGGTGTTTTCACACAGACATGGGGGTGCTCATCCCTGGAGCAGGTCTGGGGGTGCACCCCCGCATCTGCCCACTTGCTTCCCTGCCTGGGTCAGATTTAAGAGACCCGGTGGCTGCCACAGCCACAGTCAACCCATGCAGCACCCACTTCCCTGACACCATAGAGTTGTGGGCGGATTGCCCGACACTCTAGTCTGCTGCCCGCAATGCTATGGCGTTACCTGGGGCAACCCCCAGCTGAGAGTGGAGCTGCAGTGCCTGTCCACCAAGCAGATGGATAACAGCCCCACCTTTGGCCGGTGCCCCAGGTTTGGGCTGCCCACTCCACTGGCAGTGCTCCTAGATGTTCCAGAGCACCTCTCTGCTTGCACATCTGATGGGCTGCCTTTAAATGGACAGGTTGCCTAGGGGTGAGGTGGAGCAGAGGTGTGGATGCTGTCCGTTTGAAGAAGACATTCAATGGCACAGGGGCGGGTGGAGTGGGAGGGCAGATTGCATGATAAGGGCCAGAGGGTGTGGTGGTGTGTGGGGATTGTGCTTGTTTTCAGAAGTTCGAATACCTCTAAGCAGGCATTTTCTTACCAGAATTGTCATTATTAGTTACTCTCTGGCCTTAGGCCTACAGTCACTCATCATCAGTCACTCATCAACTTCAGACTAAGGGTGATTTCAGTCATGACGGGCCTCCCTTTTGCCACGGCCCGGGATCCGTTTCGGATCCCGGTCCGGAATCAGGCCAGCCGGCCTTTAGACGTGCCGGCCTGATTCCACTTGGGGATCGGGGAGGGGGCGGGGCTGTGCGGCACGACGTGTGGCCGCACAGCCCCGGCTTCCCTGCTTCCCCGGCTGCCCGCCCTCCAGGAGATGGGCGGGCACAGCAGCCAATCTGACTGCTGCGCCCTATCCCAGATTGTGGCCGGGACCACGATCCTGAATCGGCCAAAATAACAGACATTACATTTGGCCGATTCCGGATCGTGGTCCAGCTAACCACAATTCCAGAGATGAGGCTGGCCTCACCTCCGGAATCATGGTTAATCTGATTCCCGCCGGAGGTTCACTAGGGTGAACCTCCGGTGGGAATCCTTTAGAGGTTACGGGCCTGTCCTCCACCACAGGGGATTGCAGTAAGAGGGAGGCCCGTAATGTCTGAAATCACCCTAAGAAACTGAGGGGGGAAACCTGGAAGACATCTTATTTCTATGAGGGTGAGGTGGGGCATATGGGGGTGTGTCAGAGCCCCCCTCTGATACCTCTCTTAGGTATGGGCCTGCCATTGGTCTATCTGCATGTAGCAGGTCCCACTCTGTGGGTAAGTGTTTGCAGGATTAAGGCCCAGGAGGACAGACACTCAAGGTTTAGAAGCCCAAATCTCAGTTTATTTCCCAAAGGCCAGGCCAGGTCACAGTCCAAACAATAGAGCCTAGCCACAACCACAGGCTGTCAGGGCTGGGCCTTGCACCCATGGCCCTTGGGGTGCTGGAGAGCCTGTCCAGCACCCTGTGCCACCTGGTGGGCTTGGGAGGGTGTTGGGTTGTCCCCCTTCTGTCTCCTTTGTGTGCTTGCTCCCTGTGTGTCATGCCCCTCCCCAGCTGTAGTCAGATACCGTAGCCCTGCCTCCCAGCTTCCTGATTGGCCACAGGAAGTATTTAAGCCTTAGTGTGGCCACAGGAAGCTGGTGGAGCAACGTCTCTTACCCCCATCCCATTCTGTTGTGATTGAGGAGTACTTGTGTTCTATGTTGTGTGAGTGATTCCTATGTGTGTCCCCTCTGCATGTGGTAAGACTGTGTCTTGTTCCCCCTGTCTTGTGCGTGCCCCAGGCTTGCTTGTTTTTCCCCTGTCTTGTGCGTGCCCCAGGCTTGCTTGTTTTTCCCCTGTCTTGTGCGTGCCCCAGGCTTGCTTGTTTTTCCCCTGTCTTGTGCGTGCCCCAGGCTTGCTTGTTTTTCCCCTGTCTTGTGCGTGCCCCAGGCTTGCTTGTTTTTCCCCTGTCTTGTGCGTGCCCCAGGCTTGCTTGTTTTTCCCCTGTCTTGTGCGTGCCCCAGGCTTGCTTGTTTTTCCCCTGTCTTGTGCGTGCCCCAGGCTTGCTTGTTTTTCCCCTGTCTTGTGCGTGCCCCAGGCTTGCTTGTTTTTCCCCTGTCTTGTGCGTGCCCCAGGCTTGCTTGTTTTTCCCCTGTCTTGTGCGTGCCCCAGGCTTGCTTGTTTTTCCCCTGTCTTGTGCGTGCCCCAGGCTTGCTTGTTTTTCCCCTGTCTTGTGCGTGCCCCAGGCTTGCTTGTTTTTCCCCTGTCTTGTGCGTGCCCCAGGCTTGCTTGTTTTTCCCCTGTCTTGTGCGTGCCCCAGGCTTGCTTGTTTTTCCCCTGTCTTGTGCGTGCCCCAGGCTTGCTTGTTTTTCCCGTCTTGTGCGTGCCCCAGGCTTGCTTGTTTCCCCCTGTCTTGTGCGTGCCCCAGGCTTGCTTGTTTCCCCCTGTCTTGTGCGTGCCCCAGGCTTGCTTGTTTTTCCCCTGTCTTGTGCGTGCCCCAGGCTTGCTTGTTTTTCCCCTGTCTTGTGCGTGCCCCAGGCTTGCTTGTTTTTCCCCTGTCTTGTGCGTGCCCCAGGCTTGCTTGTTTTTCCCCTGTCTTGTGCGTGCCCCAGGCTTGCTTGTTTTTCCCCTGTCTTGTGCGTGCCCCAGGCTTGCTTGTTTTTCCCCTGTCTTGTGCGTGCCCCAGGCTTGTTTGTTTTCCCCGTCTTGTGCGTGCCCCAGGCTTGCTTGTTTCCCCCTGTCTTGTGCGTGCCCCAGGCTTGCTTGTTTCCCCCTGTCTTGTGCGTGCCCCAGGCTTGCTTGTTTCCCCCTGTCTTGTGCGTGCCCCAGGCTTGCTTGTTTCCCCCTGTCTTGTGCGTGCCCCAGGCTTGCTTGTTTCCCCCTGTCTTGTGCGTGCCCCAGGCTTGCTTGTTTCCCCCTGTCTTGTGCGTGCCCCAGGCTTGCTTGTTTCCCCCTGTCTTGTGCGTGCCCCAGGCTTGCTTGTTTCCCCCTGTCTTGTGCGTGCCCCAGGCTTGCTTGTTTCCCCCTGTCTTGTGCGTGCCCCAGGCTTGCTTGTTTCCCCCTGTCTTGTGCGTGCCCCAGGCTTGCTTGTTTCCCCCTGTCTTGTGCGTGCCCCAGGCTTGCTTGTTTCCCCCTGTCTTGTGCGTGCCCCAGGCTTGCTTGTTTCCCCCTGTCTTGTGCGTGCCCCAGGCTTGCTTGTTTCCCCCTGTCTTGTGCGTGCCCCAGGCTTGCTTGTTTCCCCCTGTCTTGTGCGTGCCCCAGGCTTGCTTGTTTTTCCCCTGTCTTGTGCGTGCCCCAGGCTTGCTTGTTTCGTCCTGTCTTGTGCGTGCCCCAGGCTTGCTTGTCCCCCTTGCTCTGAGTGAGCTTGTGCTCTGTTCCGTCCCCTTGCTCCGAGTGAGCTTGTGCCTTAGTTCCTTCCCATTGCTCTGTGTGAGATTAGGTCTTAGTTCCTCCCCTGAGTTAGGCGAGCCCCTGCTCAGTTCCCCCTTTGCTTCCAGGGAACTGGTTAACCCGCCAGCTTCCCTGCCTTGAGTAGCCCGGCCTGTACCCTTGCGGCAGGGTTTTCCCTAAACTCCCCTTCCACTAGTACCCCTGCGAAGTTTCCCATTTGTGGGATCCTATATCACTTCCCTGTGGTGGGTTCCCCCTCTGGCTCTGGACCCTGACCTCGATGATGAGTCGTGTACCTTCTTAGACCAGCGTGCCTGGTAGCGATGCTGAGTGAGTACATAATCTCTCGGGTACGAGAGAGCGACTGAGAGGTTTCAGGGGGTTGCCTTGAGGACACACCACCCCCCTGTTACCGGGGGTAGGGGGGAAAGGTCCCACACACGCGTACACGTAACGTAAAGGCCCTGGGGTGTCGAGGTCAGCACGGGAACGATCGGGGTTAGGATGCCCGTCAGGATAGTGAGTGGCTCTACCTCTAATTAAAGAGAATGAGCCCTTATCATCATCAGGCGCTGCTGACCAAGAACCCAAGGCTGCCCCACACTCGTTAACCACACACAATATCACACGAGGGGACCAGGGGGTGAGGGATTCCACCCCGGGGAGTGCAGGGGCCCAGGAAGGGGGAAGGGCGAACGGACACGGGTCACTCACCACCAAGGCCAAGGGCACCACACACAGGTCTGGGAGGGCTTTCGCTCTACTGCACACGCTGCTCGCACTCAGGAACTTGACAAGGAACACAGAGGTAGGTACACACTCGCTTGGGCAATAGGTTAGGGTAATCACGTTCACGAAGGCTTGCACGCTCACTCGCAGACACAGGTATACAAGGGCCGGTTTCCACAATCACCAGCGCCGCTTCCCAGGCGGCGCTGGCTTTTATTCTCTAGCCCCCGCCCCCGTGCGTGCCCGCAGCCGCTCTGAGCGGCGCCGCGGGGGCGGGGGAATCCCCACAGCATGACTAATGACAGGGGGCGTGGCAATGTGTTGCAGCTGGGCCCCTAACGGCGGCGCTGCTGGGGAGGATGTTCCCTGCGGGGCTGGGGCAATCCCTGCCTGGCTGGTCATCGGGGGGGGCGTGGCCACAGATCCAGGCCCTCCCTCCAGTAGCTGTGGAGGCGTCGGGGGAACGTCCTCTTGCCGGCTCTCTGTCCGCGGCGTCTGTTCCCGGCGCGGCTCTCCCCGGGCCGCCTGCGCCGGCGCCGAGGGGGTCCCTGCTTCTGAAGTGCTGTTGGGCTGGGGTAAGCGACGCGGGGGTGTCCCGGGGGTCCCGGCGCGAACCCGGGCGCCCCTGACAGTACCCCCCCCTCGAGGGCGCCGGTACCCAAACCGGGGCGGTCCAGGCTTCAAAGGATGCCGAAGGTGGAACGCCCGAAGTAATCGAGGGGCGCACACATTGGCGGCGGGCTCCCAGGAACGATCCTCAGGACCATACCCCACCCAGTCTATGAGGTAGTGGAGTCGGCCCCGACGCAACTTGGCGTCAAGGATCGCCTGGACTTCGTATTCCGGACCGGCGACCGACCATTCCGTTGGGCCCGGCGGGGTGCTCTCGGCTTGACGTTGGGCCGGGTCGGCCTTCTTGAGCATAGACACATGCAGTGTGGGGTGCAACCGTACATGCGACGGGAACTGTACCTTGTACGTGACGTCATTTACTTGGTGGGTAATTGGAAAAGGACCAATATAACGGGCGTCCAGTTTCGCCGATGGCCGTGCCGATGGGTAATGCCGTCGATCTACCCAGACCAGATCGCCTGGGCACAAAGGGGTTCCTTCGCGTCGGTGTTTATCCCCTTGTGCCTTGTAGCGCTGGCGGGCTTCCTGTAGCGTGTGCCGGGCGAGAGTTTGGGCCTTGTGGATTTGCTGTACAAGGGCTCCTGCGGCTGGCACCTCCATGTTGGGGGTATCGAACGTACCTAGGTGGGGATGGAATCCGTATGTTACGAAAAAGGGCGACGCTCCGAGGGACGCATTGGGGGCATTGTTGTATGCGAATTCGGCCAGGGGGAGCCACGTATACCAATCGTCCTGTAGATAATTAGTGTAGCAACGAAGGTATTGTTCCATGTTTTGGTTTACGCGCTCCACCTGGCCGTTAGCTTGGGGATGGTAAGCGGTGGTGGGTCTTAGGGTCACCTGGAGCGATTGGAACAATGCCTTCCAAAATCGTGCTGTAAATTGGGTCCCTCGGTCGCTAAAGATCTCCCGTGGCCACCCATGAAGTTTGAACACGTGGCGGATACATAATAACGCAGTACGTCTGGCTGAGGGTAACCCCTTGCATGCGATAAAATGGGCGAGTTTTGAAAAGTGGTCCACGACTACCAACACTGTGGTGTGGTGCCGTGAGGGTGGTAGATCCACCACAAAGTCAAGTCCGATGCGCTGCCAGGGTCCCGTTGGTAACGGGAGGACCTGTAACAGTCCCGTCGGTGCACGACGGGGAACCTTAGTCCGTGCACACGTAGCACAGCCAGCAACATACTGTTGTACATCGTGGTGGAGGGTCGGCCACCAAAAGGAACGAAGAATCAGCTGTTGGGTACGCTCTATTCCTGGGTGTCCTGCAGTAGGGGCTTCGTGATGGGCCCAGAGGACTTGGGCCCTACAGGACGGGGGTACTATGATACGCCCTTGGTGGCGTTGGAACCCATCGGGGTTTTCTTCGGTCGTAGGGTCAAGTTCTCGTTGTGTCGCTTCTCGGAGGGCTTCGGTGGATAGATACGTTGCACAGAACGTTTTAGGTTCTAAGATGGGCTCAAGGGACGGCGGACTATCGGGCTGCTCCTCTAAGTAACGGGATAGAGCGTCCGCCAAGACTTGTAATTTCCCCGGGCGATAGCGGATGCGAAAGTCGAAGCGGGCGAAGAACAGTGCCCAGCGCGCGTGCCGGGCATTAGTGATGTGGGCGCTTTGAAGGAATGTCAGGTTCTTGTGGTCCGTGTGGACTAGGATCGGGTGCTGTGCCCCTTCTAAATAATGACGCCACGTGGCGAATGCCGCCTTAATGGCGAGAAGTTCTCGATCGAGAATAGAATAGTTCCTCTCGGCCGGGGTCAGCTGGCGTGAATAGTATGCACACGGGAGGAGCGTGTCGGGGTTCCGTGCTGGTTGAAGGAGAACAGCCCCAATCGCCTTTCCCGAGGCATCTGCCTCCACGTGGAAGGGTTTTTCCAAGTCCGGATGTTGTAGGATAGGGGCAGTCGTGAAGGCTCGTTTCAGGAACTCGAAGCTTCGTTGTTGTGCTACCCCCCACTGGTAAGGTTGGTTCTTCTTCAGTAATTGTGTGAGGGCGGCGGTGATCTCGGCATAGTTGGGGATGTATTGCCGGTAGTAATTAGCGCTTCCTAGAAAGCGTTGGAGCGGTTTTACCGCCTTGGGTGGAGGCCAGTCTCGAAGGGCTTCGACCTTGGAGGTTTCCATCATTACTCCTAAGGGGCTGATGACAAACCCAAGGAAGCTGACTGTTTTTAGATGGAACGAGCATTTTTCTTGTTTGCAATACAACTTGTGATGTCGTAAGCGTTGCAGGACTTCTCGGACATGCTCTATATGTTCTTCTAGGGTCACGGAGTAAATAAGGATATCATCAAGATATGCAATAACATAGATATCTAGTATATCATGGAAAACATCGTTAATAAAATGCTGAAAGGCCGCCGGAGCATTGGCGAGACCGAAAGGCATCACTCGGTACTCGAACAGTCCGTATCGGGTCCGGAAGGCGGTTTTCCATTCATCTCCGGACCGCATCCGGACCAGGTTGTATGCCCCTCGAAGATCGAGCTTCGTGAAGAATCGGGCTCCCTGGAGGCGGTTCAATAATTCGGGTATCAATGGGAGTGGGTACCGATTTTTCGTAGTGATTTGATTTAGTCCACGGTAGTCGACACACGGCCGCAATCCTCCGTCCTTTTTGGCTACAAAAAAAATAGGAGCCCCCGCCGGGGAGCTGGAATGGCGAATAAATCCCTGTCGGAGGTTTTCGTCGAGGTATGTGCGGAGCGCCCGAAGTTCCGGGGCGGCCAGGGCATAAATGCGTCCGAAGGGAGGTTCTGTCCCTGGAAGTAGATCAATGGGACAATCGTACGGCCGATGCGGAGGGAGTTCCGTGGCCTGCGTTTTGCTAAAAACATCGGCGTAATCCTGATACTCCGGAGGTAAGGCGTTTTCCTGCCGTGGGGGCCCGGTGGTCGTGGTAGCTCCTAGAGTGATTGGAGGTTGCGGGCGGATACAGGCCGTAGTGCACTGGGGAGAAGGGAAACGTACACATTTTTTGGACCACACGATGTGGGGGTCATGGATCTGTAACCACGGTGCCCCCAGGACCAGCTGAAAGAGCGGGGTGCACACTACGTCAAAGGAAAGTTGCTCGTAGTGGTCCCCAATGGTGCACCCCAAGGGGTGCGTGCCCAGCGTTATAGGCCCAGAGACTAAGGGGGACCCGTCAATAGAGTGAACTGCCTCGGGTGGAACCTTGGCTCGGGTCGGGATTGCCCACTGGGCTACCAACGGGCCATGGATGAAATTGCCGGATGCCCCCGAGTCTACAAGGGCCCACACCACAAGGGACGCCTGAGGACTAAGGGTGAGGGTGACCGGCACCTGAAGGTGCGGGTTCTGGCGCTGAGAAGGGGCTGGGGCCTTGAGTACCCTTACGATCGAGGCGACCCCAGTCCGCCCCGATCGCGCCCATTTCCCGCCTCTCGACGGTGGGGGGGCAGGGCTGGGCATTCCCTAATAAAATGAGAAGCCTCCCCACAATAGAAGCAGGAACGAGAGGCCCGACGGCGCTCCCGTTCCTCCTTAGACAAGGGTCCCCGAGAGGCCCCGAGCTGCATGGGCTCTGCTTCGGGGAGTTTTGGGGGTCCGGGGGGCAAGAGGGGCCGAACCCAGCCGGAGCGCCCCTCTTGGCGTCTTTCTCGTTTGCGTTCCAGCAGCCGGGCTTCGATCTGCAGGGCCAGGTTGGCAAGTGCCTCCCACGTATTCGGGGTTTCTACTAGGGCCAGCTGATCCTTGATGTCTTCCCCTAACCCCCTTTTAAACATTACCTTCAATACCCCGTTAGGCCACTGGAGTTCCAGCGCTAGTTGCTGGAATTGCGTCAAATACTCCAATACACCCCCCTTAGCTTGGCGCAGGGACATAATCAGGGCCTCGGCATCTTGAGTTCGATGGGGATGGTCGAACAGGAAGGTTAATTCTTTTACGAACTCCGAAAAGTTGTCTAATAAGGGGCTATCCCCCTTCAGGAGGGTGGTGGCCCACTCCAAGGCAGGGCCCCCCAGGTTCCCGATGATAAAGGCCACCTTACGTTCATCTGTGGCATACGTGGCTGGCTGTACCTTAAAGGTCAGCCGGCATAGGGCCAGAAACCCTTGGAAGGCCTGCCTATCCCCCTGAAATTTTTCCACCTTGGGCCCTTTTGGTTCTCGGGGCACTAGAGGGTGTGCCGCTACCACGGGGGGTTGTGGGGGAGGAGGCGCCACCACCCCCATTCCTGGTCCCGCGGCAGCCCCTTGTAACTGGGTTACTGCCGCGGCTATGCCTCCCTGTTGGGCCTGGAGGTCCTTTACCTCCATGGCCAAGGATTGTACTGCGTGGGTCAACTGAGAAATTTCTTTTGAAATATCCATGTTCCCTGAAGCCGGGTAATGGCCGACTTAAGGCTGGTGATTTGTTACCGGGGGTAGGGGGGAAAGGTCCCACACACGCGTACACGTAACGTAAAGGCCCTGGGGTGTCGAGGTCAGCACGGGAGCGATCGGGGTTAGGATGCCCGTCAGGATAGTGAGTGGCTCTACCTCTAATTAAAGAGAATGAGCCCTTATCATCATCAGGCGCTGCTGACCAAGAACCCAAGGCTGCCCCACACTCGTTAGCCACACACAGTACCACACGAGGGGACCAGGGGGTGAGGGGTTCCACCCCGGGGAGTGCGGGGGCCCCGGAGGGGGGAAGGGCGAACGGACACGGGTCACTCACCACCAAGGCCAAGGGCACCACACACAGGTCAGGGAGGGCTTTCACTCTGCTGTACACGCTGCTCACACTCAGGAATCTTGACAAGGAACACAGAGGTAGGGACACACTCGCTTGGGCAATAGTTAGGGTAGTCACGTTCAAGAAGGCTTTCACGCTCACTCGCAGTCACACGTAGGCAAGGGCCGGTTTCTACAATCACCAGCGCCGCTTCCCAGGCGGCGCTGGCTTTTATCCTCTAACCCCCGCCCCCGTGCGTGCCCGCAGCCGCTCTGAGCGGCGCCGCGGGGGCGGGGGAATCCCCACAGTATGATTGTTTGCAGGGGGCGTGGCAATGTGTTGCAGCTGGGCCCCTAACGGTGGCGCTGCTGGGGAGGGTGTTCCCTGCGAGGCCGGAGGAGGCCCCGCCTGGCTGGTCATCGGTGGGGGCGTGGCCACAGATCCAGGCCCTCCCTCCAGTATTCGTGGGGGCGTCGGAGGAACGTCCTCTTGCCGGCGTTCTGCCGGCGGCGCATGCTCCAGGCGCGGCTCTCCCCGAGCCGCCTGCGCCGTTGACGAGGGGGTCCCCGTTTCCGGTGCGCTGCTGGGTTGGGGTAAGCTCTGCGGGGGTGTCTTGGGGGTCCCGGCGCGAACCCGGGTGCCCCTGACACCCCCCCATGCTTGGGCCTTGATTCCTCCCACCTTGTTTCCCTCTCCGCAGCTCCGTCTCTTGGAGCTTGATAGCCCTGGCCTTCCTTCTCCCTCGTTGTTCCCCCCACAGCTCTGTACCCCAGAGCCTGACACAGTCCCAGGCTAGCTCTTTGCCAACCCACACACATAGAGTCTCTTCAGGCCCTCAGGTCCAGACCTCCTCCCTTTCAGGCATCCAGGTTGGTCAGTCAGTCAGTCAGCCTCTCCAGGAAATGTATTCTCCTCAGCAGTCAAGAGCAGGCTACCCCTCTTACTGGGGCTAGCTTCCTCTTACAGCCCTGGCCACACCCTAAACTTAGCCACTTCCTGTGGTGGTCATCTTGGTTTCCTCATGGCAGGTGCCATTTTGTGGCCTAGCCCTACCACACTGTGTTATCCCACACTAATCCCAAACCAGTTGCTGAAAGAAGTGTGTCATTGATTATAGGACACTGTGGGAAGGTGACCTAGCTCTCCCCCGCCTCCCCCCCCCCCAAGTATGACAGCAAAGGCAAGCTTAGAAACCAACAGTCTCAAGTAAACGCATCAGGTTTTGCATTTTTATTCCCCGCTGTTCAGTGCATAGCTATATACAATGGTTCACCTGTACCTTTAGGCCCTAGGGCCTCTATCATAGGCTGCTGTTGAATGAGCCTCATTAGAAAATGTGCACGGGGTGGGGAGGTTAGATGGTCATTCCTACTGGAAGTCGGCCGGACGCCACTGGAAGCTAACGCATGCTTGGAGATTCGGACTTGTAAAACCTTGAGGTTTTACAAGTCCGAATCTCCAAGCATGTGCTAGTTTCCTGGTGCCCGCTGTTTCCAATGGTGCCTGGCTGATTTCCAGTTGGGTGGGAGGGGACGTCTAAGCCACCCCCACTGAGTTTTTTTTTCTCCTGGACTCTGAAGTCCAGGATAAAAGAGGCTCATCTAAAAACAACCTTAGTCCTTGTTAGTCCCTTGGAGAGCTCCCAGTGAACCATCGGTTCTGCTGGAGCTAACAGCCAGGGGCCAATTGCCAGAGCCTCCACCCTTTCTTTCAGTCTCTTATAGTCCTTGGAGGGGTGAAGCCAAGGGACAGACCAATACTCCTTAAAGGTCTCGTGCCCAGCCCATTAGAGAGGCCTCAAGCAGAAGGGAATTTCTCCAGGGATTCTTTCCATCCTCCATTAATCTAACCATTTGTTCCACCACAGGGATGTAAAAGGCCTTAGTGAAAGAGAGAGGCCTACTTCTAGTGTTTTGTCCACTTCTGTTTGAAGGGTCTCAGGTGGCCCGACTTCCAGTGAGATAGTATATTGTGCTGGCCTGCGTGCAAAAATGACTTGTCACTTGCACCAAAAAAACAAAAAATTGTTTTGGGGATGCTAGAGGTTTCTATAGAAAATGAAACAACAGTTTTGGCATTTTTACAACATATGGGGGTCTTTTAAAGGCTTGATTTTGGTTAATTTGTTCCATCTACTCTACAATATTTTGGAAGTGAAATTAATTCCAATCATTCTTTCTTTTTCCCCATGAAGAAAACTTCTGCTATGTTTTTTCAAAAAACACCAGGCTGCTGTCACTCATTTTAATGGCTACAAAGCCACATCTTTTAAAACTGTTATTCAGTTCACTGGAAACAGGCTGGATCTTCCCAGAAATGACAAGTCAGACTCCAGTCCTCCAGTCGCTGAGCTGGCACAAACCTCATTCGTTGCCGTGGGGTTTGCATTGATACAATACTTTGGGGGCTGGATTGTTAGTGAATAAAGCCCGATCACTCAAACAATACGCTTGTACACTTGGCACTCTCCTTTTTTCTCTCCAGGAAATCCTCTGTGTCCCTGCCAGGGCTTTGTGGATTTACTCATTTCTCTACTTTAATCATAGAAATTAGAGACAGGAAGAACTTGTCAAGTCCTTTAATGCACTTGGTTCAGGCTGGATCTACAACAAGCAAAAGAAAAGCATGGCTTTCCACTGATATCCCAGGAGAAGGCTTCCTGAAGTTAAAGATTGTCTTCTAAATGGGAAACGTATCCACAGGAGTCAGTGGGACACACCAGCATTAAACGTAGTGTAAGTGAAAGAAGGATCAAGCCCTAGGTTAAAATGTTGGTTTTATTCATGTCCTAAGACTATGGATACTTTAATTTCCATACCCCAGGGCCAGATGGTATCTCAACCCAATGCAACAGGGAAATAACACTAACGTCAGGACCTGGATTAGAACCGGTGCCCTTGGGGCCCTTGAAAAAATTGTCAGCTCAACTGCAGCCCCGCCATTATGGCCAGGTTCAGCCCCTTGTTATTCTCCTGTAGACTCTGCTCCACTGCCTGGACAGGCTGATAGGGCTCTCCACCCACCAGGCTCTGACTGGTCTCTGCTGTGCCAGATTAAAAGGCACATGACCGGAAGCAAAAGGCAGGCAGAGCAATGCTTAGGCCTGTGTATCTTTGACCATGCTACTGGATTGTCCCTTGGATTTGATGTTTGCTCAGCCCTGATCCTGCTGAAACTCCTGCCTGGTCCTGATCCTGATCCTGTCACCACTCTGTCGTGACTCTGATTGGCACCTGACAACTACTCAATCAATGAATCTGAGTGTGTGACCCCAGGGGATAGCAGGCAATATGTTGGAAAACGGTGGACCAAAAGATAACACTCATTGGGTGTTGTTAACAGGTGTGACAGCTAAACGCTGCTGTCACAACCTGACCCCGGCCAGGTTTTGAAGCTGCTGCTGACACAGTCCAGACCAGGTCAGGGTCAGGCAGCACAAATGTGCCAGCAGCCAGGCCGCTGGGGAGGGCAGGGAGGCACATAAAAGTGCAGCCACCCGTCCCCACACCCCCTGCCACGGTGTCACCATGGTGTTTAATAACAGCCACCATGCTGGCTGGCTGTGGCGGACCCCTGTAGCCTGGACCATGATCCCAGAAGTCTCCAGAATCACAGCCTGGGCTCACCGCTACTACTAATCGCCCTACGCACTCCTGCGCGCGCTCTCCGCTCTTCCTCTCTCCCCTCCCTCGCTCTCCCTCGTTTCTCCTGCTCGCCCAACCGCCTTCGTCCCTTCTCCCTCGCTGCCCCGCATGCCTGGAACTCCCTCCCTGCCGACATCCGCCTTGCCTCCTCCCTCCGCTCCTTCAAATCCCTCCTCAAGACCCACCTTTTCCATGCTGCCTTTCCCAATGCCCTCTAGTCTTTCCCCTTGCTCTTACTGTCAGCCCTCCTCTGCTGACTGCTGCTACCGACCACCTTGTAACCAAGCCAAGTACACGCACCTGAGACTTCGCATCCGCCTGAATGTTTGTTTGTCTTCTCCCATGTCTCTCCCGCTGTCCCCTCTCCCTGTCTCCCCCTCCTTGTCTTTTATATTGTAAACCACAGGCAGGGACCGCATCTGATTGTATGTTCTGTACAGCGCCAGGTTGCAACTGGCGCTTTATAAATGTTTAATAATAATAATAATAACCGCTGGCATGCCTAGGAGCAATCCCAGACCAACATCTGGTGGCGTAACTACAAACATGCTGGTGGCTCGTGGGCCAACTCAGGCTTTAGCAAGGCCACTCTTACATTTCTTAGCACCCATTGAGTGATTATAGACAGGGTCGACCTTCGGATTTAAGGAGCTACCTAACTGAGTCAGACCAATGGTCCATCTTAGCCCAGTATTGTCACAACCTGACACGGCAGCAGGGTTTCAAATCCGGTTCTCCAGGGTCTCCAGAAGAGGCCTCACCCAGGATTGCTACCTGAGACCTTCCAGGATCCCTGGCAGAGGCCCCAACCAGGTGTGCTACTGGAGTTCTTGAATTGGAGATGCTGGAGATTGCACGTGGGAACCTTATACATGCAAAGAATGCACTCTACCGCCTGAGCCACAGCATACCTCTTGCAGGGCCCAGTGCCAAGATGAAATGAGGGGTCTCTGGTGTCTCCGTCCCCTCAACGATACCCCCATGGGACTCTAGAGGTGGTTGTGTTTGGAGCCCTACGGGGAGGGGAGGGAGGGAGCCCCAATACCCTGTCCTGTCCAATACAGGGATTGCTGTGGGGCCCCCAGAAGTAGAGAAAATAGTGGTGCCCATTTGCCCTGCGGTAAGGCTGGCCCTGGTTAGAGTTGCCACTATATAAGTGATTATTAATAATAATGATGATGATAATAATAATTGATGGGTTCATGGAGAATTGGTCCCTCAAGGGATTTTAGTTAAGATGGTTGGGGATGTATCTTCATGCTCCGAGTGTCCCTAAACATCTGACTGCCAAAATTGGGAGTGAGCAACAGGGGACGAAACACGGAAGGGGTGCACCTATGTCAGAGAGGGTATGGCAAAGGGACAGCCCCGCCCCCTTTCTGACATAACCTTACCCTTGCAGTGTGCCACGACCTCACAGCACTCCATAGGGGCGGAGCCACATCAGAAAGACGGCAGGAAAGCCCCTATAGTCCACCTCCTTTATGACATGGTTGTCCTCTGCTACCTCCGGAAGTCCTGATTTCTCCAGGTTACCATGAGGAAACCTGGCTGGTCTGGAGAAACTGGGGCTTCTGCCAGAGCCCAGAGCTTCCGGGTCAAAAGAAACCAGAGCTTCCGCGGGCAGGCTAGAGAGTGGCAAAGCTAGGGGCGCTGTTAGACGATCCCGCTCATTCAGCGTCGGCATCTCTCCCCCGCCTTCCTCTGTATGCCGTGTCTGATGTTCAGACACGGTGTACAGTCGTTGTGCGCATGCGCGCCCTTCCGTGCATGCGCACTCGGCCAGGGAACCCGGAAGTGCGGCGTAAAGCCAGCACTTTGGGGATCCGCGTCTGAGGGGCCAGGATCGCCGACCCGGTCAGAAGCGGGGTAGGATCCGGCCTTGAAGTTTAGACGAGCGCAAAGAAAGGCGGCTGATCGAAGGATCAGCCACCTTTTTTGTCTCGTCTATAAGCGCCCTAGGTGGACCACTGCTGGTATGTTCCTGGACCCCATCAGACACAGGATGCTGGTCTAGATGGACTATTGGTCTGTTCCTTTATGGCTATTCTTATGTTCCTTCCCAGGGCACTTTCTAAAGCAGTAAGGCCTTATTTTGTTTGTTAGCTTTTCCTTCAGACCCTTGCCACGTGACTGGAGTTTTATCCCGCTTGCCCAACTTTGTAATTCTTATTATGCTTTGCAGGAGGGAACAGGGAAGCACAGGCAGTTAAAAGTGGGAGGGGGAAAAAACAACTCTCCTGGAACACTATTGAAAGCTTCAGCAATTAATGGTGGTAATTGCTTTAAACCTTACTTAGAGTCCTTCATTTGAAAGGCAGACACGCTTCTTTATTGTGCCCTCCCGGAAGGATTTCAGCTACCTACCAACTGAAGCTAAAGCCATTACTATTTTTACACTCCGGCTGCATACAGTCGCCAGGTCTAAATGACAGAGAGCTCCTCCATTTAGGTTGTCTCTTTAGTTTGCAGTTCTCTGCTGTGTCCTCCCCTCCCTCTAGTTCTGTTTTACTCTCTCATTTTTTTTCTGATTTACTTCCTTTCAGTCTGCCTTTCCAACTGTGTGCCATTATTACCTCTCAATCCCAGTGTTCTCTCCAGCTGCTGAAAATTATTCTCCTTTCTTCCAGTACTTGGCTTCCTATTCTTTGATCCTTTTTTGCCTTCCTAGTAAGCCACCTGACCCTTTCACACCTCATCCACCCACTTTTCACTCTTTCATTTCCTCCTCACCGTTTCTGCCTGGCTTTCATCTTTTCTCTCCCCACTTTCTCTTCTCATCAAGCTAAAAATGTACATGGTTGGGGTTTTTTGCCCCCCTCTACCACCTGCAAGAAAGCCCAGAAGCCCAAAATGGCATCTTTAATCTTATGTTCTATTTCCAGCATGCATTTGATTAAAATAGATTTTCTCCAGAGCAGACTGACACAGCAGTATTTTTGTTTCAGAAATAAAAGGGAGTGGGGGGATGGGATTCACAGAATAAAATGCTAGAGTGAGTTACTTAAAGTCTTTTTCAGTGTGAATATTTCAGATCAGTTGCTGTTACTATAATCTGAGATCAGACTGACTGAGTGTGAGTGCATGCATCTCTGCCTGCGTATGTATGTTATCATTCCATACTACTCTCTTTAATCCTCTGGTCTATTTTCTTTCAAGATATAGGCTACAGTTCCAAGAACATAAGAAGTTCCATACTGGGTCCATCCAGCAAAGCATCCTGTTTCTGACAGTGGACAACTTTGCTTGCTTTGGGCTAACGAAGTGTACAAGAAGTCACAATGGGTGTTTTTAGGCAGACAGGCACCATGTGGGCGGACCGTGGGCCGGGAAACTCCATGTCAGTTTGATCTTGACCCTTTGGCGCTGGGAGGACACGGGGGTGCACGCCCTGGGCAGCTCCAGGGGCGAGTAGTCACCCTGCATCCATCTGAAAATACCCAGTGGAGTAATCCATTTCCTGCTATTCTCTCCCATTCTCCAACAGTCACAAGTCTCATCCCCCGACAAACTTGACTAAAAGACTTATTATTTTTTATTTCTTCATATTTATATCCCGCCCTTCCCCGAAGGCTCACCGTCTAAGAACTTATCCAGTCATTTTGGAACTCTGTTTTGTTACTGACCTTCACAACATCCTCTGGCAATGACGTCCTCCTATTCATTGTACATTGAGTGAACAAGTACTTCCTTTTATTTGTTTTAAATCTGCTGCCACTTAATTTCTTAGGTGTTCCTACTATTTTGAGAAGGGGTAAAATAGCAGCTCCCTTTTTACCTGATCTGCACCACTCATGATTTTGTAAACTTCTATCATACACCCCCCCCAACTGTCTCTTTTCCAAGCTGAAGAGCCCCAATCTAGTTTAGCCTCTCATCGTACAGAAACCATTCTAAACCTTTGATCACCTTGTGGCAGAGTGGTGCCACAATAAGGTTGTTATACCTTTAAGAGAGGTGCCTGCCATGAGAGCACCTAAAATGGATACAAGTATAAAGTAAGAGAAAGCAGGCAGTAGAGGATAGTCTTCTCTGGGCTGCGAGAGGGGGAATGTCTCTGTAGTTTGCTCTGGGCCTGAGAGGAGTAAAACAGCTCATGAAGGAAGGTGACCTGAATCTGGATAACTGAGAAGAGCCTGGCTGCGAGTTGATGGTAACTAGCCTGTGGAGTGTGTATGGCTAGGTGTAACCTGTTATATGATTGACTTGTGTGCTAAATTTAAAGACTGGCCAGAGGCTTGGTGCCTGGCCTATGGACTGTACTATAAATAAACTGTTATAGAGCTGGAAACAGAGTAAACTCTTCCTTGGGCCTAATCCTGACAACACTTATACCATGGTAAAGTGGGGGACCTGCCACACCTTTCTCTGCACCTCTTCCAGTTTTGCTATGTCTTCTGAGGTGGGATAACCAGAACTGCACACAATATTCGGGGTAAGGGCACACCAGGGATTTATGTAACCGCACTATGATATTGTCTCCATTGTATTGTGTGCCTTCTGCCAATATTCTGTTTGACTGCTGCTGTGCATTGAGCTCATGTTTTCGATGAGCTATCCTCCAATTATTCCAAGATCTCTTTCCTGGGGAGTAACCTCTAATTTAGAACCCAGCATTGTGTACCTATTAAACAATAATTATTAGGACTGGTTTTTGGATGTGCATCATTTTTCACTTTGAACCTACTGAAAACCAGAGAAAGTGTGGTTGCTGTGTTGGTCCCAAGTGACAGTGATGGAGATGAAGTAGTTCAAAAGTTATCTTTTATTGGACCAGCTGTTGTTGGTGGAAACGTGCAAGCTTTTGGACCTCATAGGGTCTGAACCTACTGAAGCCATTGTCAAAACTCCCATTGACTTTAACAGGTGAAGATTGCATCCATGGATTATAATCCCCATCTGTACAGCAAAACAGATGCAGGAGTCTATTAATCTTGGTGTCCATGTGGCTGTCGGTGTTGATGTCATGTCCTGGTATAATGAGTTGGGGGACAAGGTGAGACCTCCCCTTCTCAATTTCCTTCCAGCATGCATTTTCTAAAGACATGGCAGACCGTCAAACAAATGTTTTATGGAGATTGTACTTTCCAATCCTCAAAGCAGCCTGTGGAAAAGAAAACAATGGCATTGGCATTTTTGCAGTGTGTGGGGCTTTCCACCAGTCTGTGCTTTGGTTAATTTATTCTATCAAAAGTACAATAATTTGTAAGAAAAACTAATCCCAGTAATTACATTTCCCCCCTGTGAGGAAAACCATTTCCCTTCCATTTTTAAAATGGAGGTGAGCTGTCATTCAGTATAACAGATGCATCTAGGGTTGCCACCTAAGGAATTTTAAAAGGAACACTTATGAAAAATACATGTTGCAGGGCCTGCATTGGTGCCAATGCAGGCCCTGCAACATGCATTTTTCATAAGTGTGCCTTTAAAAATTCCTTAGGTGGCAACCCTAGATACAGCAGCCCTGACACACTCCTAGTAGGGAAGATTCCGTCTGGCCTCATCCCACCAATCAGAGGGAAGATTCCCCTACTGTAGTGGTAAGGGTCTGTGATTGGGGGCAGCCAAGGAACAAGTAGACCAGGGCCTGGGGCAGGACTCCCAGGGGGTTCAGGTGTGCCCCTTCTCCCAAACTTTATCAGGGCTGGCTTTAGAATTTATGGGGTCCAGGGTGAAGATAAAATGGGGGGGGACTGACCCCACCACCTTGAAATGAACACTCTCTGCAAGGCGCTAGAGGTGGCCGTGAATTGGGCTCCACTAGAAGGAATGGTGCCCCCATGCTCTTCCCTAGTGAAAATGGGGGGCTCTGGAAATAGAGAAAATAGCAGAACTGGGTCACCCTGTGGTATCATGCCCTTGTCTATCGCCAAGGTCTTTATCAAGGTATGTAGCCCTAGTCTTTATCATGCCCTTGATGTCATCCAGTGAACTGACATTGCACCATCTTGTGGCATAGGCAGTAGCAACAAGGAATAAAGGTATCTGTAAGACTCTCTGTACTTAATTAGCCCCTTTAGCAAAAGACTGCATTTCAACACACACATTCATATTTGTGCACATGTGATCTACACACATCTAAATCACTCACCCAGATCTTAAACATCTGGCTCTTTGAACTTCTGCATAGAACTTCTCCCAGAATGTTCATGTGTAAAAGCTTCTCCTGGTAAACTGCTTTGCTCCACGCAGCTGTGGTCACTTGGTTTCCATGGCAACCCCTCACATCTGCAGCTACTTTAGGCTGCCTTAGGGCAGTGTTTGTGTGAAGAATGCATCCAGGAACTGCCTCAGGGCTGGGGAGCGGAGAATGCATCCGGAACTTACTTGTGGACTTGTAAACCCAGAAGATTGAAATACCAGCACTCTAAGGTGTGTGTAAAAATGCCCAATGTAAAGTGTCTTGTGGCTCTCTGGAATATGAGAATGTTGGTATGTGGCTCTTGAGCTTGGGAACTTTGTCCATCCTTGTGTAAGAGCCAAAAAAAAAAGTCTTGTGGCACCTTAAAGACTAACCAGAAAATCTCTTTATTTCAGCATGAGGTTTTGTCATCAACCGTGCAGCTGAGGAAGCTGGCTCTTGCTGACGAAAGCTCCTGCTGAAATAAAGAGATTTTTCTTGTTAATCTTTAAGGTGTCTAAAGACTCCCAGCCCCTGTTTTACAGCTACTCTTCTGGAATTCATCCCTGTAATATGGCCGCACTGTCTACAGAGCGCCATGATGACGATGATGCTTTGAAGAGAATCTGACTGACCGCATGTAGGTTGGAGCCCAGCCTGAGGTTCCGCGGCAGAGTACGTGCTTCTAATCTAGCCCAGGCCCAATGGAACCATGCAGACCCCACAGGAAGGGCTGGTTCAAAACAGCCATTCCGATTTCCTAGAACTTTTCCGCTAAAGCAGAAAGAACTTGGTCAGAATTCCAACCAAAATGAGTGGAGGAGGAACTGAGATGAACATCTGAAAGGAGCAAGTTCCACATCGAGGCCTGCCACACCAGCAAAAATTTTATATATCACTCTTGCAGATAGCATGTTGCCCCCTACAGTCTTACCACACACCCCAGACGCTATATTCAGGGTTTAAAATGGTGGCCGCTGGAGAGAGTGAGCAAGCAAGGAAGAGAACCTTTACTTCTTTCAACAAAATATTCCCATTTAAATGTAGCGTAAAAGAGACAATACTTAAGAAGCTTTTGCAGCTTCCCTTGGCAGTAATCCTTGAGATAAAACTCCACTGCAAGCCAGTCGTCTTGCTATTACCTTAAACGATGATAGTTCCCCCACTGAATATGAAAGATGGGGACTGAAATTATAACATGCAGATGTCATCGCAACACTTAATGAGAAAAATGTTTATTTTGCCTGCTTAGCATAATGCACTATTTCCGTGTACCAGTATTGCCAAACAATTCCCCTTCTTCTAACAATACAATGTCATTATTCCCAGTGACATTTTTTTTTGCTCATGCTGCTGCGTGGAATTGAACAGCTTAGGCCTATAATATTTGCTCTCAAAGTACAGATCATGCTATTTCACATTCACTCTTCATCATTTAAAAGGTTTCTTTCATTTGGAGGTTATTGCTTGAAGCATCCAGACAATTTTAAAAAGGAGACGTGCTCCAGTATGAGGAATACTTACAACTACCTTGCTTCTTGGCTGGTCTGCTACAGATCAAGCATTAAGACCATGCAGACGCACTCCACAAGGAACCCCAAAGGCCCCCTTCCCTACCTACAATATGGCCCTTGGCCCTCCCGCCTCTTGGGTTGGCAACAACTCTTGGAGTTCAGTCGTCTTGGAGCTATTGTTTTAGGGCTCGTTAACATATGCATTTTTGGTGGGAGTAAATACAAGGGGGAGTATTGGCTAAAAATATCAAGTGGGAAGGGGCTTGGATGTCTGGGGACTGTTTCCTCTCCCAAAAGACTGGTTGGTTGAGGATTGGTATCCTCTGCTGTCCCCTCTGATATCTCTTACATAAGGGGATCAAGCTAGCTGGAGGCGGCTGTTATCCACCAGCGGCCAAAGGGTGGTGGTAAAGGGCGCTGACTGTTCTTGGGCTATTTGTGGGCTGTGTGACCATGGCCATGAAACTCTGCTTCCCTAAAGCATCTACCATCATGCTGCTGCTCTTAGCCCCTCTTCCAACTAAGAGTTGGGAGAGAGGTGCCTGGAACTCCCTCCCAGCCCACATCCGCCTCGACCGCTCCCTTTGTACCTTCAGATCCCTCCTCAAAACCCACCTCTTCTTCTCTGCCGTCCCTGACTCCGGGCTCCCCTCTCCTAACTCCTGCTGATACCCTCCCTCCAGCACAATCTGTTACCTGAGCTTTGTGTATGCCTATCCTCACCACACGGACCAGCCAGCCACCTGGGACCTCACATCTTTGTGAATGTTACACTCCTTGTCCCTCCCTCTGTTCCCCTTCCTTCGTCTCCCCACCCCAGCCCTAGGGCAGGGACCATGTCTATTCCATTACTTTGTAAAGCACCAGGTACATTGCTGCACTATAGAAATACTTGCTGATAATAAATTAATTAGTGCTGAATCGAGTAATTTCAGTGAAAGCTATTTCTGTTAGAAACAGAACATTCGCCTGTGCTTGCGTGAGGAGGAAACCTACCAGCACATTTGCAATTTTCACTAGTTCCCATTCAGTAATTGCCATTTTTTTGGTATTCTGGTTATTTATTTTATTTATTTCTACAATTTATAGGCCGTCCCCTCAGGCATCTCAGGGCGGCTCACAATATATTAAAACATTAAAATAACCATCATAATTTCAGTTAAAAACAATGTAAAACCCCATCCCTACCCTAATCCAACCCACCCACCCCATCTCCCTCGGGAAAGGCATGGCGGAACAGCCAGGTCTTACATTGTCTGTGGAAAGAGGGGAGGTCGGCAGCCAAGCAGATCTCCAACAGGAGGGAGTTCCACAGCCACAGCGCAGCTACGGAGAATGCCCCCCTCATCATAGACACCTGGGGAACCCCGAGAAGGGCACCACCAGCCGACCACAGGGGACGCTCCAGGCCCTGGATGCTGAGGCAGTCCTGCAGATAGGCGGGGCCCAAGCCATTTAGGACTTTAAAGGTCAGCACCAACACCTTGAATTGGGCCCGGAAACCTACCGGCAGCCGGTGCAGAGAGCGAAGCACTGGTGTTATATGCTCGCGTCGGCCCGTCCCCGTTAAGAGATGGACCGTCGCGTTCTGCACCAGCTGCAGTTTCCGAACCAATACCAAGGGTAGCCCCACATAGAGCGTGTTGCAGTAATCCAGTCTCGAGGTAATAAAAGCATAGATGACCGTGGCCAGATTCGAGTCTGAGACAAATGGCCTAAGCCGATGCACCAGATGTAACTGGCGAAATGTTCCTTTCGCCATAGCCATCACCTGGCCATCCAGGCGGAGCTGTGGGTCCAGGAGCACCCCCAGACCTGAGAAACCAGGGGGGTGGACCCCATCAATGATGGGGGGCCACCACCACCTTGGCTGTCTCCACAACCATCACATCTGTCTTGTCAGGATTTAGTCTCAGGCGGCTCCCCCTCGTCCAATCTCCTACAGTGGACAAACACCAGGTAAGCACCGAGACTGCAGGGCCTCCGTTGGAGGAAAATGAAAGATATAGCTGGGTGTCATCAGCATACTGATGACAACTCACTCCATACTCCCTAACAACCTCCCCCAAAGGCTGCATGTATATGGTGAACAGGAGAGGGGATAGGATGGAACCCTGCAGTACTGCACACGTGAGGCCCCGGGGGGGAAGATGAAAACTCCCCCAGCACCACATGCTGGGTTCTCCCAGCCAGGAATGAGCAGAACCATTCAAGAACAATCCCACCAATCCCTGCCCGGTCCCGCAGCTGAGTCACCAACAACTCAGGATCAACAGTATCAAATGCAGCCGAGAGATCTAACAAGACCAACAGGGTCGAATGACACCGGTCTAACTCACGGGAGAGGTCGTTTGCCAAGGCCACAAGCGCAGTCTCCGTGTCATAACCTGGACAAAAGCCCGACTGCGAGGGACTGAGAAAATAAATCCGGTCCTAATGCCCCTGAAGCTGCTGAGCCACCACTCGTTCAATAACCTTCCCTAAAAAGGGAAGGTTAGAGACTGGGCGATAAATGGCAAGGACATCAACGTCCAAAGATGGCTTTCTGAGCAGGGGCTGCACCACCGCCTCCTTGAGACAGTCCGGCATCCTGCCCTCCCCAAGGGAGGCGTTGACTATCCCTGCCAGCAACAGCCCCAATGTGTCCCGGCTCCCCTTAACCAGCCAGGACGGGCGGGCATGAATCTAATTCAGAATTGGTGGCTTGAACAGAGCATCCCCCACATCTGAGGGTGACACCGTCCGAAACTCATCCCACAAAACAAGACCAGACGGGGCTTCCACCGCCTCAGACCCTCTCTGCTAAAAACGTTGCATCAAAACCGTGGTGAATTTGAGCGATTTTTATCCACAAAAAAGTCTACAAACAAATCACAGCGAGCATTCGATGGTTCCACGTCCAGGTGGAGGGAGGCTGGACTGGCCAGTCCCCTCACCACCTGGAACAGCTCAGCTGGGTGGGACATAGCAGATGCAATGCAGGCAGCAAAGAAAACCTTCTTTGCTGTTCGTACTGCTACGGCATAGGTACGTAACCAGACTCTGTCGCAACCGGTCCACTTCAGTACACAAGTGATGCTACTGTCGCTCTAACCGCCGGCACCGCCCTTCCTGTTTCATCCACCACAGCTCACCCATATACCACGGGGAGCTGCGTTTTCAGCATTTCGGCAGCGGACGCCTGGGAGCCACATAGTCGATGGCCTCCGTCAGCCTGATATTCCACCTAGACACGAGGTCATTGAGTGAGTGGCCATCCAGGTCAGAGGAAACATTCCCTAGAGCTATCTGGAACCTTCCATAATTCTTCCTAGGCAGAAGCAGCCACACACCACATAACAGTCCTTAAATGCTGTTTATGTTCACTTGTGTACAATCCCAAGTTCACTGTGACTTTCATTATTTCCCTCGTCATTGGTTCTTCTTTTGGCTCCTTGTAAACTGTGGTTTGATTGGTCTATTTCAAGGGCTAGCCTAGGGTTTTTTTATTATTATTATTCTGATGCTGGAAACTGATGAAAATACCACAAATGATCAAATGGAAAATACTGTAAATGAACAAAAATACCAAAACCGAATGGAAATTGCTGAAAATACCAAAAACAAATGAATAACGATGGACAATCACAGGTGCCAATCTAGACCATAGCAGAAGTGCAAATTCAGTGGATAGTGAGGAAATACTGACGGTTGCAAGCGCTCCTGAAAGGTAGGTATTTCCCAACAGGATGGGAGCAGTCATTCTTGCCTCAACACTAGCCTCCCCTTGGAGTTTTTAATTTCATTGTATTGTACCTTTTATGGGGAAATGTGGTAGGATATAGGTTTTGTATTTTATGGGGCTATTCTGTGGGCAGGGAGAGTGGGAGAGATGAGTGTGTGTAGAATAAGTACCTACCCTTGTTTGTGAGAACAAGCGTTCACACTTGAATGGCATTTTCAACCATTTTCTGCAGCTATAGAAGCCAGAAATATCAATTGAAAAGAAACTACAGGTTGAGATTTGGCTCTCATCATATGCTCCCAGGGGTTGAGTATCTATGCCTTAATCTAGCCTGCGTAGGAAACGTTCATTATCGGACAGACTGAGAAGCAGTATGTGCTTCAGGGATGGGGAACCTCAAGCCTGTGGCCCAAATATGGCTCCATCCACCTTTATACCTGGTCAGCTACAGCTTTTCCATTGGCTACTATTGATGTGGCCTATTGGTAGCCACTACTGGCTCAGGGAGCTGAAGCGATGGATGGGGGGAAATTTCTATAGCTTCCTATTAGTGTGCAAGCCCTTCTCCCCAGCCCACCCCAGCTGGGAAAGAAGGAGCAGTCAGACAGGGTGCATGTCACTTCCTGCTGAACAGCTGTGTGTGAGAGAGAGAAAACACGAGATGGTGACCTGCTGTGGCTTGCATTGGCCTTGGACTCACCCACTCATTTGTGTGCCCTGAGCCTGATGTCAGGTGACTATCCTGGCTGGTGCGGGCCAACATAAGCCCACACGTTTGTTTGGCCCCGCCTTTCCCTGCCACAGGTCGGGGGCTGCCATGGACATTCATCAGGTCTGGTCAGCATGGTTGCACATCATGGTGGGAGGCAGAATGGGGCCGGCCACCCAAATGTTTGCTGGGTTCCTCCGCCTTACCCAGAGTGCGTGGGCAGTAGGAGGGCTCTTCAGTCACCAAGGGTTGCAGCCATGTCTGTTCAACACCCCTCCCTGAGCCGGGAGCGGCGGCTGCTCTTTCCTGGTTGGTCCAGGAAGGCTCATCTGTTTTTACCCGGGATGGGGCAGGAGGCTTCAGCCAATTTTAAATTGCTAATGTGGCTCCCAGGTGAAAAAGGTTGCCCACTGCTGGTGTGGGGAGAAGGGGCACAATGAGAATTGTGCCAATGAGAGGGGCTGCATGCTGATCACCAGTGGTGTAACACAAGGCTGTCACAGACCTGGGCTCATGTCCCCGTTATGCCCTGTCACAACAAAGTCGGGGAGTCTCCCAGGCAGTGGGGTGGCAAGAGCCCTCTCTGCAGTCTGCCATCACTCTGGAGGGGGCCACATTGCAAGCTGCCTACACACAAACAGCCTGAGCACTGCTAGGAAATTTTCAGAGTGAGTGGGGGAAGGAGTGGGGCTAGCCCTCCGCCTCCACCCACTCTGAAAGTTTCCTAGCAGTTCAGGACCTGGACTCAACTGAGCCCTCTTGCTCCATGGTAGCTATGTCCCTGCTGGCCTTCCAGAGGCACTGCCCCTGCCCTGCCACTCCCCTCCTTCCCCCTGCGCAGGTGGAGAGGCGCCTTCCTTCTAGCTTTGCCTTTCATTTTCCTGCCTTGGTCCCTCTCCAGTTTCACTGAGAGGAGCAGCATCAGAGACAGCCGTGAGAGGGAGAGCCAGCGTACTGTTTCCGCTCTCCTCCTTGCGTGGAGGTCCCTACCTCGCCTTCTAGTAGCCGTCTCTCCAATGGAAGAATTACATGCATTGGTTCATGCAAATTTAGGCCTAGTACTATATACTGAGAATAGATGTAGAACAGCTACCTAATTTGGTACCTGTGGGTAATATTGCATATTTTCGAGTACCATGCCTGGGTATTTGAGGGGATCGGGTACCCAGATACCCAAAAAATCTGTAATTCTTATTACCAATTTACTGATTTTTCTGGCTACCAATAGAAAATTTGGGATGGAAAACAAAGTGCCCCGCACTATGCGGGAGGTTGTCTGTCTGGCGCTCTAGGCTAGCGCCCGCAACTCAATAGTGTTACCCAGGCTACCGGCCAGACAAAAGCAGAGCAGACAGACGGCAACCTGCTCTGCAGGTGGTTCTTGGGTGCTTCCCCATCTGGTGGGGCATTTTTAAACCGACTGGCCAGCCTAGGGGTGAAGGGGACTGGCATGGGCTGCAGCCCGTCTAAAAGCACCCATAATGGATATCCCTTATTTACATAACAGACCTCCTTTATTCTGAACACCACAGCTCCATGGAACTGAATGGACGTCCTTATTTCAGGATCCCTTAGCTCTATAGGGTCCCTTTTTGAAAATTTGATCTGGCAACCCTCCATGCCACATATCCTCCAGAATTTGAGCTTTCCCTCTTTCCTCTCACACCCCCACACTCTCTGCTCCCTCTTGTACCCTGCCTAGCCCAGAAAGATTTCAAGTCTCCTCACCTCTGCCTTAACTTCAGCCATCCTTTGCTTGCTTCAGAGAAGCTTAATGCCCTGGAAATACATGGAGATCTCAAGGTCCCTGTTTCACACACACTGAACTCCTAAAATACTGTCAATTCTCTGTGAAAACCCTAAGACCGCTTCAGGGTTCCCATCCCCTCCTGGCAGTAAACACAGCTGACAGAATCACTGCCTTTGTGAGGTGGGGTACCAGTTGCTAGGATACCCAGAGCTGCAGCTAAACAAAGGGCCCAGTCCTGAGTGACTGATGCCTCCCTCCCAGCGTAGGTGTGAACAGCACTGAGTTCCTGATAGAGCGTGGTCGAACTGTCTCCAAACCAGGGACTGGTCGAACTTCACAAAGGGGCTGAGATCCCTCAGCCTCCGGTAATCAGGGGAATAGGGAAAAGAAATGCTTAAGCCAGTACCCCACCCCACCAAGGAAAGGGGCAGTTGCAGGGCCATTGTCAAGGGTTGGGAGCTAATTGTCATGAGAAGGGAAATGACAGGGGCCAAGGAACAACTGACAATATGTAGTGCAAATAATTGGGTGGAGAGCTGTGAGTAAATTCAAATTGACAGTTGCCAAGAAGCAGGAATAATTGAAGTGCGGGCAGCTGTCCAGAAGATATCCTCTAATGATGAACAGAGAGGTTTGCTGTCAAGGGGTGATGGGCAATTGTCCAACATGGAACCAATAGCATAGAGCAGGTCTGGAGGACCTCTTCTTGACGTTTATGCTGGCAAAATTTCAAAATTAATAATAAAAAGCAACAACTGAGAGATGTTGAACCCACCTCACCCAAATTCTCAGATTGCATATTCAGGCCTAAGCTATAGAATTCAAGTTATCTTGGTGCCAAAATAGAAGCGTTATCAAAAACAAGAAGGATGAGAAATTTGGAATGCATGAATAAGGAGCTGTAGGATGCAGACTGCAGAAAGATATAGGTGTGGTAAAGTGATGGGGGGCTGGGGAGAAGGCATATGGAGACAAAGCTCCAGGTACATCGCTGGCTCTTTATAAAAGCTTATAATAATAATAATAATTAATGAATGGCAGGGGGGTGGGTGCTCAAGGCAGAGAAAAGAGAGGAGGGCCCAGATCATGAATTTGGCTGCTATTCTTGAGTACACTCCTTCATATTTGCTGTCATTGTTCCCCAGCATGCTCCTTCAGCACTTGAGGGTAAAGGGTGGATCCAAGGCAGGATCCACGAATTGGAAAAGGGCTAAATAAAAGCCAACTGCAGACCATAATTAGCCTGTAGACCCGAGTTCCCAACCCTGGTATATATAGTGTGGCGTGACCACAGGAAGTAAGTAGACTTTAAGTTGTGGCACATATTTCAGTCCTTGTTACGTATACACCTGAAGTGATCAAAGGTCAAAGAGGGCATCCCAAAAAACAATTGTACCAGTATTTGGGAGCACATGACAGCCTGGAACAACGTTATTATTGTTGTTTATCATCATCATTATTATTATGTATTTCTATAGTGCCGGCTATGTACCTGGTGCTGTACAATCACTAGTTATAGACAGGACTCTGCCCCAGTGGGCTTACAATCTAGGAGAGACAAGGGAAGGAAGACAAAGGAGAGGGGAACAGAGGGAGAGACGGGAGTACATTCACAAAATCCAGAAGTTGCAGGTGCACATGCTTACAGGGGAGAAGAGACCCCTGAGAAAAATCAGGGAAGAGACTAAGGGGGCGAGGAGTTAGGGAAAACCTGTTGGAAGAGGTAAGTTTTCAGGAGGGATTTGAAGTCTGGGTGTGAGGAAGCAGAGTGAATGTGTTCAGGGATGGAATTCCAGGCCTAGGGAGCAGCATGGGAGAAGGAGCAAGTATGTTTTGAGGAGCAGGAGACTGTGGGGTGGATGAGGGTGTTGGCAGAGGGTGCTCCAGACAGGAATATAGCTGCAAACAAGTGCAGAGAGAGATGAGTGGGCAAGGCTATGAAGGACCTTGAAGGAAAAGACAAGAAACTTGTGCCGAATGTGTTCTGGTAGAGGAGCCAGTGGTGGCAGGAGAGAAGGGGGTGGACATGTTTGAAGCAGTGGACCTTGGCAGTGGAGCTTTGAACAGAAGTGAGGGGAAAAGATGGGGAAGTCCAGCCAGGAGGAGGCTGCAATAGTCGAGGTGAGAGAGGACTAGAGCATTGGCAGTGGAAGCAGGAAGGAAGGGCTGGATTTTAGCTGTGTTGGGCAAGGAAAGGTGAGAGGATTTAGCAACAGACTGGATCCAAGGAGAGGGAGGAGCCAAAGATGAACCCCAGAATACATGCCTGAGGGAGTGTCTGGATGGTGACACCATCAACTGAAAGGGAAGGAGGAGAGGAAAGGTTTTTTTTGCAGGGGGGCAGGAGACGAGGAGCTCTGACTTGAACATATTAAGTTTGAGTTGAGAAGGGCTGAAACAAGAATGTCAAACGTTCTTGTGAGAATCTAGCAAGATTCTCGAAAACCCAGTGAGTTCTTACTAAAGTTTTGTGAGAATCTCATGAGATTCTTGATAACGCTCTGGGCAAAATGGCTGCCGTGACCATTCTGCACATGCGTGGCCCCCCAGTGGCCATTTTGCACATGCGCAGAGCATTTTCTGAGGGTTCTTGAGAATCTCACAAGATTCTCAACACCCTTAAAATGCTCTACGCACGTGTAAAATGGCCCCTGGGGGCTGTGTGTGCAGAATGGCTATGGCAGCCATTTTATACATGAGTCAGTTTTCAGCCACGTGAGTTTCGTGCAAGAACGGGTTGAGACTCGGCCAAATTTTTTTCTACCTGTTCTCGTAAATCTCAACGAGAACCTGGTTCTCGTTGAGATTTACACGAAACCCAAGGGCGAGTTTCAGCCCTAGGTGAGGCATCCAAGCAGAGGTGTGAAAGAGGGTTTTTGATGCAAGACTGGATGGAGGGAGAGAGCAGGGGTGGAGAGAGAGTGCCGAATGTCATCAGCGTACAGGTGATATTACACACCATGAGATTCGGTGACTTTGCCCAGGGACGGTGCATAAAGAGCGAAGAGGCCCGATGACAGAGCCTTGAGGAACTCTTGCTGAAGAGGGGAAGTGCAACAGAGACAATGATGAAGCTGTTAGAGAGCTAGGAAGAGAACTAGTCGAGGACTGAGCCCCAGAAACCAAGGGAGCAAAGCAAGTCAAAGAGGAAGGTGTGGTCAACCGTGTCAAAGGCAGCAGAGAGATAAAGAAGAATGGAGTAAAAAATCGAGATAGTCCATCCAACTCTAGATTGAGTCTGGCAGAGAATGACTGACACAGCTCATTTGTGACTTCTATCTCCAGCCTGCTGCAGCTAAATTATCAGGATGCTGATAACTGTGGTCACAAACACATGTTCACTGCATTTTCCCCATTGGTGGCAAATAGGGAAACACAGTGAGCATGGTCCCTGACTGTGGTATACAGCGCTAGCGATATTCCCAGAGGAGGGGCGACCAGGATGTAGGCAAACCTAGGGCAGCAGGATACAACAGGCTGGGCACAAGGGGGTTATGGGCTAGGGCAAGGTGGCTAGGCAACAAGGGAGCAAGAAACCAGGAGACAAAAGGGAAGTCAAGGCACCAAGAGTCTAGGGTCAGGAACACAGCAAGACATGGAGTGGAAGGATGTAAGCAGCAGGGGGAAAGTAGGATAAGAGATGGTGTGAGTATGTTTTGAGGAGCAGAAGACTGGGGTGGATGAGGGTGTTGGCAGAGTGTGCTCCCAGACCTGATTCAGGCTTACCAGATACATCTGCTCAACTTCCCTCTGGTCCCAACATGCCTTTCATTCTAGCTGGTACCCAATCAAGGAGTTGGGAGGTGGGGCTGGAGACCATAGAAAACACCTGGGAAGGGTGTGGTTCAGGCAAGGACTGGAGAAACGTTGAAGGAACAGGTTGAGGTTGGGCCTAGGGGGTGGCGCCAAAGGCTGAGGCAGTGCCCCAGAGTGCATGTGGTTCAAGACCCCACAGGGCTTTATGAGCGCTGTTAAAGAGGTTGTGTAATCAGACTAACCTAACATAACTCCTTTTGCCCCTAGATGGCCTTGCGTATTTTTGTTGTGTTTTCCTAATGTGCAGATCTAGTTGGGGGAACCAACAAAATTTACTTCCGGGGGGACTGGGTGTGACACAGTCCTTTGCCAGGCATTAGAATGTCATGACACACTGAAAGGGGATGTGGTCACGCCAGAGAGGGGCAGGAGAGACCTTTTGCACCCACTCCTTTCTGACTTGGCCCCATTCCTGGACCAAAGGGTTTGAAAGGGGTGGGAGCTGGAGGGGGGAGGGGGGGAGTATGTGTAATTGCACCCTCTTCTCCTCCTCCTAGCACCCATGATCCTAGTGCCTCACTATTTTAAAATATTTTTGCAGCACGAACAGACATATTGACCACAGTTTGAGCAACCACAAGAGCTGGTAGCTGAAAATGTATCTTCCGGAAAGGGATTGGTTGCTTTGGTAGGCCTGAAGCCTGAATCAAACCCTCAATCTGGTTACAATGGAGATACTAGAGCCCTGGAGAACAAATCAGGATAAAACGCAGATTGTATTTAGATGCACTCAGATCGGTTTGCTCCTAAGATGAACTGCTTGCACAAGCCAACTCCCTGTATAAGATATATGAAAGATGAGGGACACTAGGGGTACCAACCAAAGCACAGTCTGGGCATTCACAGCTACATGATAAGGGAAGAATGCTTGCAATAACGGAAGAATGTACAAAACCAGAAATATTAATCAGGGTCAGCATAAGGGATGAGGTACCTTGATAGGAAAGAATGCCGAAAATATCAACTGATGATTGGCATAAGGTATAGACATTGTGATGATGGTTGGTCCTAGTCCCTACTTGCAGCTATTGGTGGGGTTTGTTTGTGTGGATGGTTGGGGTAGTGGCAGATCCTGCAGTGGTGCCGGGGACTGGACTAGATGGCCCTTAAGGTTGCTTCCAGCCTTGTGACTCTGACTCTGTGGCCACATTCACACCTGACACGGTGCGGTGGTGGTGAGACCCGCGGGGTGTGGGGAGACAGCAGTGGGGAGGAGCCTGATTCCAGAAGTAGCTCCCATGCGAATGGGCTTCTGACGTGGCTTCCCTCGCGCATGTCAGGGTGCAAAATCCTGCCCTGACATGCGCAAGGGAAGCCGCGGCAAATCCCCATTTGCACCGGGTCTACTTCTGCCATCGGGCTCCTCCTCGCTACCTTGTCTTTGCTCTGCCACCACCACTGCCGCAGGTGTGAATGCGGCCTGTGACATGGGTTAGATAACATGTGAAGATAAATATGAGTGTGACAATGTGAGACTCTCTTTGCATTGTTCTCGAGGGGTGTATTCTGAACGAATACCATTGTTGGAGCCACCCAGGACTGACAGATACGATGATGTCCGTGTGAAGGTGTTCCTTCCACAATAAACCTTCGCTACTTACAACATGACTGTTGTCCTGGGTGAACATCTGAATAGCAGAGTTGGGGCTGATCAGGCTCTGAAGCTGCTTGCAGACAACCTTGGGGTCGGGATAGATGACACACAAGGTACGCGGTGGTAGAAATAGCAAAGATGAGAAACCAGGTTTATTGTCGGAGTTACACCATCACAATGCCATCCTCTTCCATCTGCATGAGATGTCAATCCTGTCTGGCTCTGACAATGATGTGAAGCCCTCTGGCACTATGAGCCCAATCTGGGGTCCCTGGGATATTTATGGACGTAGATGCAACCCATTACCTAACACCATAACATCCTTATTGAAGCATCCCCAGCTAATGATGTTATGATTCATATTTGTCTCCCTACATCTTTCTCTTATCTTCCTGATTTAATATTCCTGTTTTTCTACATTTCCCCGTTATTGGGTGTCGGTTTGCTGGCGTGGCTGGTGGCCATTCATTTGGGAAGGCCACCCGTTGCCAGAGAGCTATTTGGCTTGCCCCGAAGGAAGCACTCCTGCGCTTTCCCAGTATTGCTCTGTGTGTGGCCATGAGTGGGTGTTCCGTGGCCATAAGTGGGTGTTCCGTGGCCATGAGTGGGTGTTCCGTGGCTCACGGGAGCGTCTATCCCACCACTCCACCTTCAGAGGGATGGCGGGCTCTGTGGCTCCTGGGTCTCCATGTGAGGTAGCATCTCCTCTAAAAACACTCAACTTGCAGGTGTGGGGCTGTGGACACGCTGGTCCGACTTGGCTGACATTTTGATCTTCTTTCATTTCCTTATGCAACAAGTTGTTTGTCCAATGAGTTGGCTTGTGGAAGCATTTCACCTTAGAAGCAAGCAAATCATGCCATTTTGTATTTTACCCGGATTCACCCTCTGGGTGATTTTTCCTTTCAGCCTGGTGTTTACTATGGGTAAAAACAGATGTGACCGTGTTGCAGCGGCAACCCAGCCTGGCTCAGGTCAGGAAGCTGCCGTGGGTATAGTCTGGACCCAGTCAGGCCACAGAACAAACATTCATGTGGCTGGGGCCTGGAGGGCAGGAGACACACAAAAGTGCGGCCGCCTGGCTCTGTCCCCATGCTGCCCCTAGTGCCCCATCCCCTGCCATGATGGGCAATCATGGTGGTTTATGTCGGCCACCATGGCAGTTGGCCGTTTGTGGACCTGATTTAGGCCAGCAGGAACAGATGTGCGAACACACGCCGGCCTGCTTTGCCCCGATCAAGTTGACGCTAGCTCGGGCTGTGACTCTGACCATTTACCAAGGTGAGAACCCAGGCTAGCTGCCAACACGCTCAGGGTCAGTCCGGGTGAACATCTGGGGGCCCGATACAAAATGTGATTGTGGCCTGCAGACCAAAGTAGGCCAGAACGGGTCATGGTCACATTTATTTGCACCCTAGGACCTGATTCACGCTTCCCAGATTCATCCTTTGCTTCAGGCTTCCAGCCTTACTACAGTGCCTTCTGTGTCATTTTCCCTGACCGTGAGGCTAGTATCTAGCAAGCAGCTTCAGACCCTGACCAACCTTGACTCTGCCATCAAGAGACTCGCCGGGGACAACAATTGCGTTTCTCACAAGATTTTAGCACCAAGTATTTTAATGTATTTTCCGAATATATGGAATCTGTATCAGAATGGTTAACTTTTTTATTTTCTTTTTTTTGTGTAGGTACAGTAATTATGCCACAGACAGACAAGCAAATATGCATTCCTCCAGAACTTCCAGACCTGCTGAAGCAGTTTACAAAAGCTGCTATCCGAACCCAGCCCCCGGATCTGATCCAATGGGCTTCTGAGTAGGTTTTATTTTATTTCATTTATTTATTTAAATTTGATGCCCCAACCTTTCCCTAAGACTTAGGGTGGCTTAAATTATAAAACCACATAAAACTCCCTTTTAAAAATCCTCAACGAACCCCAAACCTTACCTGCCGAGTGCTTTGCCAAAAAGAAAAGTCTTACATCACCTCCGGAATATGCTCAGGCTTGGACTCGGCTGGACCTCCCAGGGGAAGGCAGTTTCACAACACTGGGGCAGCAACCAAGAATGCCCTACATTGTAGGAACATGATTGGAGGGTGGTAGCCCAAGAGGATGCTCTTAGGTGACCACAAGGATTGTGGTGGAGCGTGATAGGAGAGGCGGTTTTTCAGATATATGGGGCCCATAGCTATAGGGATTTAAAGATCAAAACCAGCACCTTGAATTGTGCCCAGAAAATATCTGATAGCAAGTGCAGACTTCAAAGCATAGGTGTAATGTGTTCATGGCAACCCACCCCTGAAAGAAACTGGGCCACCACATTCTGCACCACCTGCAGCTTCTGAACCATCGTCAAGGGCATCCCCACATAGAGCACATTGCAGTAATCTAGCCTCAAGGTTATGAAGGCATGGATGATGGTGGGCGATGGTTATTTCTAACAAACAATGTTTTAAACACTTCAAAAGTAATTCTTAAGTGCTAAAATCCTTGTGCCTGCACCTCCAGAAAATGAATTAACTTGTTGAATCTAGGACCAAATCCTTAGCTGTTGTAAATCAGCATAACCAACGGAGCTGCATTCTGGCTGAGAAATTAATGCTAGCATTCCAGATGTCCGACCCAGACTGTGGGCTGTGACACCTGGAGGTGTCATTAACACAGTACAAGGGTGTTACAGCACGCAGGGCTCCCCAAGCTGGGGCTTTCACAACAGGTGGATGTAGCACAGGTTAGGGTTTCCACTTCTCATGGTTTCACCCCAAACGCTCTCATTTTGGCCAATGGGAGTTTGGGTGAAGCCATGAGAAGTGACAAGCTCAGGGTGTCAGTACTGGGGCCAATATTGTTTAACATATTGATTAACGATCTGGAAAAAGGGGTAAAAAGTGAGGTGGCTAAGTTTTCAGATGACACCAAATTATTCAAGATAGTTAAGACTCAGGCAGACTGAGGAACTACAGAAGGATCTTGCAAAAACTAAGGCCGATTTTAGACGAGCGGCCGGGGAAGCGCGTACTGTAACGCGCTGGTAGGAAAGGCCACACGGGGTGTGCTTACATGCACCAGCAGGGGTCACCTGCCATAGGAATCGGTGGCACATGCGGCTTCCCGCGGCCTCTTCGAAGGCACATTCTGAAAACCTCGATATCAGGGTTTCCAGAATGCGTCTTTAAAGAGGCCACGGGAGGCCGCGTGCACCGCCTATTCCTATGGTGGGTGGCTACTTCCAGTGCGCGTAAACGCACCCCGCACGACTTCCCTGGCCGCTCGTCTAAAAGTAGCCTAGGTGCACAAGCATTAAAGTGGCTTGTTCAGTGTTGATAAGTGCAAGGTGATGAACATAGGGAAAAAATAATCCTCACTTTACATCTGAGGTGGGAAACCTTTTCTATCCTGGGGGCCAAAATTAGTACAGGCTCCAAGGGGTGCATACATGTTGGGTGCTTAAGGTGTGTACTCAAAGAAAAGAAGGCCCAGGTCAAGAATTTGTGGTATGGATCTGCTCCTTATCCTCCGGTGCATGACTCCATCTCTGCTCCCTTACCCTGAGCTCAGTTTTTCAGTGGTTGGAGGTGGGAACTGGACACTGGGGCCAGATCCGGGAACTGGCAAAGAGTCACATAAAAATTTGTCACGGGCTGCATTTGGCCTCTAGGCCTGGGGTTCCCTGCCCCTGTTTTACATACACGATGCTAGGTTCTAATCTGGGTGTAACCACTCCAGAGAAGGCTCTTGGAGTCAGTGTGGATAGTTCCTTGAAGACATCTCAGTGCGCAACAGCAGTCAAAAGCTCAAACTGAATGCTAGGCATTATTGTGAAAGGAATAGAATATAAAAGGGAAAGTATCCTAATGCCACTGTATAAATCTCTCGTATGGCCCTCCCCAGAAATATTGTGTGCAGTTCTGGGTGCCCCATCTTAAGCAAGATATAATAGAACTGGAAAAGGTTCAGAGAAGGGCAACAAGGATGACAAAAGGGATGGACTGAATTTCATATAAGGAGAGTCTCGACAGTTTAGTACTGTTTAGCTTGGAGAAGAGGCGATTAAGGGTGGATATGATAGAAGTTTATAAAATCATGAGTGGCATGGAGAAAGGAAGTAGGGAACTGTTGTTTGCCCTTTCCCCCAATAAAAGAACAAGGGGACACTCTCTGAAGTTAAGTGGCAGCAGATTCAAAACAAACAAAAGGAAGTACTTTCCCCCTCAACGAACAATACTGTTGTAGAACTCCCTGCCAGAGGAGGCTGTGAAAGCCAGCAACATAACTGGCTTCAGATGGAAAGTAGATACATTCTTAGAGGATAGAGCCATAAACGCCTACTAAGTGGGGCTTAAACCCCCGGCTACCACTAGCTGGGAGCAGCCAGCAGGAGATAGGTCACACTGTTGGAAATACATTCTTTTGGTTGCATCCCCCCTAAGCATCTCATCCTGTTTGTTTGCTAGAAACACCAGGAGTAGACAGACAGATCAGGGAACCCTTCCCCCATCCTATCTGTCCTACTCCTGCCAGGACCTGATTGGTCAATCTCCTCCCCCAGGAGGTTTCTCATCTCTTTGTGTCTCAGAGAGTTTCCTTCCTCCCTCCTGAACACACCTAGTCTTAGGACTTAGCATAGATGTAGGCCTTTCCTATCCTACATGTATTTCCTAATAAAGCTACTTAAGCTTAAGTATGCTTCCTGCCTGCTTATTGATGATTAGCTACTCACACTCCTCTGTAAACTCTGCATTGGGCAAATGGATGCAATGATCTCACAGTCCTTGCATTTCCAACACACACCTCCATGACCTGTCCGTGTACGTCTCTCGAGCTGCCGGAACTGACCACTGTCAGAGTCTCTGAGTGCTACTAGCTCTTTAAGGTAGTGAGCACCAGCGCAGGAGTTGTGCAAGCATTGCAAAGCTGCAGGTGGTGCTAGATGGGCACGGCCACACTTAGCCAGGGAAGCATCTGGGACAGGGCGTGGCACTGGCTAGCCCATAAGTCGTGCCATACTGGATCAGACCAATGGTCCATCAAGCCCAGCATCCTGCCCCTGGCAGTGGCCAGTCTCTGTCTATTGGGAGAAGCACAGGTCACAATGGGAAATCCATTCCCTGTTGTTCAAGCCCCCAACAGTAAGAGGTTACATCCCCAAAACCTATTTGGCTAATAGCCATTAATGAACCTATCCTACAAAAACTTATCCAATCCTCATTTAAAACTAGCTACCGGCCTTGACCACTTCCTCTGGCAGTAAATTCCACACATTAATTGTGCGCTGAGTGCAAAAATACTTTCTCATTTGTTTTAAATCTGCTACCACTTAATTTCATGGAGTGTCCCCTTGTTCTAGTACCATTAGAGAGGGTAAATAACTATTCTCTATTTACATGTTCCACACCACTCATGATTTTATAAACCTCTATCATATCCCCTCTCTGTTGTCTCCTCCAAGCTGGAGAGGCTTCATAGGTCAGAGCTCTATTCATAGGGGAGTCATTCCAGACCCTTGATCATTTTTGTTGCCCTTCTCTGTACCTTTTCTAGTTCTACTATGTCTTTCTTTTTAAAGACGGGGTGACCACAACTGCACACAATATTCCAGGTGCAGTTGTACCATAGATTTATATAGAGGCATTACAATATTTTCAGTTTTATTCTCTATCCCTTTCCAAATAATTCCTAACATTCTGTTTGCATGTTTAACTGCCACACTCTCAGCTGAGGATTTCAGTGTATTGTCCACATTACAATGACCTCCAAGTTCCTTTTCCTGAGTGGCAAGTCCTAATTTAGAACCCAGCACTGTATACATATAGTGTGGGTTATTTTCCCTGTCTCCCCTCCCCCTGTCTTATTTAGACTGTGAGCTCTCGGGCAGGGACCGTGTCTATCTTGCTCTCTGTTAAGCGCCAGGTACATCGTTGGCGCTATATAAATGCTTATAATAATAATAATTAATTAATAATGTGCATCACTTTGCACTTGTCCACATTAAATTTCAATGACCAGTCTTGCAAGATCCTCTGAGAGAGGAAAGTCTGAGCTGAGGCGCAGTGAAGGGAGAAGCTGGAGAAGAGGTAGGAGCTGAAGGGAAGCTCTACCACTAGCTTAGCCCAGAAGGGTTTAAAGAAGCCCTCGAGTGAGAGACGCTCTGGGAAAAGTGAAGCTGCGGGTGCGAGGGAGGGGCTTGGGAGACTCCTGGGGAAGCAGAACTCCTGAGAAGAGGAATAGCCAAGGCTGCTTGGACACTGTGAGTACTGAGAGAGAGGTCTGAGAGACCATGGGGAGCTGCAGAGAGCAGCTGGGGGTGCCAGTCTACGGGTGGGACTTCAGGCGAATTATCGGTTACCGGTTTTATCGGTATTGGATTAATCCGATATCGAATTTATTGGTATCGGTATATTGGTTTTTTAACATTGCCGATTTTTCAGAACTTTAATATTGTGGCCATTGTTAAAATGGCCACAATGTTAAAGGTAACAAAAATTGGCAATATTAAAAAAACGGATATACCGATACTGACATTATCGGTATTATCAGATTACTCTGATATTGACAATTATCGGCATTAGATTAATCTGATACCGATAGTCCCATCCCCAGGTGGCACTGAGAGGGAAGCTTTGTACTTTGGGAATAGCCTGGGGTAGGGGAGGGGGATAATATGAAAAGTGACAGTCCAGGGGTCGACGAGACTGTGTATAGAGACTTACTAAGCTGGAGAGGTTTGAGAACTAATTCCCAATTGAGACTGCTGGTTGTATGGAGAATATTGAACATTTGGGCCCTAATCCTGGATGAACTCTCACCTGAAGGCAGCCACCCTATCACACGGAGACAGTATGCTGGGCTAGACGGACCGCTGGTCTGACTCAGTATGGCACTGTCTCATGTTATGTTCGTATGCTTCCCTGCCTGCTTTCCAGTCCTACTTGTTCCCTTCCTTGGACCCAGCTCTGTTCTGAACCCTGACTCCTTGCCTCAGCCCAATTCCCTGATGTCTGCCTCCATCTCAGACACCCTCCCCATGCCACCTACAAGGAAGGGCAAGTTGTACTTTGGCTGACTTGGAGGGGAGTTGGGCTGTGTGGGGACAGGCCACCAGGGGAAGGGGAGCAGACATGGGTTTATTCATCAGGGTGTCGCATAGGGTTGCCAAATGTCCAGAATTGTCCTGGGTGATCCAGGAATGATGTTTGTCCAGCGTCCAGGATGATCCTTTTCCTGGACTGTACAATGTCCACAAATCTCTCAAGATGTACCAACTAAGCTTTTAGACAGGTGAAATGCATTTGGAAAATACATTATTGTTGTTAGACAAAAGCAAACTGAGACCTCTCAGAACTTGTCAATGTTGTGCCTTTTCCCTGACCTTCAGTCATGTGGCGATCTTATTGTCTTTTTCCATGTTAGCTTAAATTTGAAATGTGTCAGCGACATCTTTTTGATGAAGTGGTCTATTTGCTCAAACCATGAAAAAATTGTGCTTTGTGGAGCACCTTTTCATTGCCTGTCAAAGGAAGATGGCGTGGGGAGGAGGACCTACCCATGTAACCCTTTACTGGTTGAACATTGGGTCCAGGATTTTCTCGTAAAAGTTCTGGCAACTCTAGTGTCATACAATTGTTCATAGGCCACAAATGTGGTGCAAGCTTGACAAATTGGAAAACCTTGAACTTCTAATCTGTATGTAGGGATATTTGGGGATGGGAGGAGGAGAGATTTCAAAAGTCTAATGAAAACATTTTGCACCCGTTCCCTCTGGCAATGCAAGCTCAAGGGGCTTTGACTGCTAGTTGTGGTGCACGGCTGCTTCCCTAGCATTCAGCAGAGAATCAGCAGCCCTTCCTATCTCACCCTGGGCTTGCACTGCAGGTGGGGGGAGGGCTCCAGGGTTCAGCAAAGATCCAAGAGCCTTTAGCTGTTTCTACAAAAACATTTCCCTGGAATAAACACCTCTAATATTATACCAGGACTAAGTGTTCTCTGGGAATTCATAAATCCAAATTCTGGTTTCCCCCAGAATAATAAGAACCAATATTTTCTTGGTTTTATTTAGTCTGTACGAATATAATACTGGATTTGTATTCGTGTAGATGCTAATGCCGGAATGAACTCCCCCTCCCCCAGCCACAGACAATTGCAGGAAGAGTTTACCTCCCCTCTACTTAACATCTCTATGGTATTTTGCAGTCTTGGGTGGCAAAATGTCATGGGTAGGGATTTACTCTGACCCTGCGGTGGAGGGAATTCATCAGATCAGACCCATCTGCTCCAGGGACCCATGCCAGCAAGTGATATAGGCACAGCAAGGATGTTGGGAGGAGAGGGGCTCACAGCTGCCCACATGAAACACCCAGGACCTGGGGATATGGCCCCTCTCTTTAGGGTCTCTTACCACACCCTCAGAGTCTCCAGGGGTGGGAATGGAAGGGCAGGGGGCAGCTGGGAATGGAAGGGACAGACATGTCCATTATCTCAAGGGCACTGGAATCCCCACCAATCCCTTGTATTCCTGGAAATCAGAGCGGAAGAAGGCGCTGAAATTCAACTGCACTGTCTGCGTGGCAGAATCCCGTTCTCTTTGGAACTGCCCTGTTAATGTATACACAAATACAGAATCCCCTCTAGAAATTTATGTTCCAGACAGTCAATGGCAAGATCAATGCCCTGGTGGAGGCATTCTCTTCTCAGTCGGAGTTCCCCAAGGCACTAAAATTCAACTGTGCTGCATCATGGGATTGATGAGACATCTTTGTGACTCTTACCAATATAAGTAGGGACCTGTGTTCACTGTGTTTTCCCCATGGGGAAAATGCCATTAACACATGTCCCTGGATATAAGCATCTACACTGCCATTGGAGAATAGTGCTGTGTTCCAGAAAATTAATGATCGTGTAGACAGTTATCTTGGATTGCCAAAACAGGGATGTCATGCCAGAATTGATCCAAGATCCCCCCAAAAAGCAGAGATCCAAGAGCGTGCACTCACCTTGCAATACAAGTCATTTTCTGAGGACCTGGACAGGAGCACCACTGCTTCCCTTGTTTCAGGGAACTGAGAACACTCTTATTTTGAAGTATTAAAAAAAAGCACAGAAAATAATTTTTCAGATGCAAGCCCATTTTCGTGCCTTTTATTACACTTTCAAATATTTCCATTCATGGTAACTCTCTAAAGCCAGTGAAAATGATGGCAGCTCCTTACCTTTCCTTGCATTTGTGATTGCTCTCTTGACTTCCCTGCTAAGTCTGGGGTTCTGAGTTATTTGCTATGTGGCTAAAATAGGTGCATTCACATTAAGTTTGATGTAATGAAAGAGAAGCAGAAGGTTCAGATGGTGGAGATGTACTGCTTCCAGCTTGGACTGAAATTACTGAAAGCGAAATTCTGCAGAAGCATCGGCTAAAATCATTTCTTTAATAAATGACTCTAGATATTTTAGAGCCATAGAATCACAGAGCTGGAAGGGACTTCAAGGGTCATACAGCCCAGTGATTCTCAACCTTCTGGTGAGCAAGATCCAACAAGAAATATTTTTTAAAAGCCAGGACCCACTTAAATAAATCCAGAACCCACTTGGTCTGGGCACACAAGCCACAGCAGGAATTAGGGACTCTAGGGCCCTGGGTGAGCACTGAAGGAATAGCAGCAGCTGCTCAGCAGGCTCTGCAGGGCCAAGAGAGACACCAAGAGCAGCCTCTCAGAGCCCCAGCTGGAGCTCAGGCTCCTCCACTGACTGGGAGGGTAGGAGATGGGGATGCGCCCCCCCTTCAAGCTGAATGAAACTGCCCATCCCTGCTGCAGCCTCATGACAGCCTCCCCCAAATCTGCTCCTGCCCCTGCAACCCATCTAAGACCCACCATTGGGTCACGATCCGGATCCACCCATTGAGAACCACTGATCTACTCCAACCCCCTGCACCGAGACACGATTCACTGCACCTAAATCGTTATACCTGGAGACTTTGCTTTGCAACAGCCAAAACTTCTCACCACACAAAGATTATGGGATCGGGGGAGCAAGGGGCAAATTAATTGCAAATACCTTCATTTGTGGTGCCAGATCCCTTTTTTAAAAACAGAGGTGAGATTCTTAGCTGGTGCAAATCCTCATGACTTCAGTGTTGCTCAGAATTACAGCCCTATATGGTGTTTTTTTTTGGTGTTTTTATTTTTAGCAATCTAGCCCCCCACCCCTTCCCTTAAAACTGGAATAACTCTACAGCAGCGTCCTCTGGCAGAGCAGTAAATTAGCACGTAGCCTGATCAGAAGTCAGAATCAATTGCTAATTAATGTATTGGATTACAAAGTAGAAACTTGGTTTTTCTTTAAAAAAGGGCGGGAGTTAACACTTAGGTATTCCCGAACTATGCATTAGATTTCATTCTGCATTAAATAACTTTGGGGAGTGAAGTCCTGCACAAGAAGGTTTTTTTCTCGAGAGTAATGCAGTGTATGGAGTGGCATTAGCATTTAAAACAAGAGAACAGTTTTATAAAGCAAATCTCCCAGAAGACCGGTCATCCGTCACATGCCTTTCCTGAAATGTCAACCCCCTCATCATTTATTGACCTACTGCAGATGTTTGCTCTGGGCAGTACTTCTGCTTAATAAAGAAAGAACATAATTAATTACACTTAATAAATTGATAGAACCACATGTTTTTAACAAAATATACACAACCCAGCTGTCTTTAATCTCTTTATGATTTTCCCAAGCCCATAGTTTCAGAACCTCCGGTATAATATATGAAATATACATAATCTATTTCATATATTTCAGAGGTTCCCAAACTACAGGTCAAGAACCCAGGTGAGGGCTGGCCATCTGTCAAGGTTCTAATTGGGACTTGATATACTTAGTCTGTTTTCGTTGATGTAATGGGAGGGGGGGAAGGTCGCAAGATTCCCTTTTAGTCTCAATATGGGGTCATAGACACATGCCCCCCAACATTTAGAGTGTCCAAAGAGGGATGAACCCTGCCCCTTGACTAGTGAGCTCCGCCCCTGCGTGCACTTACACACGCGCGCACACTCCCCTCCCAACATTTCAAGTGCACATAGAGGAATAGAAATGCTTCTCATTCCTCTTAGTTTCTTAGGCAATAGAGACAAGGTAGTAAGTGATATCTTTTAGTTGGTCCAATAAAAGATATCACTTTCCTACTTGGTCTCTTTTGCCTATATTTGGGACCAACACAGCAAGCCCGACTTTCTCTTAGTTTCTTGTCATTCCATCATCTTCCCATTCTCCTCAAGTGCTTTTCCTGAGAGGCAACAAGGAAAGAGGTGCCTGAAACTTGAATACTGGTCTCTTTGCCCCTCTCTCCTGAAAGAGGGACTTTGACCTCCTACTAAAGAGACTGTGGGATTCAGCACCCAAAGAGAGTCCCAATAGTTCCTCATAAATAGGGACTATTGGGACTTATGCAGGCAAAATGTTTCGGGACCGCTTTATTGTAAAGTTAAGCTACAGACCTTCTGGAAAATTTGGTGGTGAGGATTAACTTGCAAAGAAATACATTCTTTTGAATATGATTTAATATAATCATATTAGTCATGCTGTTCAGAGAAATATTTATTATACTGTATTACTAATAACATTCATATTTAATGAGAAATTTCTCTGTTCATGTAAATGATTTGCTTGACAAGAATGCAGGCGAATATTAAAGTTTGTTAGAAAATGCAAGGTTTCTTTATTTACAAGTAAAGGCCCTGGTTCCGGAAAGCATTCCTCTTCAGTTCAGGGTATTTAAGCATGTGCTTAACTCGATGTAGGTGCTGAAGTCAGACTGAAAAGTACGTGCTTTCTTCCATTCCTGGATTGGGGCCAAAACCATGATGCTGAAATCATAGATTGATTCAAAATTTTATTGGAGTCACTGGAAAAAAATCTGACTAAATTCGACAAGCATTGAAGCAGGTCTTAAAAGTAACTGCTTGTCATGTCCAGGAATAAAGGGGAAATTGTCTGATTTCACCCTACTTCTCAAGCACGTGCACCTGCAACTTCACAGCTTCTTGGGTGTATTCCTGTCTCTCCCTCTGTTCCCCTCCCCTTCATCTCCCCGCCCTTCTCTCTTAGATTGTAAGCCTGCTGGGCAAGGACCTGTCTATAATAGTTGATTGTGAAGCACCAGATACATTGCTGGCGCTATATAAATGCATCATCATCATAATTGCAGGATCGCCTCACTCCCTGGGTTCTGGACCGGCCCCTGCGGTCATCTGGGGGTGCCGTGTTGGGGTTTCTTCAGGTTTCCCGGGGGGGCCATGCAGGATAAGGAGTTCTCGGTGGCTGCACAGCACCTTTGGAACTCCCTCCCGGTGGAGGCCCGTCTAGCCTCGGACCTCCCGGTATTTCGTAAGGACTGTTAAGACCTGGCTTTTCCGTCAAACGTTTGGTGAGGGAGAGGGGTAAGGCTGGATTGGTGGGTGGGGTTGGGGGTTTCCCCTTTTATTGGTTATTTGATTTTTTAATTGGTTTTATAGTATTTTATATTGTGTTTTAATGTTAGCCGCCCCGGGCTGCCTGTGGCAGAAGGGGCAGAGTATAAAATTGGTAACATAAATAAATAAATAAATAAATCATAGACAGGTCCTGGCTGGTTAAGAGCTGCTGGGAGACAATGGGGCTGTTGCTGGCCGGGGTGGTCAACGCTTCCCTACGGGAGGGCAGAGTGCCAGGCTGCCTCAATGAGGCAGTGGTGCAGCCTCTGCTCAAGAAACCATCGCTTGACGCTGACTCCCCTGCCAGCTATCGGCCTGTCTCTAACCTTCCCTTTTTAGGGAATGTTATTGAACGGGTAGTGGCTCAACAGCTCCAGGGGCATCTTGACTGCGTCGGTTATCTTGATCCTTCTCATTTTGGCCTTCGTCCGGGTTATGGCATGGAGACAGCACTTGTGGCTTTGGTGGATGATCTCCACCATGAAAAGGATCGGGGTCATTCGACCCTATTGGTCCTGTTAGATCTCTTGGTAGCCTTTGATACCGTTGACCATGAGATGTTAGTGATGCGCCTGCAGGATAGTGCAGGGGTGGACGGGGTTGTTCTTGAATGATTCCGTTCATTCCTGTCTGGGAGAACTCAGCGGGTGGTATTTTTCATCTTACCAAGACCTCTCGTGTGGGGTTCCTCAGGGTTCTGTCTTGTCCCCTCTCCTGTTCAATGTGAATATGCAGCCTCTCAGTGAGGTGATTAGAGGCTGCATATTCACGTCAGGGTGAGGTGTCATCAGTATGCGGATGACACCCAACTGTGTCTCTCATTTTCAACCGACTCAGGCCTGGCTGTCTCGGTGCTTACCCAGTGTTTGGCAGCTGTGAGGGACTGGATGAGGGCTAACCGACTGCGATTGAATCCTGACAAGATGGAGGTGATATTAGTGAATAAGTCGGTGGAAGTGACAGCTCCCATGGTTGATGGGATCTGTCCTCCACTGACTTCCCAGGTACGGAACTTGGGGGTGCTCCTTGATGCGCAACTCTGCCTGGATCTCCAAGTGGAGGCTGTGTGGCGAGGAGTGCCTTCTGCCAGTTACATCTGGTGTGACGGATTCGGCCGCTGGTTTCGGTACTGGCCTAGCCATGATCATCCATGCTTTTATTACCTCTTGATCAGACTACTGTAACGCGCTCTACATGGGGCTGCCTATGGTGATGGCCCGGAAGCTGCAGCTGGTGCAGAATGCAGCGGCCCGGCTCTTGGTGGGGCTGGGCCGCCAGGAGCACATTATACCGGTGCTCCGATCTCTGCACTGGCTGCCAATAGTCTTCCGGGCCCCATTCAGAGTGTTGGTTTTGACCTATAAAGTCTTACACGGCCTGGGCCCTTCCTATCTGCGAGATCGCCTCACTCCCTGTGTTCTGGACCGGCCCCTGCGGTCATCTGGGGACGCCTTGTTGGAGGTCCCCCGGGTTTCCCGTGGGAGCCACACAGGATAGGGCTTTCTCGGTGGCCACACCGCGCCTTTGGAACTCCCTCCCGGTGGGGACCCATCTGGCCCCGGACCTCCCAGCCTTTCGTAGGCAGTGTAAGACCTGGCTGTTCCACCTGGTGTTTGGCGGGGGTGGGAGGGGTGTTAGGGTTTTTTTCCTCTTTCACTATTTGTATTATTTTTAATTCTGTTTTAATAATTTATATTTTTATCATTGTCGTTAGCCGCCCCGGGCTGCCAGTAGCAGGACGGGCAGGGTATAAAATTTGTTAAATAAATATATTTAATAATAAATTGCAGCTTAAAGAGAAATCCCCTCCATGCGTGGCCATCTCTCGTGAAATGACCCTGACGCTCCCATTCTGGCTTATGGGAATGAGAGTTATTTCCACAGGAGGTGACAACCCTGCATGAGGCAGCTGAATAAGCAATAGTATTCCGACTGATAAACAGAAACCCTACAAGCCTATCTGTCTTTCCGTCTAGTTACTTTGGTGCTATATCCCGTGGAGAGAGTCCCCCAGTAAGAGAACGTTCCGCGAGACCACAGAGAGAAAACTATGCAGAGCTCACTCCGGAACTCCTAAAGGTTTTACATCAGAGAGTAAGGAACATCTCATTTGCATTTTGGGGCAAGTACACAAGAGGCTGAAATGTTTATGTGCACATATTATATTATCAGTAATCTTATTACAGTAACTACGTTTTCGATGGTGGTGAACGTAATTGCTTTGAAAATTATGGCTGCAGCTCTGTTTAATTAATAAGAGTGAAATGCGATTGGAGAATACGAATACACTAACCGGAACTGGGTGGGCGAGGGAGGGATCGCAGGCTGCTGCCAACAAGGAGCTAAGAAATAATAACAAAACTTTTCAAAAATATAACTTCTTGATCGGATGCCTTGCTTATGCAGGAGAGCAATGCCCCGTTCAAGAAATCATCAAGTAGTCAGTGGGATTATTTGAGCGAATAAATACTAGGGATGGGAAAATCGGAATCGCTTTAATCTGAAACACCCAATTTTTACTGGTTTGGATTCATCCAATTCAGGGGCAAGAACCGATCCGCCATACAGTTTGCAGATCGGTTCTCTCAGTTGCATTGGCTGCGCTGCTGGCAGTGGCTTTTGGTGCCTGTTTTGGAAATTTAAAGAAGCCAGCCAATGAAACTGAGTTTTCTCTAACATCTGGCTAACAGGAGGGGAGGGGGAGAAGGTTGGGAGGGGGAGGCGGAGGTGGGACAAGGGATCTCTGCTGGCCAATTGCCAGCCAGCTCCAGCTGTCAATCAACCAGCAGGGCACACTGATAGGAATACCCACCTCAGGAAAAGTCCCTTCTGTTTGTAAAACCCAAACTGCCAGATGAAGAGGAACAATCAGTTTTCTTCACTTCCACCATTAACTGTCAGAACTCAAGCCTTGTACGGGTAACCTCAGAGCATGGCTCTGAAGCACTGCCACTGCACTTTGGCTTGGTCCATGCCTTTGGCTTCATCTTCCCTCATAGGGTTGCCCTGTGCTAACAAGACCACACTCTTAAGGCCTTGACATGCCTCTTCCCAGCTTGCTGATTGGCTGATAGTTCTGATGTAAGGATTCACAGCCGCCTCAGGAAGCTGGGTTGAACAACAGCATACTCCCCTGACTTGTGCCTTGACTCCTGGTAGTCCTCCCCTCCCCTTTTCCCCTGCCCTGCCTCAGACCCTTGCCTTGTCCCATGCTCCCACATGGACTGACTCCACGACTTAGGCCCGTGCACCACCTCCTCCTGACCATAATGCTGCTTCACTCATGGACCTCTCTCTCTCTCTCTCTCTCTCTCTGTCTCTCTCCTGATCTTTTACTGTAGACCCAGCCTGGCTTCATTTCCCAAACTCTATAGCTCAGATTTTCCAAGCGCTTCCTTAGCTGTGCTGCAAAATGTGCGCAGCCATCCAGTTGCTCTTGAAAACTCTCTGCCACCCTCAACGCTTCCTGTAAGCCTAGTCAAAGGTAAAAGCCACATGTCAAGCATCCTCGCTGGTTGTCAAGGATGCAAAGGCACAATCGGTATGAGTGAAGACCCGGTGCAGTAGGCTGAGAAGGTGCACGTCCACACACTGAGCACTTCCAATTGTGCGGAATACTCCACTATTAATACCCTGGTTTTGCTTTGACACAACACCCCAAGGAGACTCCGTACAGGGTGTTTTCAAACAAGCAAGTTGAGGATGGCGGGGGATGGTCCATGGCCACAGCGTGACTCTGCCATGGAGCACTCCCACAGGTGGACTGTGGGGGGAGCTACTCAGCTGAGTGGCTCCCAGCATGGCTACCCCAGATACAGAAGTGGCCACCATACATTGAACTGGCCCTGCATTCTGATCTCTTGGCATTGAAGCAGAACAGCATTGCCTGCTCCAGGCCAGCTGCACTTGCGGTGCTCTGCCAAACCCGGGGCACCAGCCTGAGACAGAGCTGCAATGCATCTGCTTGGTGGACACACGCTGCAGCTCCACTTCCAGCCGGCCGTTGCCCTGGGCAATGCCATAGAATTGTGTGCGGGCGACTCGCATGACACTGTAGGCTGCCCGCCATCTATGGTGTGGGGGTGAGGGTGCCGCACAGGTGGGCCAGGGCACCTGTTTAAACCTGACCCAGGCCGGGCTGGATGTGGGGGCGTACCCCCAGAGCAGCTCCGGGGGTGGCCAGCCCCACATCTATCTAAAAGTACCCAATATCTCAGAAATTAAAACCTTCCATCTTACCAAGTGTAGATCAAGAACTCTAGCATGCCGATGTCTTCTGCTTTACTCTGCACTCTTCGTGGCGCACTTTGTCAAGAGTCAGAGCTTTGCTGCTTTCCAGGTTTGCTGGTTAACACTATATGGGGATGTTGAGCTGAAGGAGATATGGGTTCAAGAAATGCAGGGAAAAAAGATATTTCTTCATTTCTAACGTGTGCTGTTCTTTCCTTATTTCCAGGTGTCGGGAAGACTGATAGTCCAAGCAGATGAACTGGCCCAGATGTGGAAAGTGCTGAATCTTCCTCCAGATTTGTTTGACAGTGTTATGAACGTTGGGCGTTTTTCTGAAGAATTTGAATGGTTAAAGTTTTTAGCCCTCTCCAGCAGCTCGCTGGGAGTAGTAAGTTTTTCTTTCCTTTTAACATTTACACATGAGTTTGTATTCAATCTTCATTTAGTGTTTAGGTTACAACTGGAGGTCGGGCTGTACCGGTGTCATGGGCTAAACACTAATTCCTGAAGAACAGGTCAAAATGCACCTTTTCTATTGTTGGATCTGGGGCCCTTTTTGTCTGTTTTATACTGATATATGTGTTAGAACCTATGGAAGGTGAGGGGCGGTGTTGCTACCATGGAGCAAGGGAGCTCAGTTGAGCCCAGGTCCTAGTCTCTAGGGAGGCCCTCTGGCATGAACACTGCTAGGACATTTTCAGAGTGGGTGGGGAAGAGAGAGCAGGGTCAACACTTTGCCCTCCCTCACTCTGAACATTTTCTAGCAGGACTCAGACCACTTGCAAATAGGCTTGCCAAGATGGAAGTTTTCAGAGTAGGCAGGGACAGGGGGTGTTGCCTCTCCTCTTCTCCCTGGCTGCCACTCTGGTGTGGGGGCGGGGCAGGGCGCGGGTGAATGGATGGTGGGGCAGCGCTGCCTTCATGAGCCCCACACCCTGGAGACTCCACCTCCTTGCCCTTACAGTGGCCATCACTGGGACATGAGCCCAGGATCATCACAGCCTGTAGTAAGTGGGCGGGTTTTATTCATTGTTATAAGCTAAAATAGGCATGTACGTGTAGATCAAGCAAACAGAATACGCCCAAGGAAATAAATTCCTATTTGCTTATATTATTAACATAGCTGCTCCTGAAGCAAACCCATGCAATAAGTTAACCTTCCTCCCTGCCCACATCCGCCTCGCCCCCTCCCTCCGCATCTTCGAATCCCTCCTCAAAACCCACCTCTTCCTCGCCGCCTTTTCCTCGCCGCCTTTCCTCTCAACATTTACTGTCTGCCCTCCCCGACTCCTCCCTAACTGCAACCAAGCCAAGCACGTGCACCTGAGACTTCGATCCACTTGAATGTTTTTATCCCTGGTCTCTCCCTATGTCCCTTCTCCTTGTCCCCCCCCTCTGTGTCTATTAGATTGTAAGCCGTAGGCAGGGACCGTGTCTATCTCATTGTTCTGTAAAGCGCCAGGTACACAACTGGCACTATACAAGTGCTTATAATAATAATAATTAATTAAGAAAAGCTCAATACTGTAGTACCTGCCATTAGTATTTGTGTTCCACATGATCATGATTCATATTAATAGAGAATTAAAATCTCCCTCGGAGCAAGTTTTGAGAACCATTCTATTTACAGACAATTTTTTATAGTTCATTCATATATTCTGTATTTCTCTTTTCATATTCAGTTTTCTGATTTTATTTTTTAAAAGTTAAAATGCCATTATCTGTGCTTATGAATTCATCTGTTCCTGTAGTTTATTCCTCAGCTGAAGTCATAATCTTCTACTTCTGACCTTTCTGTTAGCTGCTGTGGAGATCATTCTGATTTCACGGAAGATTGTTGACTTCAGGTGAGCAATAAGCAGACAGGGCTGATGGAGGCATAACAAGAAAGTTTCTCTTTTTTCACATAAATGCCTCTGACGATGTAAAACATGCATCTTCCCGCAAGACTGTCTCTAAACAGAATGGTGTTTTTTTTTACATTTTCCACAATATATCAGTGGCTCGTTAATGAATCACAGACATCATTTATGAAGCCAATTAAACAGAATACGTGTAGTTAGGTTATTTTTATACAAAAAATGCAACCTTAAAAATAAGGCTTGGAGGGCAGCCATTATGAATACTCTGGGCACCATCTTGTGGTGGTCAAATGTTTTGCAAAACACCTGTGCAGTGAATAACGTTTAAGGCTAACGTAAAGCTTACGCCAGAGGTTGGCAAATGGAGACTCAGGGCCTGCATGTGGCTCTTGGGCAGGGCCGGCTCTTGGGCAGGGCCGGCTCTTGGGCAGGGCCGGCCTTATGGGCTGGGAGCTCGGTGCGGGGCCCCCTCAGGAGTGGGGCCCTGGGCGGCCGCCCCTAACCGCCCCGTGGTAAGTCCAGCCCTTGTCTTGGGCACCCTTACTAGTGGCTTCCTTGGGAGCAAGAGAAACTGAACTGCCATTTTTGCTGCTGGAGCCTGGCCTGCCCTGCTACTGCTGCTGCCTAAACGTGCCAGACTACCTGGGAGTCAGAACTTTGATATGAGTTAGGAGAGTTGGGGGAAGCAGCACAGAGAAAAGCCGTGATCAATGTAATGAGTCTTGTGCAGGGCAGGCCTTAGAATTTGTGGGGCCAAGAACAAAGATAAAATGAGGGGCCCCTGCTGGCCCCTCCCTCTTGGGGACACCGTTCGCAGGGCTCTAATGTTGGTCATGTTTGGTGCCCTGCTGAGAGGGAGTGGGGCCCCCATGCCCTGCCCTGGTGAAGACAGGGGCCACTGTGGGGACCTCGAAAAGAGAGGAGGCCCAGAGTAGCTGCACTGGGTCACCTAGTATTATGGCCGACCTGGTGGTGTGGCTCTTGGCGATATGGACACTTTGGTATGTGACTCTTTGGCTTGGGAACTTTGCCCACCCCTGGTCTATCCTGTATTCAAACTGTCAAGAGTTTACAAAGTTCAAAACACTGTTGACTGGAATTCATTTACCAATAACTTGCATTAAGTTTACTGTATAGTTTACATTTTTATAAAAAATAAATTCAAGTGATTCATTTTTCAGGAAGTAATGTAGATTTGACCATCTTATTGCTTGTCCATAGAGTTAGGTATCATTTTTGGCACTTTATATCCCACACATAGTCCCTCAGGCAGCTCATGGCAGCTTACAAGTAAAAACATATATGTGGTCACCACCCGTGACACCTGGGGGACCTCAAGGAGGGCATTCCCAGCCGACCACAGGGGCTGATCGAGGACCGGGGCTGACCAGGGGGGGTGAGGTGGCCCCGCAGGTAGGCAGGGCCCAGACCGTGTAAGACTTTATAGGTCAGCACCAACACCTTTAATTGGGCCCTGAAGACTAGGGGCAGCCGGTGCAACAAACGGAGCACCAGTGTTATATGCTCCCAGTGACTTGTCCCTGTAAGGAGACGGGCCGCTGTGTTCTACACCAGCTGCAGACTCCAAATCATCACCAAGGGTAGCCCTATGTAGAGCACGTTGCAGTAGTCTAGACTTGAGGTGATGAAGGCACAGATGACAGTGGCCAGGTCAGAGTCTGAGGTCGCTTTTAGATGAGCGGGTTGCCGTCGTGCTTCAAAATCCTGCAATGCGTGATTACACGAGACGCCCGGCGGGGATCAAGCGCACGAAAGGCGGTTGCACATTCTTTGCCGACCGCGAATTAAATACCTCGAGGTATTCTAGCACCAGCAATACACCTGACTCTGCACAATCATGAATTAGAGACAGACTCTCACCCCAAGGGGTTTGCAGTCTGGGCTATGTTCTTCCCTTCTTTCTTTCTCGGACAGAAACAAATACTTAATGATGAAATCTACTGGACCAAATTTTCAACCCTTGCTCATATCACACATTCATAACAAATAGCAAATCGAAATCTGTGGGAACTGGGATTTAAAAAAGTTCCCCCACTTGGTCCTGCTCCTGCTGAAGTCTAGGATAAAATGTTAAGTCCCTTCAGCGGGAGCCAGGTAAACCTGTGCACATACTTGAGTCAGGGGTGGAATTTGAGGAATGTTGCATATTTTCAATATGTGAACTTGAACTTCTGTGTGCACCTGCAAAGTCTGCATCTAATTTTTTTATTTGGTAATAGGTGATTCCCTATTAACTATTCTATATTTGATAATTTAATTAAGATTAAGTTTAAGGTTAAACTAACCAATCTCAACCAATCAAAGTTGAAGTCAAAAGCGGAGTTGAGGTCAAACTAACTGAAGCTTATTATTATTTATTATTATTTAGCCCCAGCAATGTGCCTGATGCTGAATTGTTGTAATCAGAGACCGGTCCCTGCCCCAAAGACTTACAATCTAGACTGGACAAGAAAGAGGAATGTAGGGATACATAATGCCTATTTTGCAGATCGGGAACTGAGGCTGAGACGGTGGGTGTTTTCAGACGTGACAGTGGCCCGCTTTGCCATGGGGGTCACGGTCCCATTTGAAAGTGGCCGCATCCTGGGCTCCAGATGTTGGCACAGGATAGAGCCCAACAATGACTCAGGGATTTCCCCAAGTCACAGCCCAGGCAAGCCTCAACCATGGTCGGGATCTGGCCACTGAACCCATCTGGAATCCCACTTTCCTTACCGCAGTCGGGAGTGGCGGGGGGAGCAGGCCGCATTACGCAGTGCGGGGGCGGAGCTGTGTGGACACACATCTGTGCATCTTGCTACCCCAGCCACCGTTCTGTTTGTTTGACAGCTGGGCCAGATCCTCGCCAGAGTGACAGCTCCCACCCCCGCCCCAGCTAAGTTGGTGGTGGCAGTGGGAGCCATCACTTCTGTTTTCGCCCCAATAACTTGTCCAGTGCCACCCAGTGAGTCCCTGGCTAAGCCAAGATTTGACCCTTGGACTTTCAGGTCGAAGCCGCCTTATCCACTAGGCTACAGTGGCTCTTGATTAAAGTCAGAGTTCTCAAAGGATACACATCCAAATTCGAGTATTTGCTAAAGGAAAGAGTCAAACACTCTAACAGGATTTGCAGATTCAATTACCACTATTTGTTCCAGCTTTACAGTTGAGTTAGGCTAAGGTTAAGCATATTTGTAAATTCTCCTCAGCTTAACAAAGACTAAGGCAGAAAGACTCTGCTGTCCCTGCCATTATTTTTACATCACTGCCATCTGGTTTCTCCTTTCACTTTAATACTTAAGTCTGGCCCCCCCCCACCCCATTTTTTAGCTTGAATTTTTCCAGGATGAGTCTCATTTTGGTATTTTGTGCTAGATTTTCTGGTCCCTTCATGTAAGCTATTTTACTTCAATGGGACATTTGCCTGAGTAAACCTTGTGGGATTAAACCCAGTGTACCCAATACCTCCCAACTTAGGGCTTGATAGCAGCTGCCTTCAGACACAACTGAAAGGAGTGGCTGGTTGACACCATTGTGTAGCCACACATGTTTCCCCGTGTTTAATACGTTGCAGTACTTAGATGCAACAGTTGCCTTTCCATGTCCAGGAGCTAATTGGGCTCCTGCCTGTTGCTTGCGCCAGAAGCTCTCCTTGCAGAAGCACTCCCATGGAATTATGGAAGTTGTAGTCCATGTCGGAGAGCAGTTGGGTCTGCCCCAAATCCTCCGCTCTGCGCTGCAGCTAAACAGCTCATTTTTCACTGCTCCCCCACCACCCTTGGGTGCTTTGGGAGAACGCAAAGACGGTATGCAGCAAGGAATGAGCTCTTTGGCAGTGGCACGGAGTGGAGAATTATGCCTGTGGTGTGTCTAAAGACCCCACCCAATGTCTCTAGACACAATGTTAGCCACGGGAAGAGGGAAAATACTCAACTGTTGCTCACGAGACATCCGTGAAGCCAATGAGGAGTTAATGGGAGGCTAATGGGGGGCAGACCAGTGGCCAAAAATAATGACGGTGCTTAGACACAACACACAGTCATGTGGTAAACGTCTTAAGCAGCTGATCGCCGTTGCATCTGAAGACACCCAGTGTTAGAAACCATGTCTTGAACCTGTGCTCCTGGTGATTTGAGACAATGACTAGCCCAGCAGCACCACTGCCATACCTTGGCTAGGCCTGGAATTGTCACTTTCAGGATCCTGTATGATGCTAGGTCCCATCTCCTTCTGATTGGCCCCTTGCCATATTTCAGGCCGGCCAGGTAGGACAGGGTGTTGGCAGAACCATACTTCCTGCTCCTACCCTATTCTCTCCTGTGGCTAAGTCTGCTCAGTTATTGCCTGCTTAACCCTGTTCTCTTCTCAGTCCTGTGCCTGAGCCTGTTAGCCAGGTCTGCTCCTGACCCTCTCCATTGAACCCTTCCCTCTTGAGTCCTGTTCTGATCCAGCTAGATCTCATCCCAGCCTTATCCCTGACTCCACTCCTAGCCCCGATCCTAATGTCCACCTCCACCCTGACCGATAGTGACTTGTTTTATGCTCTGACACAAGGGAATAACAGGGAATGGGAAACTATCTTAGACCCTGAACTGATTATCCAGACTTGGGTCCAGGCATTTGGAAATAAGAATCCATTTCCATTTTCTCTTGCAACTGGTAGACAGTAGGAACTTGCAAAGCCTTGGCTTCATCTTCATAGTATGCCAGCCAGCCCAGTTGAGCTAGCACAGGGCCTGTTGATCTTTGCTGCTTGCACTGGCAAGCAACAAATTACTGCCCATCTCAAGCAAGGGGTGAGAGGGGAGCAGGGAAGGAATTTTGGCTCGAAGACTCAATGCATCCTAATGCTACCCCTGGAATTAGCAATTTATGCACCCCACCCTTTCTCCAGGGTAGTTCTCACACCCATGGTTTGGTGTTACCTGCAAAATGAATGCACTGTTTAAAACAAATATAACAATTTTAGATTGTAAGCCACAGGCAGGGACCGCGTCTAGTTCTGTGTTCTGTACAGCACCAGGTCACACGACTGGCGCTATATAAATGTCTAATAATAATAATAATTAATAATGTCATCCTTCATCTGAACAACTGCAAAGTCTTTATCTATTCTTCCAGACCATTAATAAAGATGTTAGATAAAACTAAGTTGCATCCCGTTCCCAGTGAGCCAAGTAGGCTCCTCCTCCTGCTCATTCTGTTGCCATTTGTCTATCCTTATGGTTTGTCTGTGTTTTTCTTCTCAGCAAGAAACGTAGACTGTAAGCATCTCATTGGTACTACCAGAGTAGCAGCAGCGCTCTCTCTCTCTGTTTTATTCCATTTTTTGTTTTTGTTTAAATAGACGATTGCAAAAACCCTGAAGATAATATGTGAGGTTTTAGCCAATGAAAATGACAACGGACCCCCACGCATTCCCTTTAGCACGTTCCAGTTTCTCTACACTTACATTGCTGACGTGGATGGGGAGATTTCAGCATCTCATGTGAGCAGGATGCTGAATTACATTGAACAGGAGATGTAAGTAGAACTACAGCCTTTGTCTAATGTTGATGATTGATGATTGATAATAATGACGACACCAGTCGTACAATCGTAATTAAAGACATGTCCCTGACCTGAGGGGCTTACAATCTAGGAAAAAGAAGGGAGGGGGAGACCAGGGAGAGGGGAACATTTACAAAGTTGAGAAGTCGCAGGTGCACATGCTTAGAGGGGAGAAGGGGATGGGGAGTGATAGGTCGGCACCAGTGAGTTGTCAATGGGAGTGAGGAGCTAGGGAAGGCCTACAGAATTATATATGTCCTGGACACTGCAACAGATTATAAAGACAGACATAATCCCTGTTCCAAACCCCTATAGTCTACAAAGACTTTTGCCATTTCCAAAACAAATTCATTCTATTATTGCATGAATTATTATTATTATAGTCTAGTATTTATGTAGTGCAATAATAGTCTCTACTACAGATAATATTCATTTAATTTAATTAATTTATTTATAATATTTAATACCCTGCCCCATCCTGCCACTGGCAGCTCAGGGCGGCTTATAAAAGTAAAAAAACAAAACAACCAAATTCACAATAAAATCCATAATTGGACTAAAACATCCAAACAGTCTCAAAGGTAAAAAAAAACCAAGGCTGCCCCCCACCAGCACCCTTCCCACAACCCTTCTCCCTCACCAAACGCCGGGAGAGAGTTCCAACTTCCACAACCTCAGGGTGGCCCCCGAGAAGGCCCCGATGAACTCAGGGGCTCTCAAGGAGCACACTCACAGCTGACTGCAGGGGCCGAGGTAGGACCCGAGGGGTGAGGTGGGCCCACAGGGAAGTGGGGCCCAGACCCCTCATATAGTCAAAAGACACCACAGGTGCCACAGAGTATGCTGAACAGCAAGCAACTCTGTATACACAGAATGTTCTGGCGGTAGATCTTTCCACACTTTCACAGAATTATTTTTATTATTAATTGCTAGTATCACAGCACCGACGATGTGCCTAGATCTTTCCACACTTTCACAGAATTATTTTCATTATTAATTGCTAGTATCACAGCACTGACGATGTGCCTAGTGCTGAATAGCCATGATTAGAGAGAGCTGTCTGCCCTGAGGGGCTTACAATCCAGGATGGTCGAGGGAAGAAAAACCATGGGAAAGGGCACATAGGGAGAGACAGGGATAGATCCAGGAAGTTGAGAAGTTGTGGGTGCACATGCTTAGCTTAATTACAGCATAACATTAAGCTTCAGGGATTTGTAGGATATTTTTGAAGACTAGAAGGAACTTGATGCACATTAATTGTGAGATTATTCAAACTGTAAGGTTGTGCTATAAAGGAGGCAGGAGGTCTGAAGGGAGTGTAATTGAAAGGGGATGAAGGAATTAACCTCCCACTCCCCTATAAAAAATGGGGGCCGAATATTTATTTCATTCATAAAAACAGCCCGCTTCTCCCAGGGTTCGTTATAACGTAAACATAAACAACACTCAACAACGGTATTTTTCATCCTCTCCCAAAATGAAATTAGATACCAATGTAAAAGAAACGAAAGGGCAATCCAGTTCCTGTTGAAATCCATGTACGTTTGGAGAGAAGTGTCACTAGAGTTTATGGATGGGATGAGAGTCAGGCAGTTTAGAATTGATATTATGTTTTATATCTTATTCTCTCAAAGTTATATTTTGTATAGTTAAATGATCACGTGCCAGTGATTCAGCAATCTCTCATTCATTCTCCACACAGCGTCGGACCTGATGGCCTTATCAAGGTGAATGATTTTACCCACAATCCACGAGTCAGATTGGAGTAAGAACACAGCTCATCCTAAGCTATTGAGGATAAAGATAAAGAAACGGACAGCAGTTACTGATAGGGTTTTCATTCTCTGTTTTCCTCACACGTGTTAATAAATGGTTTGACAAAGCAACCAATCAGAACTATGCAAGTATGAATTAAGGGGACATACGTCTCGGTAGAACAGAGCAATGTCATGGGTTAGTCTTCTGGTGCCACCGAGTGAAGCCGGTGAGAACTCCATGCAAAACTTATCTTCAGCCTGGGGAAGGAATTTATTTTCCATGATGGTCTCCCTAATTGTTTCATATGGGCAGGGTTTACTCCTCTGTGTAATAGGCCTTGAGGGAAATTTGCAGATTTAGTAGAGGAATCTTTGGAAGGTAAAGGTAGGTGACCCATACTCCTCCTTCCCTTCCCTCCTCTGACAGTAAGCAGCCTCCTGGCTGGTAATGTTCAGGAACAAGCCTCGAGAAGCTCTGGAACAGAGGCTTGTTCCAGAACATTGCCAGCCAGGAGCTGCCCAGGATTCCCCTTTAAAAGAGGCTCCTAGCTTTGGACAGACCTCCTGGAACATATGTTTTCCACTGTGGAAGGCCAGTGAAGGAAGGAATTATTCACTTCTATCCACCCCACCCACTACTTCTCCTCTCCTGCAAAGGATCCTCACAGAGGCCTGCAAAGATGTATTAGTGAGAAGAGAGGGTTTTTTTTACTGTGATCTGCTAGTCCTCTCCCTTTTCCTATTCAAAACAAATTGGAAGAACCCAGACAAAAATGTCCTTTGTATTGCCCTTTTTTGAAGACAGCTTTGCAAACAGTGGCAAGGGTTTAGTCCTTCCTAACTTGAGGACTAAATTTTGGGAAACCCTTTCTAAGGTTCCAGGGAGAAACTAGGAACGGGCGAACAGAACCAAGTTCGGAAATTTGGTTCGGTTCAAAAATCGAGTTCGGTTCGGAAGTTCGGTTCGGTCGACCGAACTATTTGAGTTCGGTCCGAACTCTGAATTTCCGAACGAAGTTAGGAAATTCAAACCCCATTGAACTAAATGGAATATTATCTTATAGAGATGGGCGAACAGAACCGAATTCGGAAATTTGCTTCGGTTCCAAAATCGAATTCAGTTTGGTTTGGTCGACCAAACTGGTCGAGTTCGGTTCGAACTCCGAACTTCCGAACCGTGTTCGCCCATCCCTAGGAGAAACTGATATTCAAGGAAGCTGAAACGAGAATTTTTACAATGTTAGGTTCCTCATTCTATTCAGCTAATATTCTGAGCCACAAAATTCAGTGCTACTAGTCTAAAGTGTTTCTTGAAATATTTCTTTTGTATAATAATGTCCCAAAAAGTACAAGAAAAAAAAAGAATAGCTTGGCTTGACTTTCTGCGTCACTGAGTGTCTGGCAAAGATTTGGGCCAGAGCCAAAATTTAAAATCATGAACCATATTAATACTCAGTGCCAGTATACGTTAGCATCTGAAAGCAAAGGAGGTTAACATTTACTTCAATTTTATAGATGAAGAAACTGACCGGAGATATAAAGTGACTTTCCCTAGATCACACAAAGTGAGTTGCTGTGTCTGGAATAAAACTTTGTGCTTCCAGTGTCCTGCTGTAGCTGGCAGTAAGAAACATTGGGTAATATCAGACATTCGGCCGGCATGGCAGCGACCCATCCCAGGCTGGGTCAGGAAGCCACAGCGGATGCAATCTGGACTGGGTCAGAGCATTGAACAGGCATGCCTGTGGCTGGGGCACCAGGGAGGGTGGGGGGTATGCAAAACACCTGGCCAGCTGGCCCAGACCTCGTGCTACCCAGCGCCCTGCCCCCCGCCATGATGGGCAGACATGGCAGCCAATGATAGCCGGCCATGGTGGACCTGACCCAGGCAGTGTCTGTCAGCCCAAACAGACATGTTAGCGCGCTGTGGCAGGACGGGCAGGTGGGTTTCCCCGAGGTCAGAGCCTGGGCTAGCTGCCGACATGGCCCAGGCTAATCTCAGGCCAACGCGTGGTGGCAAAGTCTGGGCACCAGTGTGTTCAATGGAAAAAACAGAAGTGACTGTGGCGTGGCAGCGTGCCTCTGTGCTGCAAACACTGCCATGGTCAGATCAGGGAACCAACCACATGACCCCAGCTGGAGATCCATCCCACCCGCACACTGTGTCCCCCGCCCTGCCATAATGGGCAGCCATGGTGGCCAATCATGGACCGCCATGGCAGCCTTGATACGGGACGGGTCACGGCGGGTCAGGACATACGTTCTAACCGGCTGTGGCCTGCCTTGCCCTGAACTGACCGGTGGGGGGAGGGGTAGCTTTGGCACTTTGCCGAGTAACAGCCCAGGCTAGAAGCCAACACACCGGGATCAGTCTGGGGCAAATGTCTGGGGGCCCGAGCATAAACGTGACAGTGACCAGCAGACCGCAGCTGGTCAGAGCAGGTCACTGTTTTTGTTTTTACCCATTGTCTCCCTGGTACTCCTCCTCCTCTCCTTGTTAAGAAGAAATGTAACCGTGTGTTAAACTTCTGCTGATATTCTCTGTAAGTCATGAAGACAAGGGGCTTTTTGTATTTTTGCTTTGTTGGTTTTAAAGTCCTGTGTGCTGTGTTTTGGTTTTATTCTTCCTTAATTACTCAAGCCTGATTGAGTGGGACTACAGTTGGAGCTCATCCTCACATTGAACAATTATCAGATGCCTTAAAGTCTCTCAAAAGCAGAGTTTGTCCCCCATATTACCTGACATTAGTTTGGTTATAACCAAATAATTCTGCAAATTCTTCTGTTAGGGTTCACAGTTAGGAAGATACATTTGTCACGATTATTTCTTCAAAAGTACACAGAGGGAATGTATCCTAATATCCAAGTGTTTTAACTCAAACATTTTAGGACAATCCCATTCTGTGGGTTCAGAATGCCTTACAGCCTCTTGACTGGTCTATGAATGAGTCATTCTATGGGCTGGGTTCCTGTATCCTGTCATTTTAGACTGTATAGTTTTGTCTATTGACTCATTTATCACTCATGGGACTATCTGTCTATAATACACGGATACTTTATAATTATGTATAATCTGTAATTTATAGATTTTACATCTACAGAGAGATTCTTGAGGACACAGGGGTAACAGTTATCTTTCTCTAAGTGAGAGCAGGGTTCTTGTTCCGTTACTAATAAAGAAAGGGTACTGGCATTTCAACATAGGTGGGGGGGAGTGCTTTGAAATGCTTATGCAACAATGCATACAAAGCATCTAACTAATAACCTTGGAGATAGTTCAGAAGATGCTGAATATTTATATGCACTTCAGGTGCAGCAGTCTTAATGATACAGTGAAGTAACTGTAGTTTCAACTGGAGGAAATGTAATTGCTTCCAATGTTAGGTCTGCAAACACTCTGTTTATTCAGTTAATAAAAGTTAATGCATATGTAGAATATTTATATGCTAGAAAATACCTGGAAAATCCACACCGTTGATATCACCAAAAATATTCCCCTAGAATAGCTAGTCTCTGGTGAATAAAATAAAGAACACAAGCTGTTTCCTCTAAGTACGATATCCACAACGCGTGAAATGGGCGGGGGAGTCTATGACTCTTTGGGTAGCCTTATCTCTACCTGGACAACCAAGCCACATGATGTAGTGGCTCGTGTGGCCGGGGCCTTCCACGTCTCAGCCAGCTGCTCCGTGATGCATCCTCAGGGAAATTCCAAGGAGGCATCGCGGAGCAGCCTTACCCCAGGTGGGGGCAACCCATGTGGCAGGGCATGCTTTCCCCGCCGTACCTGGAGCATGGCTGTGGGACTGTGAGTGATGGGCATTAGCGCCCATCGTGCAGGGCCACGTCACAGGCAGGACCCAGCTCTGAACTGGGCCAGGAGGAGGGAGGTGGGTCAGGGCCAGGTGGTCACTCCTGCGGGTGGTGCTTCGGCTCCAAGATGGGCCAAGCCGCCCGACACCTCTGCACTTGTGTGCCCGGCTCTCTGTGCGGGGCCAATTGCCCGCCATGGGGCGGGCAGGGATTGGGCCCACCCGTTTGTCTGGCTGCACCGTTTGGGGGATGATTTCCGTACTATTACTGGCCAAAGTTGAAAAACCCACATGTGCTCTACATGAAAGGCAAAAAAAGCATCCCGCACCCATACTGCTATGCTGAAGCGGCTCCCACCCTTGCCTAGCCCCACCTGCCCTCTGTCCCAGTCCTTCAGTGGAGGTATAGCTCTCTAATGTTCTGCACTGTATATGAAGTTCCAGATTCAGCAGAAATGTTGGCAGCTGTCCTCGTTTTGGAAAGCTGCAGCAGAAACCTCCATTACTGACAAGAAAGAACTTACCCTCTGCCGTAGCCTTGGTGAATGAAAAGTCTCTGTGGTGTGGCCAGGGACCTGTGTTATCTGCATTTCCCCCATTTGCTTCCAATGAAGAAAACTCAGTCAACACGGGGCCATGTTGTCAGCTTGAATCCCACATCCCCAGACTATGCTTCTCACCCTTTTTACAGCAGCACTCTGAGCTGATAATCTAGAAGCGTGTGCGTGTGTAAGCGAACAGCTGGCACAAGGGTGTACGGGGCATACTAGAACTCGGGGCTCTTGCCATGACAGCTGCAAAGTTTGCCACTTAGCCATATTACTACCATTGTTGTAATAGCCTTACAAACAGCTCTTGAACTTATTGGGAATTATGCAAAGTCCATCTCTAGTGGCTGAATTAAAAGCAGCAGCTAACACTTCTTTCCATAGTTCTGGTAACAGAACTGGGAAAGGTGACTAGTCATCCAAATCTTCCATTTATAATAGGTTAAGTTTGTGATTTCTTTCATTTCTTTTGTTCAGTTTGTTATAAAATGCAACAACAAAAATTTCACCCTAGCCTTACTGTTCAGTATGGGATATTGCTTGATGTTGGGTTATGAGAGAATCCACACAAACTAATCTACCAGAGAATCCACACTGGAGAATGACTCCAGAGAGTAGGACAAGTTTTACCTTTCAGAAACAGGGCTGTATGCAGGGCCGGCCTTAGTGTAATTGGGGCCAGGGTGGAGAACAAATGCAGGCCCCTTTCTTCGGCAGGCCTAGGGGTGCTCCCCGGCTCAGGGGGCGCTCCCCGGACAAGTCTGGGGGTGGCGTGCTACCGGGGCCTGGGCTCGAGGATGGGCAGAGGGGCACTCCTCTCCACCCATCCCCAAGCCTGAGTGGCCATCGGATCACTTACTTGATCTGTCGCCACCTCCGGCCTGGGCCCGAAGTTCCACAGACACCGGAAGTTCTCTGCCTGCTTCTCCCAGTGGAAGTGAGGGAGAAGCAAAGGCCCCATCTCTCCCTCACTCTGTGGGTGCCCTCCCTGCCTGTCAGTCTCTCGGACAGGGGAAATGAGGGAGAGGTGGGGCCTCTGCCTCTCCCTCATTTCCCCATGGCCGAGACTGTGACAGGCAGCGGAGGGGGAGAGGCGGGGCCTCTGCCTTTCCCTCACTCCTGCTGGCCCCCTCCGCTGCTTGTCAGTCAGAGCTGGCCAGAGGCCCCACGCTCATGGTCCCCAGCTCCCGGCCACTGTCAGTCTAGGAGCGGGAACCCTGAGTGTGGGCCCCCCCCAGGAGCGGGGCCCGGGGTGGCCACCCTGAGCCGCCCCACGGTAGGGCCGGCCCTGGCTGTATGTTAGCGCTCACTTGACATAGGGGGTGGAAGCCAATCAATTAGGGGAAATAGTGTGCTAGAGCTTGGAAGTAAAGACCGGAAGTACAATGGTTCAAGTCTGGCTTATGGAGGTCATTGTATGGATGTATACGTTCTTTCATTTTTTAAGATAGATATACATTTTTCAGTCCAGCCTCAGTGAGAAGCAAGAGGCTGTTTTAAATTTGCATCAATCCGTGTATGCCAATTTTATGTAAATAATATATCCCACCTTGTCCCATGTTTTTTTGAGTGTCACCATTTCAGAGTCCAGGGGTTGAGAAGCATGAATGGCGAGGAAAGGAGGTCTGGTCTTCTCCCTGAGCAGGGTAGTAAGCCAGCCCCACCATCTATCCAGAAGTCTGGGGATGAGAGAGTTTGCCCTGCTCTTCTAGGTAGGCACTAGTTGCTTACATGTCTGGTGGCTGTGAGGGAGTGAATGAGGGTGAGCCGACTGAAGCAGAATCCTGCCAAGACGGGAGGTGATACTGGTGGGGAGCGCGGTGGGTATGACATTTCCCATCATTGATGGGGTTTGCCCCCCACTGGTTTCCCAGGTCTGGATTCTGGGAGTGCTCCTTGATTCCCAGCGTCGCCTTAATCTTCAGGTGGCAGCTGTGGTGAGTAACACTTTTCGCCAGTTACATCTGGTGCAGTGGTTCTGGCCACATGTCTCAGACATCGACCTGGCCACCATCATCCATGCCTTCATCACCTCAAGACTGGACTATTGTAATGCACTCTATGTGGGGCTACCCTTCGTGATGCTCCGGAGACTGCAGCTAGTGCAGAATGCGGTGGCCCACCTCACGGGAACGGGTCACCGCGAGCACATTACACCAGTGCTCCATGCTCTGCACTGGTTGCCTATAGTCTTCCCTGACCAGTTCAAGGTGTTGGTACTTACCTATAAAGCCCTATACGGTCTAGGCCCTGCCTATCTGCGGGATCGCTCACTCTCCATGTTCTGGATTGACCCCTGCGGTCTGCCGTGGGCACCCTTCTTGAGGTCCACCGGATGGTGCAGGGGGCCACAATGGAGAAGGCATTCTCGGTAGCTGCACCTAGGCTGTGGAACTCCCTTCCAATGGAGACCCGAGTGGCCCCAGACCTCGCCTCATTTCGACGTCAGTGCAAGACCTGGCTGTTCTGCTGGGCTTTTGGTGAGGGAGATGGGTAGGATGGGTGGGGGGTGGGGTAGGGTCTTATGCTACCCCCCCTTTTTTTTACTTGATTTGTTTTATGGATTTTGTCTATTTATGGTTTTAGTGATATTTTAAATTATTACCTTTGGTTTAAGAAACTTGTTAAGGCGGCATTACAAATTATACTCAAACGTTAACATGACAGTATATTGTATTCGTTAATAAAATTTTTTTATGACAACTGAAATTAAGCTGCATATGTATGGTGCATATGGTGACTGAACAATACTTATACGTGATGAAGTATGTATACAGTTTAATTTCAGTTAAGTCATATTTTTTTTTTTAAATTAATGAATGAGAAAAGAAAAATGTATAGATTGGTCTGATATTTAATAAAGTTTCCTTAACATACAACTTACCGTCATGTTAATGTTTGAGTATAGTTTGTAATGCCGTCTTAACAAGCTTCTTAAACCAAAGGTTTTTTTATCTGGGTCATTTGTCCTTCTGTTGAAACATAATAGTTTTGTTAAGGCATAAGCTGGCCCCAGACACAAGAACACTGCAGCTGCACACAGGCGCTCACCCTCCCTCCCCATGAAGCAACCTGTTTTTTCGCAGGTTTCTCTGTGCCGGGGTGATGGGTGAAGGTGTGTTTTACACAGGAGCGCACAAGCTACTGCTTTCATATGAGACGCACCCACCCATGCCACTGTGTGGGTGCATCTCGTATAAAAGGTCACACACTCATTCACACACGTGCTCTCACCTCTCTCTCACACACTCATTCTAACTGATCACACACACAATCATTGACACAATACACACATGTTCTCATCTCACACTTTCATTCAGATTGATCACACACACACTCATCCATACACACTACACACACATGCTCTCACCTCACACACTCATTCAGATTGATCAGTCACACACACTAGACCAGGGGCGTAGCTAGGGTGCAAAGGGTCCCTGGCCAAGAAGTCAAGATGAGCCCCCCTCTTTGTGTCCCGCCGGCAGGCTGAGGGGTGCCATTTGGCTCAGCGGGCCTGGGGGCACTGCTATCAAACACACAAGACACCCAAAATGCAGCCCGTCTATTAAGCACATTATGCCTTGAAAAGAGACATATATAACCAGTTCAGTTGTGCCCCCATAATAAATTCACACTGCCCCCCACCCATAGCCAGTTCATTTGCATCTCCAGGGCAGCATTAATTGATTATATGCGGGGTGCAAATGAACCGGCTATGGGGTGGGGATTTAAAGACAGTATTCCAGGCTGTTAGCAATAACTTCATTAAGAAGAGTTATTCAGACATGCAGAAGGTGTGCGGATTAAAAGTAATTTGCTTTTGATAATATCGAATGCAATATGATGGGTCGCATTCACACCTCCCGAAAATGCGTTTTCTTGTTTCTGCCCTAGTGCGCGCCAAACCTTTCAGACGATCATACATCTAACGAGGTCCACGAGGTCCAACATTAGTCCAGGAAATGATCATCACCTCACCCTGGAAGCAGCCCTTTCGACCTCCGGGTGGGGGGAGAGGGGAAAATCGGACTCTGCCTTCCGCTTGGATTCAGACGCTGAATATCAGTGCTGAAAAGGACAATGTGATTTGCCACCGCTTTCACACGTCATTGGGGTGTGGATTACTTTGACATCGCACTTACAAAGGTAGGTTTGACCCACTCTGTAGTGCGAATTTAACAAAAATGCACTGACCTGAGCAAAAACAGAATAGGGCATTCAGACGTGATCATTTAATTCACAATAACTATTAAGCCAGACTAAAACATAATGTCTGAATGCCGCCTTAGTGAAATAGCAGCCATAATAATCTCAGAACCATATTTACAGATTTTCCAAGGTAGAATAGATATTGCTTTACATCCTAAATTCCTACTTAAGATAGTGTAAGTAAGACAGTTGTGAGAACATGGCCCTTTTTACATGAGCCTCTCCCACCTATGAACACGCAGATTTCTGTGTGTTCATGGGTGGTGGAGCCCTGTGTGAACCACGTCGCGCACATCCACAGTGACTAGTGGGGGTGCATGCACACACCCGCCTAACACGCATCCCCACTCACGGAACAACCAGGGAAAACGGCAGCTGCTTTGTGGGTGTGGATGAGTGGGAGGTGAGTGGGGATGTGTGTGCGGCCATGTGCACACCCCACTCCCGCACCGGCGTGCCCACAGACCCACCACCCGGCGGAGCCATGTAAAAACAGCCTGTGAGGAGCCACTCGAAGAAGAACAAAAGGTTGTTGCTTTGTAAACAAGATTCTTCGAGATGGCTCCTGACATTCTCACAACCACCACCCTCCAGCCCCACATGGAATTTTTTTCTTATATTCCTAGAAAGGGTTGGAAGGAACTGTCAATCTGAGAGGGAGAGCGCTTTTTATACTAGAGCAGCTTAAGACCATCACGTGGTCTATTATTTTAATATGGTGAGCATGCACAACCCAGTTGTGAGAATGTTTGAAGCCATTTCGAAGAACCTTCTTTGCAAGGCAGCAACCTTCTGACCCCTCACATGGGGAGGACACGTGTTGCTGGAGAAAAACTAGAATGGTCGTCAACCAGAAGTTTTTCCTATACTGACTCCCATTTAACAGCATAGACGCTGTTCAATGAGAGTTTGCTACCGCCTTAACTATAGGGTCACGACTGTGGCCCTATAATGTTGTAAGCCACCTCGAGCTGCATGTGCCGGAGAGGTGGGGATAAAAATTCTGTAAGATAAAAAAATATTTTGCTCCTGCAAAATACCACAGGAGCAGACTTGTGTCCACCCAGTCCTGTTTACAAGTGGAGAAATATTTCCCACTCCCACAAATGGGGCCCCTGGAGCTGAAGGAACAGCTAGAGCAGATCCTAATGCAGGGCACTACTAGAGTCTGATCTTCATAGCACCAGGTGTAAAGAGATGGACAGCTGTCCCGCCTCTCTCCCACCTCACCCCTGGGTGGGCTGCCAGATATGCAAGCAGCCTGTCCCTGCTCTGGGGCATCTCCGCTGGCAGGACTCCGGAACATCCAGTAGCATCACCAGAAGAGTGGGCCACCCAACTCTGGGGCACCAGCCGGAAGCGAGGCTGCAGTCCATCTGCTCAGCAGACGGCCACTACAGCTCTGATCTCCGCCAAGGGTTGTCTTGGGCAATGCCATAGAGCTGCAAGCGGCAGCCTAGAGCATGGTGTGAGGGGAGGAGTGCTGCTCAGGCAGACTCTGGGCTGCACCAGCTACTAAGTTCATATAAACCCGGTGTAGGCCAGGCTTGATGCAGGGTTGGCCACCCCCAGGAGCAGGACTGGGGGTGGCCAGCCCCAGGTTCCTCTGAAGACGTCCATTGTCCCGGCACAAGCTCCATTCCTCTTCATCTTGCACTAGCACGGCATTTTCAGGATTGCAGCTTGGGTCATTGTTCTTTTGCATCAGCAACTGAGCAAACCTAAAGTCTTAGGATGCAATCCCAACCCAAATAAAGTCCCATTGACTTCAACAGGGTTAGGACGAAATCCTCAACTTCTACAGAAAAGATTTATTTCTTTATTTAAGAAAGTTCCTAGATTTATGGTTGAGGGGCAAATGGGTTTTGTAATGGATTATTTTTTTAACTTCAGCCCCAGTATGGAACCATTTCTGTAACTACAATGGAGTCTGCTTAAGTGGAATGTCTGCGGCCATGTAGAAACGTTTGACTTATCAGATACTTTGCATAAGCATGTCTTAGAGAAATGGACCTGGAGATGGACAAAACTGATGCTCAGATTGTTAGCCCCAGATTTCTCCATCTCTAGTTCCCTTTCTGTCCCGCAGAGGCAGAGACGACAGCAAGACAAATCCTTTCAGTTCTGATCTGATTCTTGGAGTCTTGGGTGGGCTGGAGACAGGGAAACCTGGTTCTCGCTCCCCTTAGAGCCCACTTGAGATTCCCAGAGTCAGAACCGACAGAGTTGCACACATATGTGGCTCTGTGTAGCTGTTAATGTGAGTCTGCATTTCCACTGACCAGATTGCTGGAGACGAAGAGAACTGATGTTTCCTAACATCCATCTCCAGCCTACCTGACATGAAGACCCACTCTGACAGAGTGGGTACGACACTATTTTACTACTATTAATACTCCAGTATTTTAACCACACGCTGCCAAGAAATCATTAATACACTCAAAGGTCCTGACATTTTTAGCTGGGTGGATATATTTTATACACCTTAAAAAGTTTAGTTATCAGGTTTCAGAATTCTACTTATCCAGATCAAGAAGCAATACATCCCCATAGACCTGAGGCTGGGGAAAACAAATTCATTTGACTTATCCAGAAATTTAAGTTGTGTAAGTTCTACTAAAGTGGTTTCTACTGTGGGTGTTTTCTAACAAGATGATACCCCACACCAGGTGTGTGTCCACCCGCTCATTTATTAAGTGGGTGACCGCCAGATGTTAGGACTCACCGTCCACATGAACCTCACCGATGGCGGAGTCCAGGGACATCACAGGCCCACCTTACAGGCAAATCTGGGCTAATGGGCACCCACGTGACCACATCCCATCAGTTAGGTCCCCCTCAGCCTTGACCGCATCCAGGTCTGCCAGCACCATAGAGTTACACCTAGAGTGCCTGTGCCTGCTGACAGCCAGCAGGGAAAGGGGAGGGTGATTGAGCCTGGAGCTGCTGACAGCCTGTGGGGAGAGGAGAGCATGATCATGCCCGGGCTGCTGCCTTCCTCTCCCCTCCAGCTGTCAGAGGTCCCAGGCTCAATCACAGCTCCCCGCTCCCACTGACTCTGAGAGGCCATGGGCTCGATCGCACTCTCCTCTCCCCTCCAGCTGTCAGGAGTCCCAGGCTCAATCGCAGCGCCCCTCTCTCTGCTGAATGTTAGTGGCCCAGGGACAGGAAGATCACAGGTGCCACTGGATTGAGGCCAACTCAAAACCCACGTTAGTTTCATTAACAAAACACTCTTCCTAGGTGTGCTCCAATTCTGCGCAAAATGGTTATAGATTTGTTGATGTTCTGCCTGAAGTCCTTGGGTTTCTTTGGAACTCCTTTTTGGGTGCAATACAGTGTTGGAAGTGAAGTAGAAGCCCCTACACAATACAAGAAGAAAATATTGCACAGAAGATTAATTAAAAATATATTTGTTTTGCCATGATTCCATTTCTCTGAGTGGAACACCACCTTGCTATTAATGCCACCTCTGCCAAGCCTATTGGAATCCCTCCTTAACCAAACGTCAGTTCTTTCTATTATAGGGCCACAGTTGCGGCCCTATAGTTAAGGCGGTAGCAAACTCTCATTGAACAGCGCCTATGCTGTTCAATGAGAGTCAGTAGAGCAAAAACTTCCGGTTGGCGACCATTCTAGCTTTCCTCCAGCAACACGTGTTCTGTGATTACAAGCAATGAAGGGGAGTCCAGAGGCGGTGGAGGGGGGGCTGCAGGGTGTGTGTGTTCCCCATAACTCAATTGCCTCTGCCTGCTAGTAGTGCTGCTGCAGCAGCAGCAACAGCTGGACACCAATTGGACTGGGAGATAAAGCTGTTTGTGCACAAACAACTCCTTCCCATGAGAGTGATCAGAAGGTTTTTACCTTGTAAAGAAGGTTTTTCAAGATTTATTATTATTATTATTATTATTATTTTATTTTATTTTATTTTATTTTATTATAAGCATTCATATAGCACCAGCGATGTACCTGGCGCTTTACAAAAAACAAGATAGACACGGTCCCTGCCTGAGAACTTACAATCTAAAGACAGGGGGAGGGGGAGACTGTTGGTATATGTAACATCCATAAGTTAATGCCTGCTGCATTAAGAACAGTAATTGACTACAGAGCCACCAGATGGCGCTGCTAAGTTTATGTGTACCTGGAAAGGGGATGGGGTTTTGCAGTTGAATTCCTTTGTGTAACCACCCCTTCTTCCCGTCTCTCTCATTGTCTCAGTCTCCGTTTTGTCTTACTACTAGTTAGATGTAACTAAGGAGCTGTGCCTGGAAAGTCTTAAGTAAAGTTCTGTTTTTAAACCTTCAGCTGCATTTGTCCTTACTGATTGCGAATCAGTTATTACTCTGCAACAGAGACAGGGGAGGGGGAACAGAGGGAGAGACAAGGGATGCGACATTCAGGAGGATGCGGGAACTCAGGTACATGTTCTTGGCTAATGGCTTGGTTACAGAGAATTGGGAGTTTGCAGATAACAGGTGGGGGATAATCCTGGGTAGGGATGATTTGCAGGAGTTAGGAAGGGCAGAGCGGAAGAGGTGGGTTTTGAAGAGGGATTTGAAGGCGTGGAGGGAGGGGGCAAGGCGGACGAGGGCAGGGAGGGAGTTCCAGGCATGCGGGGCAGCGAGGGAGAAGGGACAAAGGCGGTTGGGGGAGCAGGGGAGGTGTGGGGGAATGAGGATGGGGATTGAAGAGGAGCAGAGTGCTCGAGCAGGGGTTCGGAGGGAGATCAGGGCAGAGAGGCAGGGGGGAGCGAGGTTGTGAAGGGCTTTGTAGGTGAAGACAAGGAGTTTGAACAGAATACACTCAGGAAGGGGGAGCCAGTGGAGAGAGGAGAGGCTGCACATGGTCAGAGCGACGGGCTAGGTGGATGATCCTGGCTGCAGTTTTGAACAGAGATGAGGGAAGAAAGGTGAGAGCAGGGAAGGCCAGCAAGAAGGAGGTTACAATAGTCGAGGTGTGGGATGACTAGGGCATGAATGAGAGTTTTGGCAGAGGAGATAAATCACCTAAAGCTGATAATATAGATACGGCTGATGCATTCGATCCCCTCACTGCTTCTGATGGTAGTAAGCAGTTAATGAAGAATCAGCAAGTTTTGGCGGGGATAAGGCAGGCATCACCTATGTGCAGTTGCTCGGCTGACCTACCCCTGGAATTGCGAATGTCACAACGGAAGGGAGGGTGGTACAGAGCGTTTTGTACCGGGTCGGGAAGAACAACTGGGCATTGCAAATGGCATAAGGGACTTTTTGATAACCAACACCCGGGTGGTGGGGGATGCTCCAACCCTGACGGCTTTTGACAAATTACCTCCAATTTGTCAGAATATTATTATTCAGAAGCTAGATAAGATCAGGAGTTCTCTCCACCAAACAGTGTCTGTCTATTCTGATATGAGCATTAGGGGACTGGGGGGAACTTTCCAACCTATTCGCTCAGTGGAAGAATTTACATCAGTGCGGTGTCTGAGCCAGGAGGAATTGGGATCACCTCCGGATGCTCTGAGATTTACCCATCCAACGGGGGGGGAGCCAGGTTAAGAATGCCCCTGTGATTCTGGGAGGATGAGTGGATGTTAGGTTGGGGGCAGCTGAAGTTCTTTTGGAGGAAGAGGCATTGCAGTCAGGGTCCCAGGAGTCGGGGCTGGCCTTATTGGTCGCCCTGCCATCGCAGGAATAATCTCAGGTTATGGGTCAAGAGTCTAGATCCTATACCTAATGTTTCCCCCGGGACGATAATAAAGAAGAGTCCGGAATGGTGGAGACATCAGTTAGGTTGGACCAGGACCTGGAAGCTCAACTTTTCAAATTGTGCATTATTTCTTGGAATGTGGCAGGTTGTAAACTTAAGGTACAGGATTTAGATTGGGTGGATTTTGTTGCAAGTTATGATGTGGTTTTCTTGTAGGAAACATGGCTCCGTAAGGAGGATACATGGGGATTGCCAGACTTTAGAGCATATTCTCTGCCAGGTCATAGTGTGAATTCCAAAGGCCGGGTCTCTGGTGGGTTGATAGTTTTAGTCGCCCAACGATTCCTAGGGATTTGTGTGGATATACCCACCACCAATAGACAAGAGATTCAGATTGAGTTTTGGGAAGCCCCTGGGGGGATGCAGTTGCTGTTGTGTAATGTTTATATACCTCCTGCCAGCTCTAAATATTACTCAGAGGATGTATGGGAAGTGTTTGAGGGGCTTATCCAGACTTGTGAAGAGCGGCATCCCACCGCAAGGTGGATTATGGCTGGTGATTGGAACGCTAGAGTGGGTCAGGAAAGGGATATGGTGTCCCATGACATCCTGGTATGCCCCGATCTGATGCCCAGGACCTCTAGCGACATGGTATGCAATGAGGCAGGAGATCATATGTTGGCTATGCTGGGAGGCAGCGATCTGCTAATACTAAATGGGAGGCAGAACGACCAGAAGGGGGAGTTTACATTTTGTGCCCAAACTGGACATAGTCTAGTAGATTATTTGGTTATTTCTTCAAGTCTGTGGAACTGTTGCTACGATTTTAGGATTATTGACCGCCCTGAAAGTGATCATGCTGTACTGAATGCCCAGTTTTCTTGGCCAAAAAGAACTGCACAGCGGGAAGGAGGTTCTGTTGCAGGAATACAAGGTGCGGGGAGGCTCCGGGTATGTTGGTCCTCTGCATTAGCCCAGCAGTCTCTATAGACATTCTCAGGAGCCAGCGTTTCATGGATCTAAGGAATAGTGTAGTAGATGGGAATCCCGTGGAGGGTGGATGTTTTATGAGACTCTCGGCCAAATTGTGTCAATCTTGGGACATGAGCTCCTATCTTATGAAAGTAGAGCTTTAGTAAGGAAGGGTAACAAATGGTTCGATAAGGATTGTAGGATGGCCAAGAAAAAACTTATTAAAGTAAAGAAACAACTAGTCCGGTCCAATTCAGAAGAGTCCTGGGCCCTCTTTTGTCAAGAAAGATTGTGTTATAAAAGATTACTCTCTGTTAAAAAGGAAGGGTACAGAGCCCTGGTTTGGGCAAGGTTGGAGGTGGCGGCCACTTTAAAGGACTCCAGGCAATTTTGGAATATAATCAATAGTGAAGGTAGATTTTGGGGTGGTTGCCTGGAGCCCTTGATTGAGGAAAAACGTGGCTGGATTTTTTCAGAGGACTGTATGGTATGGAAGAGGGGGAGCCATATAATGTGGTGGCATCTCCCCCCCGGAAGATGGTAATGGGCCGTCGACTTTTTCACTCTATGTTAGTAAAGCGGAAGTTATAGATGCACTGTCGGCCCTGAGGGATAATAAAGCCCCTGGGCACGACTTTGTGGGTACCACTGTTGGCTCGTTTCTTTTCGGTTATCAATATCTCTAAGAGAATCCCAGTGTAATGGGGTCGGAGTATCTTAGTGCCTATTTTAAAAAAAGGCCTAGGGATCCCGCCTGTTATAGGCCTATTAGTTTGTTGCTCTGTAATTGTCCTGGGCTAACTATAGTTTGGATATATTTTGTGTACCAGGCATAATGTGACACTGCGTTCGCCGCTGTTTTTAATTGGTTTGATAGGTGATTTGTGTGTGTCTGTTTGTGTATGTCTATGTTGCTTAGGCTATATATAATGTGTCTTTTCATGACACAATGTGCTTAATTGGCTGGCTGCATTTTGGGTGTCTTGTGTGTTTGATAGCAGCGCCCCAGGCCCGCCGAGCCGGGAGGTGCCTCTAGGCCCGCCGGCGGGACACAAAGAGGGGGACCCATCTTGACTTCTTGGCCAGGGGCCCATTGCACCCTAGCTACGCCCCTGGTCTAGTGTGTGTGACTGATCAATTTGAATGAGTGTGTGAGGAGAGAGCATGTGTGTGTGGTGTGTATGGATGAGTGTGTGTGTGATCAATTTGAATGAATGTGTGAGATGAGAGCATGTGTGTACTGTGTCTGAATGATTGTGTGTGTGATCAGTTAGAATGAGTGTGTGAGAGAGGTGAGAGCACGTGTGAATGAGTGTGTAACCTCTTTTACACAAGATGCACCCACACAGTGGTGTCGGTGGATGCGTCTCGTATGAAAGCAGTTGCTTGTGCGCTACTGTGTAATACGCACCTCCACCCATCACCCCAGCGCAGAGAAACCTGCGAAAAAACAGGTTGCTCCATGTGGGGGGATGGGTGAGCGCCTGTGTGCAGCTGCAGTGTTCTTGTGTCTGGGGCCAGCTTATGCCTTAACAAAACTATTACGTTTCAACAGAAGGGCAAATTACCCAGACAAAAAACCTTTGGTTTAAGAAGCTTGTTAAGGCAGCATTGCAAAGTATACTCAAATGTTAACATGACAGTAAATTGTATGTTAAGGCAATTTTATTAAATATCAGACCAATCTATACATTTATCTTTTCTTATTCATTCATTAAAAAATTATGACTTAACTGAAATTAAACTGTATACATTCCATATCACGTATTAGTGTTGTTCAGTCACCACAACACACATATGCAGCTTAATTTCAGTTGTCATTTTTTTTTTATTAATGAAAAAGAAAAGAAAAATGTATAGATTGGTCTGATATTTAATAAAGTTGCCTTAACTTACAATTTACTGTCATGTTAACGTTTGAGTATAATTTGTAATGCCACCTTAACTAAACCAAAGGTTTTTTGTCTGGGTAATAAATAAAATGCCTGAAATGGCTCTTCCTAATGGGGCAATATACTTTTCTTTCTGCTACATCTGTTTCCAGTACAACCAAACTGGGAATCTCCAGCCACAGCCTAACCTTTGCATGGTTTAAATGTTAACTGATCCNACCAATAGACAAGAGATTCAGATTGAGTTTTGGGAAGCCCCTGGGGGGATGCAGTTGCTGTTGTGTAATGTTTATATACCTCCTGCCAGCTCTAAATATTACTCAGAGGATGTATGGGAAGTGTTTGAGGGGCTTATCCAGACTTGTGAAGAGCGGCATCCCACCGCAAGGTGGATTATGGCTGGTGATTGGAACGCTAGAGTGGGTCAGGAAAGGGATATGGTGTCCCATGACATCCTGGTATGCCCCGATCTGATGCCCAGGACCTCTAGCGACATGGTATGCAATGAGGCAGGAGATCATATGTTGGCTATGCTGGGAGGCAGCGATCTGCTAATACTAAATGGGAGGCAGAACGACCAGAAGGGGGAGTTTACATTTTGTGCCCAAACTGGACATAGTCTAGTAGATTATTTGGTTATTTCTTCAAGTCTGTGGAACTGTTGCTACGATTTTAGGATTATTGACCGCCCTGAAAGTGATCATGCTGTACTGAATGCCCAGTTTTCTTGGCCAAAAAGAACTGCACAGCGGGAAGGAGGTTCTGTTGCAGGAATACAAGGTGCGGGGAGGCTCCGGGTATGTTGGTCCTCTGCATTAGCCCAGCAGTCTCTATAGACATTCTCAGGAGCCAGCGTTTCATGGATCTAAGGAATAGTGTAGTAGATGGGAATCCCGTGGAGGGTGGATGTTTTATGAGACTCTCGGCCAAATTGTGTCAATCTTGGGACATGAGCTCCTATCTTATGAAAGTAGAGCTTTAGTAAGGAAGGGTAACAAATGGTTCGATAAGGATTGTAGGATGGCCAAGAAAAAACTTATTAAAGTAAAGAAACAACTAGTCCGGTCCAATTCAGAAGAGTCCTGGGCCCTCTTTTGTCAAGAAAGATTGTGTTATAAAAGATTACTCTCTGTTAAAAAGGAAGGGTACAGAGCCCTGGTTTGGGCAAGGTTGGAGGTGGCGGCCACTTTAAAGGACTCCAGGCAATTTTGGAATATAATCAATAGTGAAGGTAGATTTTGGGGTGGTTGCCTGGAGCCCTTGATTGAGGAAAAACGTGGCTGGATTTTTTCAGAGGACTGTATGGTATGGAAGAGGGGGAGCCATATAATGTGGTGGCATCTCCCCCCCGGAAGATGGTAATGGGCCGTCGACTTTTTCACTCTATGTTAGTAAAGCGGAAGTTATAGATGCACTGTCGGCCCTGAGGGATAATAAAGCCCCTGGGCACGACTTTGTGGGTACCACTGTTGGCTCGTTTCTTTTCGGTTATCAATATCTCTAAGAGAATCCCAGTGCAATGGGGTCGGAGTATCTTAGTGCCTATTTTAAAAAAAGGCCTAGGGATCCCGCCTGTTATAGGCCTATTAGTTTGTTGCTCTGTAATTGTCCTGGGCTAACTATAGTTTGGATATATTTTGTGTACCAGGCATAATGTGACACTGCGTTCGCCGCTGTTTTTAATTGGTTTGATAGGTGATTTGTGTGTGTCTGTTTGTGTATGTCTATGTTGCTTAGGCTATATATAATGTGTCTTTTCATGACACAATGTGCTTAATTGGCTGGCTGCATTTTGGGTGTCTTGTGTGTTTGATAGCAGCGCCCCAGGCCCGCCGAGCCGGGAGGTGCCTCTAGGCCCGCCGGCGGGACACAAAGAGGGGGACCCATCTTGACTTCTTGGCCAGGGGCCCATTGCACCCTAGCTACGCCCCTGGTCTAGTGTGTGTGACTGATCAATTTGAATGAGTGTGTGAGGAGAGAGCATGTGTGTGTGGTGTGTATGGATGAGTGTGTGTGTGATCAATTTGAATGAATGTGTGAGATGAGAGCATGTGTGTACTGTGTCTGAATGATTGTGTGTGTGATCAGTTAGAATGAGTGTGTGAGAGAGGTGAGAGCACGTGTGAATGAGTGTGTAACCTCTTTTACACAAGATGCACCCACACAGTGGTGTCGGTGGATGCGTCTCGTATGAAAGCAGTTGCTTGTGCGCTACTGTGTAATACGCACCTCCACCCATCACCCCAGCGCAGAGAAACCTGCGAAAAAACAGGTTGCTCCATGTGGGGGGATGGGTGAGCGCCTGTGTGCAGCTGCAGTGTTCTTGTGTCTGGGGCCAGCTTATGCCTTAACAAAACTATTACGTTTCAACAGAAGGGCAAATTACCCAGACAAAAAACCTTTGGTTTAAGAAGCTTGTTAAGGCAGCATTGCAAAGTATACTCAAATGTTAACATGACAGTAAATTGTATGTTAAGGCAATTTTATTAAATATCAGACCAATCTATACATTTATCTTTTCTTATTCATTCATTAAAAAATTATGACTTAACTGAAATTAAACTGTATACATTCCATATCACGTATTAGTGTTGTTCAGTCACCACAACACACATATGCAGCTTAATTTCAGTTGTCATTTTTTTTTTATTAATGAAAAAGAAAAGAAAAATGTATAGATTGGTCTGATATTTAATAAAGTTGCCTTAACTTACAATTTACTGTCATGTTAACGTTTGAGTATAATTTGTAATGCCACCTTAACTAAACCAAAGGTTTTTTGTCTGGGTAATAAATAAAATGCCTGAAATGGCTCTTCCTAATGGGGCAATATACTTTTCTTTCTGCTACATCTGTTTCCAGTACAACCAAACTGGGAATCTCCAGCCACAGCCTAACCTTTGCATGGTTTAAATGTTAACTGATCCAACATTGCCACCTTGCAATTTCCACCCCCCACCCCAAGTCTATTTTTGGTGTTTTCTTAAAGACCCAGGTGCTCAAGTTAGTTGAAAAGAGTACATTTCTAGCCCTCAGCTGTGGCGCTGAAAAAAGCTTGGAATGACTACATCAGTGTGCCCTGAGGATTTCAAAATAATTATAATTTTTTAAACAAATCTCAACTTCTGATTTTAATAAAATCTCATGATTTTTAATATTTTTTCCTGACTCATGATTTTTATATGAATTTCGGAACACTGAAGGCTTGCAATTTCTGTAAAAATACTTTTCTTTACTTTAAAAAAACTATTCCACTAGGTGGCACTCGATGTCTATATAAACAATTTAAATCCTCTGGTTTAAGATGTTAATGGCATCATCTGTACAATGATAATTTGATATCAATTATTGAGGGTTGGAGTTTTTTTTGTTTTTTTTTACTTAATGCATTTCTCATGGGGCTTGGTATACCCTGGGTGATAGGTCTCTGAGTATGTAATAATTATGTAGTACATTAATGTTCTCTATAGGGCAGTCCACTACACTACTAGGTAGAACAGCTGCTAGAACAGCTGGTCCCAAATAGGATTCCCGCCCTCCTCAAACATCAGCTGTATTCTGCCATGAATGCAAAGGAGTCTGATTCTACAATAAAAAATATTCAAAAGAAAAAGCAACACAAACTACATTTTGTTACTTGGTTGTTAATGGAACAACAGCAGCACAAGTGTTGTAACTTATAAGAACAATACATAATAAAATTAAGAAAATAGCTACTGTATTTTATACATTTAAGGTGGAGTGCAGGACAGGGTAAGGAGCTATGCTGTAAGGTGAGGATGATTGGGGTGGGCAGTGTTTGCTGCAGGAAGACCGTGAGAGCAGGGCAGGGTGGGGGGCTCTGCAACGGGGTGTGTGTGAGAGAGCAGGGATCGGCAGGGGGGTTCTACAGTGGGGTGGTGGTGAGAAAGCAGGGATGGCAGGGGGCTCTGCAGCAGGGGGGTGAAAGAGCAGGGATGGGGGAGCTGGGGGGCTCTACAGCAGGGGTGAGAGCAAGGATGGGTGGGGCTCTACAGCAGGAGGGTGAGAGTACAGGGATGGGTGGGGGGCTCTACAGCAGGGGTGAGTGTCACGGAGGAACATAGGGTCACACATGTGTGATACTGGCCTACATGTAGACTACAAGCCTAGTAAATATGTAAAGCAAAACATACACGTATGTAATGTTACAACTGAGAACTGTAAAACCCAAATCAGAGCTGTGACATGTGATCAAGCTCCAGGAAATGCAAAGAGCTACAAAGAATGTGTATTTGGGAACCCTAGCCAGACAGACCTGTGGAGATGCAAATCAACCTTCATGTTTGCCTGGGCTGCCTATGTGACAGGCCTCACATTTCTCCAAGGCGGGAACGGGACACAAAGAAACCACAAAGGG